>OZ038506.1:47848439-47860939 GCA_964036315.1 Acanthosepion esculentum | reverse complement strand
TATATATATATATATATATGTTTATATATACATATATATATATATATATGTGTATGTATACTTATATGTATATATATATACCGATACCGAGTATTTTTAAACGTTTGCATTACCCATTTTATCTCTGCGTGCTGCCTTTACTGCGCAGCCCAGTCCATCTCGCTTGACGAGGAAGCGCGACCAGACACTTTAATTCAACTTAATTTCGAAAATTATATTAGGGGTCTCGGCTCCCGCTTTTGAAACATGAGAACTCTTATGTAGCGAAGGAATATATATATATATATATATATATATATATATATATATATATATATATATATATATATATATATAATTTTCGTTTAATTTATGATGCAAACAAAAGAGTGTTCAATGTAGTTAAACACGGGCATCATGTTGTTGGAAAATCCATGGTTATTATAATAAATTATAATGATATTAGTTATCTATGTTTATTTTTTGTGTATTTACACATTATGTTTAATGAAAACCTCAATGTGAGTTCTCACCAATAAGCAATATGATTGTTTTGCTTTGCCATTAAATTTAGCAAAATGTAGGTAAGGTTTTCCTTAAAGCAATTATCCGAAAAATATATATTTTTTTATCTTTCACCACGTGAACGACTAGAAAATATTAAAAAAAATAGATAATAATGATATTTAATAATTTTTATGCAGGGATTCCCTGAGACAGGAAAAGTATTTCACGCTTTGATGATGGGTTCAAAGTTTGAGAAAAGGTACTCTAGTTAAACTTCCATTTTAGTCCCTACACCGAGTAAATGTGCCAAGCAGTTCCAATGGCCGTGGGGGTCGAAGAAGGCTCTGATTCTCGGGGGTTGCTTATAGTACCCCTTTGTTCCCAAGTGGCCCCCATCTTAGAGATGACCGGGCTTGACGCCGATTAACGGTGATAGAACTAGCACCGGTTTTTGTCATCGTGATTTGACCGTAGTCAGAAAAGTACGAGCTACAAGGAAACTGATATTTATATTCAACAAGTGACAGTAGAAGTTTTTGGCAGGCACTTTTAAAAAAGAGAATTTAACATTCACGAGGTTTTATGAAATCGAGAGAAACTCCCATTCTGGCTTTTCTCTCTTCTCTTATTAGACTTAAGAGTGTATCTGTCAGAAATAAGTCCTTATGGGAATTCTAATTCTCTCGGTATTTCCCCGATGTAAAGTCAGAATAAGTCTGCTGAAAAGACACATCTTTGTCGTATCCCCATCTAATGAACAAACGAGAAATTAATATGGAGATTTCTGGGTTTTCTATCCTATCTCTTCATAAACAACAGCTACTAGTTCTTATTATCGGAGTGAGTTTTGGACGCAGTTCATAAAAACTTTTACCTGTGATATCACTGGTTACATTGAAAATTAGTATTTAGTATCTATGAGTAACGAAATTAATTTGTTTACATTAAAACATCATTAATCAAAATTAGTGATTTTTTTCTTTAAGTATCTTTTATTGATTGATTACGTTAAATTCGCGCAAATTATTTCTTAATTACAGAGAACTCCTATTTTCGAAATTCAATTAAAGTTAGCGTATTTTACGTCGGAAGTAAATTAAGTATTTAGCATCTAACAATGAGTTCCATTCCTGTATTACATATCGAACTACTTCATTCCTTCGTGGAAACTGATTAAAAATGGCGTTTAACCATTTTGCACAGCAAGTGATTCTCATTAATATGGTCTGAAGAATTAATCATTCTGCTCTCTATATATGGCGTTTGCTATTCAGCTCATGATTGAATATGGTTCTACACAACATCATTTATTACTCTAAATCAGTCTCTTTTGCCATGCCTTTTTGTCTTTGAGGTGCTTAATATAACATTTATTGACTGAAACATATAAAGTTTGTTACACATTGTTTTCTCCTGTGACACAGCTCTTTAGTAAAGCCTACGTGTACCAGAGTCTTCGAGCCTTTCTTCTGATTTCGGATTCACCAAAGTTCAGCTGATTCTTTCTGACTGTTCTAATTATTTACTTTGTTGTTCTTATGTTTCTTCAGAATTGTATAATTGTTATGGTAATCTACCCACGCGGGCATGGACTCTCCCAGCTATAAATAGGAGCAGGTACTGTCTTTCAGAAATGTAAGTTTCCAGCAATCAGCTCTGGCAGTCAGACCGAGCATTCTTGCCGTAACACTCTCGTTTGTATATGTGTATGTTACTGTTGCTGTTAATATATTAGTTTAACTCAATTCATCTCCTTGTGTTTTTATTTCTGGACCTAACTAGGCCACAACAATAATAAAATAAAATGCGTGTGTGTAACCTCTTATGGCTAACAATGTTTATGTAGGTTTCATGAGACGCGGTTGTTTGATAAGGGTCCTAAAACATACTATATCGTTACGTTCGTTTTATAGATGATACCATGGCGTTTTTTTTTCATCACGTATCGAGGTGGATAGATTTTTTCAAAAATTTAAATAACCTTGAATATTTCTTACAATTTACGACGGAGGATTAACATAATAATAATATGTTTTTGTTTTTTTTGTTTTCTTTTTTGCGTGTTAGTCGATAAAACTTTAGATCTTTCGTCACCAGCGAACAGAAGAGAATCCAATTTTTCAGGGTTATATCTTAGTTGGGATTCTTTTACATCTAAATCTAGGAGGATTATCCGTATCAAAACACTTACCTATCGTGCATTTGTGATATTTACTGAATGTAAATTGGATGCTGAAGGGAAATGGCTAACCTGGAAATGTTATTCTAAGTAGCATTAACTTAAAATTTCAATCAAATTACAACGTTCGGTCCTTGTAAATGTTCTGTTTATTTCAAATTGCCGTGGATGTGAACACGTAGCCAATTTCTTGCAGATAGACTCTCATCATCTACAATGCACTGATTTAATTCTGTCATAGTACGCACCATCTTTTCTACCAGAAATGCGTTCCCCTCTTCCCGTAAAGATATTATGCCTACAGTTCAACAAAATTTAGCTATTCATCGGTATAAATGTCAGAGCGATGCTGATTATTCAGGCAAAACTATTCAACGGCTGGAGGTGAGAATTGCTCAGGATATGCCTGTTTCTATCCGGAGGCATATGCTATTAACATCCGGGCAATCACAGACACACACACTTGCCATTGGAGAATATCTGTAAGTTACGATAAACTGTAAGAACAAGTATTCACAAGAGTTCTACACTGTGCTACATAGAGCTGGGTCAATATACCACCTAAACATCCTGGAAGCTGTAGTGATCAACACACAGCGTCCTGCTCTGTGTAGGCAAAACCACTTAAACGTAAATTGTAGTTATTTGGCGTATACTTGGCACATTCTGGATGATCCCAATTTCTCATGTTACCTTAATTTTCTTGTCTTCATGTCAGATCTCGTTTTAAGAACTCATTTCTTCATTAAGATAATTCCGACAATTTATTTTCTTCGGACAAAAAGTTTATTTTATTCTATTTTAATCGAGATTTCATTTATAGTAACAGATATTAAAATATGATCCCTATTCTAAAATTAGTCATATATATATATATATATATATATATATATATATATATATATATATATATATATATATAAGATTAAATTAGTCATAAGATTATATATATAAGATTAAATTAGTCATATATATATATATATATATATCTATCTATATATATATATAAGATTATTTCTATATAATTATATATATATATATTTATATATATAATCGTAATCGCCTCAAGGCGATCTGAAATATCAAATAAATATATATAAAAACATACAAATAAATACTTTCACAAAGAAACATTCAGTTTTTTTTCTTTTAATTTGCAACTTTTCTGTTGTTTTCTCCATATTATATACATATCAAGAAAGTATACGTGGCTTCTCATTATGCTATATATATAATATATATATATATATATATATATATATATATATATATATATATATATATATATATATATATATATATATATATATATATATATATAGTTATTTACTTTACGAAAAACTAGGTAAACCCAAGGAGGATAAAATCCAGAGAACTCAATGTAAATCAGAGCTAATAATTTAAATAAAAACAGATTACTTTAAGATTCCATATAATAAATTATTTCACCACAGCCCTTTTAAAGGACAGTGGATCATCAGATTTATTTCCAAATGTTGAAATGAAAAAATGAAAATAAATTTACACATTTATGACTGGCAATAATAAGGAAATTAACGACGTGGGAGTAGTGTAGGTGGTAGAGAGACAGAATTGGGTTAGATGTAACATTTCTATTGTTTCAAATTTAAATTTTCGCTGAAATCTAGACATTGACACGTTAAATCTGTTAACGGAAGTTATATCTTGATATGGGAGTGGGATAGACCAAAAAAGCATAAAAAGAAAAAAAGAAAAAGAGAGAAAAAAGAGAAAGAGGTTGTGATCGAGTGTCATTAACTTCCATTGGAATAGGCGTTGTTTTTTTCTTTACTTTGAGATTTCGTAAATTTTTTTGTTTAAACAGTCTAAGCAATTTAATTATATGTTAAAGTTTTAAAAAAAAACCTTATTACGACCATTTTGGTGATTTAATGTGAAATAGTCGATTAAAAAATATTTATAGAATTTACATTAAAATACTAAAAACTTTTTCTCAAATATAAGTTTACATCTAGTAGTAAATGATTATTAAGGTGATATCTCTATTTCAATCACGACTCTCTCTTTTATAATCCCCGTATACGTTTATATGGCTTTATAGTCCGGCTTAAAACTATCATCCAGTCGTATGGCAATATCAACGAAGGTACTCAGGGGCGAAGTCCAATGTAATATAGCTCAGTAAAAAGTGAGAAACACTAAGAATTTATTTTTAATAGGGGTATCCCGATTACCTTTTGCGAATCATGTCCGCAGGATTAACAGCGTCATTTACTGACCTGTGTCGGCCTTGTCCGTTGCAATTTCATTGTCAATAAAGCGGGCTTGTTTGTAAATTACGACTTTTCCAGAGATTATTAAGTGACAAACGCTCGTATTTATTCAAGCGCATGCTTTATCGCGTACATTTGTTTTCACGCCTGTTCTACTTGAGAGTGCGTCATTAAAACCAGACGACAGTAATAAGCCGGAGGGAAAGCAGTAAACCGTGCCAGAGAATGTGCGAGAACAGGCGTGAGGTCTGAAATGCAAGGGAGTTAACTGTGGTAGCCTAATTTTCTTTTAGTTTTCGTTCCGCTACACACTCATAGAGCGATGGCTTATTTGTTAATTAACTGACAAGGTTTCGTGTATCTGTCCGTTTTCGCTACCAATTGCGAATTTATTTGCATTCTTCATTGAGACACTCCTCCATATCTCTCCTCGGTACTTCATAGCTTTGTCTCTGTGATTGTTATTCCGTCTCTTTGTGTCTATGTTGTGCGGTCGCTGTTCCACATTTTCTTTTGTTGTTCGCCTTTCTCATTTTGTCTTTGCTCCATGCGTGTTAGAATTAAATGAATTAATGTACAAATACAAGGTCTGTCTAAAATAATATTTTCGGTTAATTTTCAGTGTAACAGCCGCGCTCAGATCGCATTAAAAATTTCCAGAATACTTACATTTAAGTGTAATTGTACATGCCCCATTCGAAACTGGCTTGATAAATTTGAAAAAAATCTATCGTTTTGGAGTTATCAACAGTTAAATTTCGCGTCGAGGGCAGCCATTACTGGCGTTGTTTGCATACATTCACTGCAGAATAGCTATCACTATAGGTATCATTGCGCAAACTGAGCGTGTCTACGTAAATAGTTCTCATGCGCAGAAATCGAGACAAATTTGGGCAAGAAAGATCAGTTCCGCTCTTAGATTTCAGTAGCCTTCCACGTTTAGCTTTCCGCAGTATGCAAAACAACGCGAATAATGGCTGCCGCCAACGGCGTGAATGAATCCGAACTTTCACTATCGATAACTCCAAAAACGGTAGATTTTGTCAAATGTATCGAGACAGATTCGAATGGAGCTTGTAAAATTACTCATAAATATAAGTATTCGGTAAATTTCTAATGCCAACTGAGCGATCTGAGAACTGGTGTTACACTGCAAATTAACCATATTGTCTTTATTTTTTAATGCTCGCCTGATTACTTTTTTTTACTGGTTAAAATTTTTGTGATAGCCATGCTTGTCTTTACGAATGACACAACTCTCCTACATGATGTAAAAAATGCTAACAATGTTGGACTCTATGCCAACGAATGTAAATCTGAATTCATATGCTTCAACCAGCAAGGCTCAATAGAGATTTTGTCTCAGGTGAATCAATAAACTCTGTTGTATAAAAGTCGCATAACCAAGACCTGGACGTACTTGAATAAAAAATCGATGTAATCTGGAAATCTGATCTACCAGAAAACCTCAAACGAAGATTCTTTCGCGACAGTGTAGAGGCAGTTTAATGTTGGTTGCCACTTTGAACATTAACGAATACCCTTGAGTTTAAAACGTTTAAACTTGATTGAACCTACACTTGGATACCGAAAGCTGTATTTATCATCTCATGAAGACAACATTCAACTAAATCACAGCACTATGGACCCATCCCTGATATTTGTATGTTATGTGAACGCAGAATGCGCTTTACAGGAAACTGCTGACGAGCAGAACGAATACTTGCGAGTGATGTACTGCTCTGTAAATCTAGGACGGGCACCCAGTAATCAGCTACATTGACCAACTAACTTATGACATAGAATGCCACCTTAGATACTTTTCCTCAACCTCGACCGACTAATTAATGATATATTATTAAACCACTAGTAATACTAAGTTAGAAAAAACTTCCGATAGCACAACTTGTAAGTCTATGAAAACAAATTGTTACCCGAGGAAAAAATTAGGTAAAAATAAAGAACTAGAACCATCCGAAAACGGCGAATTAAAACGTCTAGTGAATTAAGTTTTTCCTTCAAAGAAATAGTCCCAAGCGAGTAATAAAGCTAAAACGTAGTGCTGACTACATTAAGTAAAGCAGCGATAAATGAAATATATCCTAAAGAAACAGGAACAGCATTTCATTTATATATATATATATATATATATATATATATATATATATATATATATATATATATATATCAATCATTCGCCCTTGCATGGTCTGGTCTGGAGCCCCTGCTGTTTGCCTCAGGGTTCTTGATAAGATCCAGAGACGGATATGCAATGTAATTGGCTCTGATCTGTCATCTCGGCTGCAGTCGCTCTCTCACAGACGCGACGTTGCCTCGTTCTGTCTTTTTTACAAATACTTTCACGGTAATTGCTCCGAGGAGCTGCTTACGCTGGTTCCCAGGCCTCATGAATTTAAACGTCCTAAGAGGCTGGCATCTCGTTTCCACCCCTTCACCGTTGAAACTGTTAGATGTAGACGTCTCTTCTACTCCAATAGCTTCATGTCTCGCACATCTCGCCTGTGGAACTTCCTTCCTTATTCCTGTTTCCCTGACAAATATAATCTCCAACTATTTAAGTGTAACGTCAATCGACATCTCCAGTTGCCTTGATCTATCCACTTCCCTTCTCCACATCCTTTCACCCTTCATTCATGTCTGCTCTCGCTCTAAATCTTCTGTAACCCCCTTGCCTTGATCGATCCACTATCTTTCTCCACATCCCCTCCTTTACCACTCCTATCTGCTCTTCCTCCAAACCTTCTGTAACCCCTTGCGTGTTAGTGGCTTCCAGCCTTGCTTGGGGTGATAAGCTTTTAAAATATATATATATATATATATATATATATATATATATATATATATATATATATATATAGACAAATGGGAAAAGTTTATTTGTGATGCGTTTTAACCGTTAGGAGTTCATCGTACTGGGATTGTTGACTTTTTTTTCAATGTAGGCAAATTCATCGTATTTTTTTTCTTTTTATCACCTTTTTTTTTCAGATATCCCACATTGTGATAAGAAAATATCTGCCAAGAATGGTGTAACGTTTTAAGAACCTGGACATAAATTTACTGTGGCTGACATAGTGACTAATCTACTTTCTAGAATCTTTCGTTTCAGTGACTTATTTTCCCTTTTATAAATTTTAGTCAGTTTCGTTACGGTCAACAACCAATACGTTTTGTGTGTTGCCTTTTTTTTAAATGTCTCTTTTGCATTCATATAGTCTTTTGGTTAAACCTCTTGAGATTTCTCCAATAAATTCCGAAACTACCAGCGTCTCTAGTTCATGCGCATGTGTAGTCACACCAGCGTCAGCAAATCTAATCCGATGAAAGCCTAACGGATGAAACGCGTCACAAATAAACTTTTTTTCCATTTTGTCTTACAAGTATGTACACTACAGTTCAAAATCTGAAGCGACAC
Source organism: Acanthosepion esculentum (assembly GCA_964036315.1). Lineage (NCBI taxonomy): Eukaryota > Metazoa > Mollusca > Cephalopoda > Sepiida > Sepiidae > Acanthosepion > Acanthosepion esculentum. The sequence continues at coordinate 47,852,583 of OZ038506.1, read as the reverse complement.
CCAACCCAGAATTAGTATGGAATGGATTTGTCAGAAGAGTGAAAAAAATATATATAAAAAAGAGCTCTGAGAGTCATTGAAATAAAGAATAGAATCAATTATCAAACTTACACTTTGAGAAACTTTTTCAATGAATGCCAAACATTTGTGCTGCAGTAATCTAGGCTAAAGGATTTTAATTTGACGAGAGCAAAATTTAGTCATAAAATGCTTTCCTTGTTTTATAATAAAATTTTTAAGACAAAATAATGTCTCACTTTTTTACCCATAAAGTACAAAGCAACTACTTTTGAACCAATTTAAAACATTACTGCTGGTCCACTCAAACTTTTGAACTGTTTTGTATGTATGTATGTATGTATGTATGTATGTATGTATGTATGTATGTATGTATGTATGTATGCATGTATGTATGTATGGAAACAACACCCAAAGACATTTGTAATGTAATCTTCCAAGTTAATTTACTCAGCCTTGTAACTGTATGGAAGAATATAACCATTTATTTCTCTAATTATATATATATATATATAATATATATATATATATATATTTGTTTTTTTGCTATTTAGCAGTCTATTAGCAGTCAGACATTTTTTTATTTGATAGCCTACCTAAATTATGCATTCAACTCAAATCTCCATTCGGCTTAATCTCTACTCTCTCTCTCTCTCTCTCTCTATATATATATATATATATATATATATATATTTCTCCCCTAATTAGATAACAAGAAACCCAGCAGGAATCCGTGGCGATTCATTTGTAAATGCAATTCACTTCGGAGAAGATGCCTGCGCAAAAAAAAGAAAGAATGAAAGAAATGCCTTAAAAGACAAGTATTTTTAATGGATGAAAAAAAAAACTTGTCGACAGGCGAGTCTTGATTTAGAGAGTAAAATCGAAAGATCTGAAGAAACCAGTTAATCGAAGTAGTAGCAAGAGGCACAGTCAAATAGACAGTAGAAAAAAGAATTCTTTATATTGCCATAGTTTCTGAAATAATTCTCTGGTATTACATATGTACGATGGGTGAGAAATATATCCCAGACCGATCCACTCCCTGAAATCCATATTCTGATGATTGCTCATTAAATTGCAAATTTTGAGGAGAGGGTCGGACCGAAGGTTTTTCAGCATCCCTCGTATAAGGGCGTGGTTTGCTAAGTACGTCACGCAGATCGAATTTCTAAATAAGGCATTATTGTCTGTTTAGCGTTTGGCGTGTTTGATTTTTTTCACGAAATCTTTGTTCAAACCTAAGTTCGTAAAATCACAGGAATTTTTTTGCTTCAGAAAAATATGGAAAAATGGCATTTTTCAAACTGGAAAATACTATAAGACACTGATTTATAAATTAAAAAAAAATGCAAAATATTAATATGCAGATTTAAATACGTTTGCATTCATAGGATGAGTTCGGCAATGACGGAATGCCTGATAAAAACGGAAATAACTAACAATCGATTAATTCAGTGAAACATTTTCAGTTTTTTGCAGCGATAATTCCCACCTGCTATATATGTAGAGATCCTTGATAAAATTCAAAGAAGACTCGGCAGTATTATTGGTCCTGATCTGACGTCTCGATTCAGTCTCTTTCTCACCACCCTAATGTTTCTTCCATGTGGCTTTTCTATAAATACTTTCATGGTAATTTTTCAGATGATCTCTTCGCTATGATACATAGACTTTATGAATTTAAGAGCAGTACTAGACTGGCGACGAGATCTCATTAATTTATAGTTGAGCTGGCTAGATGTAGCCATAAATTCTATGCTAACAGTATCTTACCTTGTACTTCTCGCTTGTGTAAATTCCTTACGACTCGATGCTTTCCAGTCAACTTGTAATCTTCAAAGATTTAAATGCAATGCTAAACGCTATCTACTCTGCATATACTGTATTTAAGAATCCTACCAATTCTACTGGTTTTAGTTTATTGGATTTTTGTTTCTACTTCTTAGATCTAAGTATAAAATATTGAACCAGCCATGTGAACAATTTCGGTATTAATTCATGTGCAAAACTTAAGCAATCTGAGTACTGGTTAAAATCATTTGTTTCTTATAAGATCTCTATCTAGCGACATGGATATTGGCATGCTTTAATATGTATGTTTCCTCGTAGACTAGTAATTAGAAAGTATGCCTACTGGGCCCTGTCTGCCGTTGTGAGTTAGATCAGAACCAAGGGCTTTCAGGTTTGTGATGGACTGTTTTTCAACTGTAGTATTCAAAGGTATCGTAGCCAAACATGGCTCTCCAAAGCATCTTTTTCCTTCATTATCTGTGAATTGCCATACATTCTTATTAGACGGTTTATTATCCAGGTTTCGAAGATCCAGTTTCCTCTTTTATGTAACCCGGAGATACTGGGACAAGGTACGTAGTAATGCATTTGCCAGAGTCAAAATTATGAAAATGAACGTGATTGACTAGATCGCAAACTGAACACTGTTCAACCATTCAGATTTACGCTACAATAAATGGGGAATACTGCATATATATATATAGGTGTGTGTGTGTATGCGTGTGTGTGTAAGACAATGGAAAAAGTTTCTTTGTGATGTGTTTCATCCGTTAGGACTTCCTCGTACTGTTTGTTAACGTTGTTGTGACTACACATGCGCATGGACGAGAGACGCTGGTAGCTTCAGTCTTTTTTTAAAGAATTTTTTTAAATAATTTTTCTCAATGTAAGCAAATACATCTATATTCTTTTTACAGTATAAACATAATCAATATAGTAACATTTTTTGTTTAATTTTTACCTTTTTCCATTCTTCTTTTGTGTTGCTTGAGCCACACTGGTAATTTTAACGATATAAAATTCGCAAATGACACTCTGATAATGACACAGATAGTATAGTAAATCCTAGATAGGTTAATATGAATAGAAGTAAGCACATAACAATCAACTGAAATAAAACAGATAATACGTTTTTATTCAACTTCAACCTCTAAGGAAAAAAAAAGAGCTTACCTATGAATTGGAAATGTCACCATCCGACATGTAGAGAAATCTAAAAATCTTAGAAGTATTTTAGCAGGGCATGTAAAAATGGGGCACTGAAACACGAGCATATATATTATTTGCGAAACATGCATTCCAACAGTTAAAATAAGTACTATGAAACAGTAAAGGTTTGTTAAAAACAAACAAAAACATGCAGAAATGTTATGTAACACCAATCCCCATGTTTGGCAGTGGATTCTGGACAATCTCCTCACGGATGAAGAGATAAAAGGAGGCATTACAAATGTAGTTTTACTTAAGGATGGTGAGGGGTCTATGGACGGAGTGTGTAAGCAAACGATGAAGCCTTCAGGAAAATGGAAGCAAGAAGATCAATTATTATCAGAATCAGGTACAACTGACATTTCTCAGATATATAACGAGGAAGGGGTCTTGGAGAATCTGAGACTCACAAAACATATTGAACACGAGAAAAAAGGGGAAGGTGACGGACCACCAACATCAGATGATTGTTTGAACGTAACATCATTTAATATATTTTTAAGAAGATTTAAAATTCTTAGTTTCCATTGTAAGTGGAAATACAAACAATATGAGAAGAAAAATATGATGATATATAAAAATAATAATAATATTGATGAGTAAAATATGTTTGCATAAGTGCTCAACTGTAAAGGCCATAATAAATATTATTATTAAAACACAAAGACGATACATGCCAATTACGAGACTTCCAGCGCTTTATTTGAAATGTGATTTTCTACTGTATAATTAGTTTCTTACTATTAAATAATGGGATAAGTGATTTTTTGTCAATCTCAAGACTATATAATATATATAATATAGTGTATGTATATATATGTACATGTATATGAATATATATATATATATATATATGTGTGTGTGTGTGTATGTATGTACTGTATGCGTGTGTGTGTACACGCCTATATGTATGTATGTACGTGAAAATATAAATGTGTTGCTGTATATGTGTGTATACGTATGTGTTTTTGAACATAGAAATACAGGTCCTTGCTGGATTAGATAATCCTTATTTTTATATGTTTATATTAGATTTGTAACCTGTAGTAGATATTACCTTTGTAAAATTTTCTTGATTACACAGCGGTACTTTTATAAATGCCCTTCGGTTTTAGTTCCTCAT
>OZ038506.1:47818439-47843439 GCA_964036315.1 Acanthosepion esculentum | reverse complement strand
CTTAAGACAAGAACAGCACAACCAGCGGCGCGTAGAAGTAGCCAACTACTAGAAGTGAGTCAAGTGAATTCTATAATGTATCTCCAACTGCTGGATATCTACCAATCGCCCCACGCGGTCTCATGTGGCACAAGGCCGAATTTAATGGGGGGGTATCCGAGCTCGTATTCTTGGCCAAAAATTCCCTGTAGACCCCGTATAAAATGGGTTCGTGTAGCTGTTTCCCCGAAACGAGAGTCTGCCCTTCGACATAGCATCGTCAGGGGATCCTCTCTTCCCGGAGGCAGAAACTTTGACCAGCAGAGCTGGATACGAATCCCCAACTGCAGGATATCTACAAACCGCTCCACAGGATATCTACAAACCGCACAATGCCGAATTTAATGTGGGCTATCCGACCTCGTATGCTCGGCCAAAAATTCCCTGGAGACCCCGTATAAAATTGGTTCGTGTAGCTGTTTCCCGAGACGAGACATAGAGTCGTCTGGGGATCCTCTCTGCCCGTAGGCAGAGACTTTGACCAGCACAGCCGGAGACGAATCTCCAACTGCAAACGAACATCAGTGTATTTATTACTGTATTTATGTTAATGGGTACATACCTATTATCGTCCGTAGGTGAGTTACAACAGTTATCATCTTGATTAGGACATTATTTCTCTTCGTGTTTAATGTGCTACTCATTTTAATTGTTATTGTTTTTTAAATTCTTTTGTTTATGTGGTTCCTAAGATATAGAATAGTTCATTGTTTGTGGATTGTGTATCGCCTGTTCACAATGTTCGAAGAAGGATAGTACTCAGTAAAACTTGCGGGCCTCATTCCCCGGAAATCATTTTTAGTCTTTGTTCAGAGAAATTCGTTGTATAAATCTCAGGGTCTATATATTTCTTCTTTGGCCCTATCCATGACATCATATTAAACTTGCAGGCCTCATTCCCCGGAAATCATTTTTAGTCATTGTTCAGTGAAATTCGTTGTATAAATCTCAGGGTCTATATATTTCTTCTTTGGCCCCATCCAGGACATCCATATGAAACTTGCAGGCTTCATTACCTGGAAATCATTTTTAGTCTTTGTTCAGAGAAATTCGTTGTATAAATCACAGGGTCTATATATTTCTTCTTTGGCCCTATCCATGACATCATATTAAAGTTGCAGGCCTCATTCCCCGGAAATCATTTTTAGTCATTGTTCAGAGAAATTCGTTGTATCAATCTCAGTGTCTATATATTTCTTCTTTGGCCCTATACATGACATCATATTAAACTTGCAGGCCTCATTCCCCGGAAATCATTTTTAGTCATTGTTCAGTGAAATTCGTTGTATAAATCTCAGGGTCTATATATTTCTTCTTTGGCCCTATCCATGACACGCATATGAAACTTGCAGGCATCATTACCTGGAAATCATTTTTAGTCTTTGTTCAGAGAAATTCGTTGTATAAATCTCAGGGTCTATATATTTCTTCTTTGGCCCTATCCATGACATCATATTAAACTTGCAGGCCTCATTCCCCGGAAATCATTTTTAGTCATTGTTCAGAGAAATTCGTTGTATAAATCTCAGTGTCTATATATTTCTTATTTGGCCCTATCCATGACATCATATTAAACTTGCAGGCCTCATTCCCCGGAAATCATTTTTAGTCATTGTTCAGAGAAATTCGTTGTATCAATCTCAGTGTCTATATATTTCTTCTTTGGCCCTATACATGACATCATATTAAACTTGCAGGCCTCATTCCCCGGAAATCATTTTTAGTCATTGTTCAGTGAAATTCGTTGTATAAATCTCAGGGTCTATATATTTCTTCTTTGGCCCTATCCATGACACGCATATGAAACTTGCAGGCATCATTACCTGGAAATCATTTTTAGTCTTTGTTCAGAGAAATTCGTTGTATAAATCTCAGGGTCTATATATTTCTTCTTTGGCCCTATCCATGACATCATATTAAACTTGCAGGCCTCATTCCCCGGAAATCATTTTTAGTCATTGTTCAAAGAAATTCGTTGTATAAATCTCAGTGTCTATATATTTCTTCTTTGGCCCTATCCATGACATCATATTAAACTTGCAGGCCTCATTCCCCGGAAATCATTTTTAGTCATTGTTCAGTGAAATTCGTTGTATAAATCTCAGGGTCTATATATTTCTTCTTTGGCCCCATCCAGGACATCCATATGAAACTTGCAGGCTTCATTACCTGGAAATCATTTTTAGTCTTTGTTCAGAGAAATTCGTTGTATAAATCTCAGGGTCTATATATTTCTTCTTTGGACCTATCCATGACATCATATTAAACTTGCAGGCCTCATTCTCCCGGAAATCATTTTTAGTCATTGTTCAGGGAAATGTGTTGTATAAATCTCAGGGTCTATATATTTCTTGTTTGGCCCCATCCAGGACATCCATATGAAACTTGCAGGCTTCATTACCTGGAAATCATTTGTAGTCATTGTTCAGAGAAATTCGGTGTATAAATCTCAGGGTCTATATATTTCTTCTTTGGCCCTATCCATGACATCATATTAAACTTGCAGGCCTCATTCCCCGGAAATCATTTTTAGTCATTGTTCAGTGAAATTCGTTGTATAAATCTCAGGGTCTACATATTTCTTCTTTGGCCCCATCCAGGACATCCATATGAAACTTGCAGGCTTCATTACCTGGAAATCATTTTTAGTCTTTGTTCAGAGAAATTCGTTGTATAAATCTCAGGGTCTATATATTTCTTCTTTGGCCCTATCCATGACATCATCTTAAACTTGCAGGCCTCATTCCCCGGAAATCATTTTTAGTCATTGTTCAGTGAAATTCGTTGTATAAATCTCAGGGTCTATATATTTCTTCTTTGGCCCTATCCATGACATCATATTAAACTTGCAGGCCTCATTCCCCGGAAATCATTTTTAGTCATTGTTCAAAGAAATTCGTTGTATAAATCTCAGTGTCTATATATTTCTTCTTTGGCCCTATCCATGACATCATATTAAACTTGCAGGCCTCATTCCCCGGAAATCATTTTTAGTTATTGTTCAGTGAAATTCGTTGTATAAATCTCAGGGTCTATATATTTCTTCTTTGGCCCCATCCAGGACATCCATATGAAACTTGCAGGCTTCATTACCTGGAAATCATTTTTAGTCTTTGTTCAGAGAAATTCGTTGTATAAATCTCAGGGTCTATATATTTCTTCTTTGGACCTATCCATGACATCATATTAAACTTGCAGGCCTCATTCTCCCGGAAATCATTTTTAGTCATTGTTCAGGGAAATGTGTTGTATAAATCTCAGGGTCTATATATTTCTTGTTTGGCCCCATCCAGGACATCCATATGAAACTTGCAGGCTTCATTACCTGGAAATCATTTTTAGTCATTGTTCAGTGAAATTCGTTGTATAAATCTCAGGGTCTATATATTTCTTCTTCGGCCCCATCCAGGACATCCATATGAAACTTGCAGGCTTCATTACCTGGAAATCATTTTTAGTCATTGTTCAGAGAAATTCGTTGTATAAATCTCAGGGTCTATATATTTCTTGTTTGGCCCATCGATGGCATCCATATTAAACCCAAGATTTTGGGTTAATGTTTTCGTTTTGTAGCAACTGTCCGAACGCAATCTATTACAATTTCAATTTCCTGGACACATGTTCTTTTTAATCATTTCAACCCAAGCAAGGCAATACAGCCCCTATGAAACTAAAGGTTCCCGAGAATTAAAGCTTATGAGAAACAAGTGACATTGCATTTAAATTCAAAGATCGATGTTAACTGGAAGCAAGAAGCCGGAAGAGAAGTCCACAAATGAGTGATACGATGAGAGAAACGGCTACCACAGAACTTACAGGTACATCTAGCTATTTCAACTGTAGATTGATGAGACCTTTCTGCTAGTCTAGTACGGCGCTCAAATTCTTGAATTCTAGATACCGTAGTGGGATGTTGACTGGAAAGCTACATATCTAGAACACTCCTATCTAGATAACAATATAAGAAGTGACAGTCACATGAGAAAAATAGAAAAAGGAAGGATAACATTAATAGTATGAGCGCTCTCGGTGAACGAACAAGAGAGAGTGACAGAACAAGTCTACATGGACATGCATATTGAAGGAAAACTGAGAAAATGATTCGCTTGATGGTGATGTTATACTGGCTCGCAAACAAGTATAAAATGACGGAAGACAACAAAAAATGGAAGACTTGAGTACAAAAATATATTGCTTGCCAATTTACTTTTGTTAGTGACAAAAAATAAAGTTATTGTGCACGAGGCAAAATATATCTCTATGTTCCTGTAGAGGGTGAGAACGGCATTCTCCTACGACGTATAGTTTTGTAATTGTTGAAGTGTGTTGTCCTGAAAAGGACAGTTTTGTAGTCGTTGAAAAGCGCTGTCCATAAAAGAACAGTTCTGTAGCCGTTGAAAAACCCTGAAAAGGACAGTTTTGTAGCCGTTGAATATTGTTAACCTGAAAAGGAGACTTTCGTAATCGTTGAAGAGAGTCATCCTGAAAAGAACACTTTTGTAGTTGCTGAACAGTGTTTTCCCGAAAAGGACGGTTTATCGCATATTTTCGCTGCTGGTGAGGATGGCTGGTTGGATCTGGAGGCCTGCTGGAGGTAACGGTCTTGCTGGCGTGGCGGTCGATGGCGAGCGGAAAATGAGGCAGACTGAGGCCTTTTTATATCCTGAATCAGTTTTACAACAATCTCTGAGCCTGGAAGGTTACACTTCTACCGGTTGGCATGTGGGGAGTGTTGACATGATACTATACACTCTTAATGGTAGCTCAAAACCATCTGTAACAAACACTTAGAGAAGATTACGGCTACTTCACTTTCAAATAACGAAGATAAGCAACGTCAAGCCTGGCCATTACCTAGATAGCTGACCGTTTCGGAATGTAGATGCTGTAAGCTTAGATATGCTGGTGATGTAAGGAATAATTGCTTGGAATTGTTAATCGGAAAGCTATGTTTCATATCTATTTAGGTTAGATATATTCTCTTACGCGTAAATATCCTTGGGAAAGGTATGAATCCCATCTTCTTTCCCTCCAGTTAATCAGTGAGACTTGTACAAATAAATTCATTATTATCTCTCAAAAATTAAAATTGCGTAAAACATATTTAGATTTTGGCATTAAAGCATCCATAGAGGTTGATTTTCTACTAAACACAACCAACCAACCACCAAATTTATAGAAAATATAATTTAATTTAGAAGATTAAAATAAGACTACCAAGAAACAATTAAAATATAAACGACCATATAATAAATGTAGTAAGTTATTCCAGAAAAAATATATTTAACTGGGTAAGGATGGTGTACAACCGGAATTTCACGAGCGACTGTATTTTGAATAATTTAGCACACTATTATTTTTAAGGGGAAGTGTATCTCTTCTATGACTGCCTGCGGTTGACCTTAGGGATCAGATACAAAAGAAAATTAGGGAGTCGATTTTGATTGGCTGAACTAGCGTGCTAATGCTAGAAATATAGAAAGGATTTTCAATGAGCTGTTTCTGAACTGTCAAGTAATGTAGAGGTATTCATTTTTGTGTCTGAAACGGCTCCCCAATTGAGGGAGAGCGGCCCCACTGGATAGTTAGAAAAAACGTGATTAATAAATGGATGTTAAAATTTCCTGTGTTGAATTATTTTATCTCTGGACGCAAAACTACTAGCGATCACCGGCTGTGGAAGAAGAAAGCGACTTCATTATTGAATCGACGCCGTAGCGCGGACCACCCCCATTGGCATTGGGGGTGTCTATGCGAGAAATATAATGAGTAGTGGCAGAATCACAGTACATAATCTGCGGAACGAAATATATGAAAAACTGTAAACATGAGAAGAAATAAAGGAGAGCAGATCTGAGATTGGATTTTAAAAGAAATTGAGGACGTCATGGAATATGATGCTATTTACCTTGCCCATCCAATTATAGTGGGTTTGGCACAAGGTCCTAATTAGCGTTGACCCATTGTACGTGCGGTTAGTGTCAGAGGTTTCCCATTTCTCTCGGCAATTCCATGTCCCAGCCTCATTTAATTGAAATCGCGACAGTGCAGTCTCTTGGGGGGAAAGAAGCCCGGGAAGCAGCGAGAGATCTTCAAAGCTAAGTTTAATTTGACGCAAAACCACAAGTATAAGGTCGCGAGTGAAAACGAACACATTAATAATTTTCAACCAGTCTCGCTCGGTAAGCTTTGCACGGTGATGATGATGAGGAGGAGCCCAAAGGTTTGGAATATGAAATTGACAAGTTCGTAGATCGTTGTCGGAGAGCTGAAACAATATCTATCTATCGGTGATGATGAGAACTTAATTTGTCAGATAATGAGCGCCGACGCTATTACAGAATTAATTAAAGTGAAGGAGAATTTGAATATAGACAGCATTGCGAAAACTAATAAAAATCTTAAAGAGTGTGAGAGCGGATTGAGCGAACATATTGCTACTTAATCTCGGCTCGTAAAATGTCCTTTGGAAAAATCCGAAATCACAACCAGCATATACAGGGAGCGATGAGTAAATTGTCGCCATTTTATATTTTCAATTTCGCGCATTCGCGTTGTTTTGTTTTATTATTAAATTTTGTCGGCTTGGTGCTCCTTTTCTCACAGGTGCTGTAAGCTTGGAGGTTCGAATACTCTTGGACGATCAGGATTCGAAAAGTGATATGATCGTCCAAGCGTGCCATGTCCATCTATTAGGTTGGTGCAAAAATAATGTCGTTTTTTGACGTTCAACTTATGTGAGAAAAACGACATTATTTTTGCACCAACCTAATAGTTGGACGAGCGTGGTTGGGTAGCTACCCATTCTTCCTCATGAATCTAGGAAATGCTTGCGCCCAACAAAGGTGGAGCTTGATAAGAAATAGAAGAAAAACGGGGACAATTTTTTTTAAGAATTAGCGATAAAACCGAAATATTTCTGAAAGATAAAGGTGCCACTTTAACTATCATCCTTGGCATTCTTAGAATATTTTCAATGAGTTTTTCATAAGAATCGAAACCCCAGCAAAACCTCGAATTAGCTGTCACAAAAACAACGGACACAGTCCGCAGAAATAGTAGTGTCCGACTGGAAGTGATAACGCACGCGCGTAACGAGCAAAACCCGTTAGTTCTTAATTTCCTCATCAGTGATAAACAGTTAGTTTACGTTTGGAGATGGACTTTATGTTTTGATGTACATCGGTATATCTTCTTTTCCACTGGATATTTCTAGTGTGCTAAGAGTTGAAGTGTCAATCAAAGTATTACTTGAGATCAGGGCATTTATTCTGTGGTAGTTTTGATTGCACCATATTATTATGATTTCCCTCCGCCAGCACATATTAACACGTCTATTGGCCGCTGTTGTTTACTGGCTCAATCAATAAAAAGAGACTGGTATTTCCGGGAATAGCCGCTGTTGTTTACTTGAGAGCTCGTCGTGTACATACCTGCATAGTCTCTCAAACATTTTATACTGATTTTTGTACAGTATCCGGTAATTGTTTTTTGTCAAGCCTTTCACCTTGGTTTCAAATCATAACGGTGTTGAGAAAAAGAACCGTTTTCTCTTAAAATTCAGAAACTCATAAAGGGAATCTTACACTTAAATCAGATATATAATGCGGACTAAGCTATATATATATATATATATATATATATATATATATATGCAGAAATATAGTCTTAAAGTGTGCTATATTTATGGGGTAAAGTGCTCAATATCAGAGATAGAGCGTGTGTAAATATAAAAGTGGACATGGAAGTCAGCACTTAGAGGCGACAGTCTGTTTCATGCTAGTGCAATCGTCAGGCGACATAACCTCGTCTGGAGATCCTCTCTTTTGAGGCAGAGAGTTTGACCAGTACAACTGAAGATTGAAATCTCCAACTGCAGACAAACATACAGTATTTACTAATGTATTTATGAGAATAGGGACATACCCATTATCGTACTTAGGTATGCTACAGCAGTAACTTAAAAATATAATACACATACATATATGCTGTATTGACATTTATTTACAATAATTTTGTACTGTACTGTGTGTTTTTAGGCCACGAGAATAAGTGTTTCAAATTAACGAACAAACGGCTGTAATGGACGACCCTGCCTCATATTAGTCGGTTAAATTAAGGTTCCACTGTAGTCAGACCATTGTAAAATAGTTGATAACGTCATTGTGTATAGATCCACGTGATAAAGTATTGCTTGCTAGTTTCCTAAAGATTTATACACGAGTAATCTTTTCGCATGTTACTGTATAGTCTGCCAATGAATGTAGGCTAGCAAGTTAAACAGCTGACTAAGTAGTAATTTTGCTAGAGCTTTGAGATATTAAATGCATTATATTCAGCTCCTCTTATTAATAACGGCTTCCATTCTCTCCAGGCAAACTGATATCTAACTGTTGAACGAAGACTTCAAAAGTAACTAGTAACAAATTCTCTTGAAAATGGACAAAATTTTGCATCGTGGTATGGTCAAATAAATGAAGAAAAGGGAATTAGCTCCCAAGGATATTCACACTGACATGGTTGATATATTAAGGGCTAGGGTCCAGCTTTATCAACAACGCAAATGTGGGTATCTGAATTTTGGAGTGAAATGGAGAGTCTTGAAATGAATCAAAGTTTTGACGTCCTGCGACTGCTACCCGTGAGGAAAGCATTGGTCATGTACCTCACAGGATGATGGACTATAAATCAAATAGCCCTTGCTATTATCATATTGATTGAGAGAGTTGATAATATTCTGCACAATGAAATTGGCATGACGAAGGTTTCTGATTGGTGGGTGCCACGTCTTTTGACATCTGATCAGGAGCGCGGCAGGCTGATCAAATCACTGGAAGATCTGACATGGTTTGAGGCAGATCCAACTGTTTTCCGTGAACGTTTCCTAATTCAAGATGACTGTTGAGTACATTGGTTTTAGCCAGAGACAATCCATGCAGTGAAAACACTTCTCACTTGATGCAAATTGTCGTTTCATCTGCAGGGATTGTCATGGACTAAGTTTTTTTTTTGGGGGGGGGAAGTATTTGTCTTTCCTGACTATCTTCAAAAGGGAAAAGGGCCACATCATCAATGGAGAGTGCAATGACACCTTACTGAGACAGTAACAAAAGGTTATCAAGACCAAATGCCCATGGAAACTGAGGGAAGTGGACTTGTTTCATCAGGACAATGCTTCAGCACACAAGTCATTGTTTCAAAGGCTTCTGTGTGTGACTAATGTAGTGAACTGGTTTAGCATCCTCCTTATTCTCCTCATTTGGCCCCATTCGAATATCACCGATGGAAGAAGTGTTTGGATACTAAGGAGTACTATGTTGAAAAATAATCTTCATTTGGTCACATTCCATGGGAGTATCTTGTTCAGCCAACTTTCGTATATAGCCTTGAACTGAGCTAACAAACACTTAAGGCTCTCTCGTAAGAATTGTGGCTATGCTCCTCAAGCAGAAATCATTCGTCATTCTTATGAATTAGTGTCCTTGAACTAGACAAAGTTGCTTAAATAAATAATGAGAAAATATGAGTGCTTAGTGAGTTCCTGTCTCAGAACTTTATCCCTATAGTGCGTTTAATGTTGACTGTGTTCGCCGATTTATTTCCTTGGTTGTCTATCATGCTATATTGACATGATAGCAGCTATGAGCTTTGCTAGATTGGCTTGAATATCTTACGACATATCAACTCATGTTGCAATATTTAATATCGAAATTTTCTTTCATACTGGAAACGACAAGAGAATATTGGCCATATTTATACTTATGTCGACAGGTAAACATTCGTAGGATTTATATTTGAGCCGATAGGTAAAATTTCATTCATAGTTAGGCTGAAATGTAAGCATTGATCGGTCTCATATTTGTGTCAGTCGCTTTTACTTTGACTTGTTTATACTTGCATTTATACTTAAAAAAACTTTCTTGCTGGTATTTTTCTGTAGATAGATTCAACTATAAACCAGACCAATGTTTATCTGTCAACATTGGTCGAATTTTGACTTGAGGCTATACTTTATCATTGGTCGGAATTATAAGCGTTCTTAAATTTGATTCTATAAAGAAACCTAGAGGCGACACGGTGGAGCAATGGATAGCGGCTCGGATTGAAGAATCCAGTCGAATCCATTACATTCGGTCACATGCTAATATCCTTCTCCCCCCAGCTATGGGTAAATAGCAGGACAGGCCGGGTGCGACTGGTCTACCGCAGAAAGAAATGGCAACCTACGAGAGAAAAAATCTGCCTCGTCAGTCATGTATCAAAAGTGTGTATCACGCATGGCATATAACTGACTAAACATTAAGCATTAGCCCATTTTGAGACGGTCTTTACTAGGAATGCATTCGCCGCGTAAGCATGAGACTGATAAGCGGTTGACATTTTTACGTATTTATCACAAGCAGCTAGAAAAAGAATGTTGATTTTTCAAGGCAGACATTTTCTTCTTGCTTGATTTGCCTAACATAAACATACTTACTTTTAATACTGTTCTCTCTCGTTTAATTCAAAATGGATATTCTGCCGATTAAGCAGTTTTCAGTAACGATGGTCCCACTCTTAATAGTTCCAGTATGAAACAAGGACACGTTTGTTTGATATATTGGCACTGATAATAAGACAATATGTCCCAGGTCAGCCTTCTTCTGTCATTAGAATTTATCTCTGAAATTAAACCGTAAATGCAGTGGATTGGTTCTAAGTGATGAATATTCTGGTACATGGTACGCTTAATCTAAGATCGTTGTAATTGTAAGACAATATTAAGATTGATAATAACATGCTCTGGTTTCGGACGAGAACCAATTTTGTCGCGTGTAGGTAAAATCAGGAATGCTTCTGTCCATTCTGCTTGTTTTAGAAATCTCCTCATGGCTCCTTTTAAAGCATTTGGCAAGTTCTGAGGTCGACCAGTCAGGTTGCATTTTTGCCATGTCGACAGAGTAAATAAATGTGACACAACAAATATTGGAAAAATAAAAAATTATATCGACTTAAAAATGCCGCGATGTACGTTATTTCTACTATAGTGAGTGTTCAGTATATGTGGCCTTATACCATACTAAGATAACAGTAGTTCATTGCTGTGGATGAATTTGTTGTTGAAAGTCTTTCCGAACTGAAAATACATCCATATGAAATGGATATTAATCATAAACACAAAAAAATTCTCTTTTTTTTTAATTTATGCGATATGTTTTGAACTACACCGTCAAAAATTCAATTCCGCTATAGACGACACTGTAATTTCAAAAGCTATTAGTTTCAACATTTGCTCGGGTTGAAATATCGAAAATTAATTTTCTTCTTTATATTGGCTTCTAAAATGGAAAACATTTCTTCAATAAAAAAATATTATTTTGCTTTTTTTTTCTCGTCAAAATTGAAACATTAAGCCAATTTCTAAAGAAAATGAAAAGCTTCACTAAAGAAGGAATCTCATGGAAACTGAGAAAAAGCGAAAGGTTTAACAATTACATAAACTTAAAACTACTATTTTGTAAGTAAATGGTGAAATCATAGTCTGTTTTCATATAGAGGCAAAAAACTCAACATGCGCAATTAAATGTTGACTTTCGAAACTTCTTTTAAACTCAGAAAATACAGAATGATTTTCCACATTCACATTTCTGATATTATCTTTTATTCCCATCATATCCGATGGTTCATGTGGTATTATCTTTTTCTGCATGACTATTATTAATGCAGGTGTAATCGCATTGTGACACGAGGAAATTGTTAATTAGCACTAAAGTTATGAAAAAGAAATTATTTTATTTTTTTTTTTCTATTATGAATACGATTTTGTTGAAAACAAAGCATTTTCCTCGGAGTTGGTTATTTTAAACGTCACTGGGTTCGTTAATAAGTTCGAGTCTGTCAAAATTCAACATGTCTGTTGTTTCATTTTTGCATCCTTAGTCGATCTCCATATTGAAAGGTTTTGTGGTGTCAACGAATACTCGTTGCCACTTTTGTGACGCTCGTTGTAGTAGAGACTTTATAATCGCAGATACAACTATTGTACGCCGTTGAACAATGCTGGTGTTAAACGCCTTCGAATATCACTTGCACTAATAGTACTCGCTTGAATAGTAACCACTGTATTGATCCGAAGGGAGAATAATGCAGAGATTAGAAATGACGATCTATTAGACGTCACGCGACTTTCAATAATGGGATCGCCTGTGTTTACCCACTGGCGATCAATGTTCAAACTCGAGTATCGGCAGCTACACTTTATTCTTATATAACAAAAGGTCACTGCAAGGGAATGAGTTCAACAAATTCAAACTTTGCGCCAGCATAAGTTACATTTGATCAACTTTTTGGCTGCCTTCAAACGTAAAGGTCAATAAATATGTAATAAATAAAAGCAATGCTGAATCAGGGATTTAAAAGGTGTTTTCCTCCCCTTCCGTAAATTATAATCCGAACTATGCTTAGTTGAACAATGAGAATCTGACGGGAAAGGATCTGTAAAGGGATCACCAATCAGAAGCCTTTTTTTCCGAAAATTTCGTCATTAAATGCTGAAGCACTGATTTCTACAAAAAGTAAACCGGAGACGAAACGCCAAGAAGCTTATCTTCCCACTTCGACACCAGATTCTATCCAGCTAGTAGAAGATACTGTGAAGACACGTCTCATTGAAGAAAATCCCAGACTCTGAAGCAACTACGGAAATTTCGATAATCCCATGCTGATTAGCATAAGTCAGTAATACCGAGAAACCTTTTGAACGTGTTTTTCTCCTCGACTTGGGGGACATTAAAATCATCTCTCAATAAACAAATGGCAGAAATTATCACATACTATGTATTGTTTCACAATTGAGTTACAATAAATATTCTTGTTATTTGTTAACGCAGAGTTGCTTGATTCGTTATGTTGCTGATCATTCCATCAACTCGTAACTATTATCCTGACCGTCAGAAGAAGTTCCGATCGAATTGTCTCATCTCACTTCTGTGGATCTTTCAAACACAACGTAGGTGAAGAAGTTTTCGATAGAATAACTAGTCGGAAATGCGTGTGGAAGTAAGACAACAGTGTCGTGACTAGCATAGAACGACAGCTTAAGTCACTGTCTACTTATTATAGTGGACACAAAATTGTGAAATCCACGATCCACGATGTGGTTGATGTAACAGAGCCAAATATGGTAGAGGATTTCAAAGTATTGCATGTGTTGGAAACCAGATTTCGGAAACAGTTTTACAAATCCATTTTCAGAACTGCTAACCGTTACGCCAAATTCCCGCATTAAAACATTAACTTTGTAGAAACTCGTCAGTTATTCCAATACGACAGCATATATTTTCATCATGAATACTTTTTTTTACCGTTATATAAATTTAATGATGAGATTGTAAAAGACATCTAACCATTACATATTTACGATGATCTAACAGCTGTACTTTTTTTAGCAATTTCAATATATATATATATATATATATATATATATATATATATATATATATATATATATATATATATGTATGTGTGTGTGTGTGTCTTTTAGTTCATCTAGTTGCTAATATAACATCATTTTATTTTGTGTTTCATTCTTTTCACCTGTCGCATTAAAACGTCACATATGTCATAAATTGTGCTGGATCGTGACAAATCGTTGAACAAATCTAAAAAATAAAACATGTCCTTATAAATGTCATATTAATATCAATCTCTCCTAAACTTATTTTCTAGCAGGCAAAAAATATTCCAAAAGACCATTACGCTGACAGTTTTGCCTCTATACCATTCATTCGAAAAGAATAGGCTTGAAAATAATAATATAATTTAAATGTTAGAATTTCGTTTCCCACGTCTGATCAGAATAGTCGTCGAATGAGCTGCATTTATAAGCATCGATAATTAATTAAATATTATGGTTACTGAGGTATCCCTTGTCGTCAACAAGATCTGGTTCGATGGCGGACTGAGTCTAAAAATATTGGTTGTCATGGACAAATTGAGGTAACAGGTGCAATGCTATCAGTTAATTTTAATAACGAATAAATTATTAAAAAACAATATATAAAGAAAATGATGCAGTTAAAATGTTTATAGTAAAATATGTATTTCTTAATAATTACAGTGTACATGTACTGTATATATTACTTGGAGTAGATGCCGAATGTAAATACAGAATGCTATAACTAATTTTTTTAATTATTATTATTTTTATTTAAAGTAATTTATTGTTATTTTTATATAGTTTATTGCAAATTCTACATATTGTCAAATAGATAAAAACCACAATAGAGCAATGCGTGCAGTCTGCTATAATAAGAGCAACCATTTGTGTTCACGTGATGATTGTTCGAATCTTCTAATAATTGCTTCTGTGCCTAATTCATCTAACAATTATTTACCAGTGATTAACAACGTGTATGTTTCCATATTCTCCTCAAACAGAGCATTTATTAACCTTGTCTATAGGACCTTTAGTTTTGAAAATGTCCTCTCACATTGGACTTGAGTAACAGATAGTGTGGAGATGACGTTATAAAGTTCTTATGCTTCAATATATGTTTTTAATTTTATGTGTTTGTTTCTGTTTTGAATTTTTATTTTATATAAGGGGCCACACCATCAGTTTTGCTACCATTGCCATTATAGGCTTCCAATCCTATAATGGGAATGTCGGCAAAACTCCTTCCCCTCCGCAGCATAACCAGATGCATAATGAAAAATAGAGTGATGCAATAAAAACATGTAGTAATTAGAGTATTTGCAATACGGAGCCGCATATTCTACTTGGCTAAAAAATATTTTTTGCTCCTTTGCCTTCTTCAAGTTTCCTTCTTCGTACTCGGTAAATTGTCTCGATAACTCATTTTGTTGACCTTAATTTGTCTTTAATTTTCCTATAAAATATTAAATATTCACCTGAAATGCAATTCAGCCATTCGCAGGAAACCGTTGATATTTTTTAAAATACGAACCATAATAATCTTTAGACAGAAATGATTAAATTGCGTATATTATGATTTTCTGGATCTTATCTTTTAAAAACCCTACCAAGTGTGTGTACTTTACTAAAAGTCTCACGATAATCAATCGATTGTCAGACGCACAGAATAAATCAGTTCAAATGTTTTATTTTATACGCAAGAGAAAGCTACGACCCCTCGCATGAAGAGTGGTCTGAGGTAGCCCGCGCCCACGCAAAGACCTGCACAAATATTCATGGAAAACATGATTAAATAAAATAACCCGCGTATATAATTTTTATTTCATGACTTTTTTTACTTAGTTATATTAAATTTTGATTTAGATTCGCGCTATCACATCAAGTAGCTTAGCAAAAAATTGGGCATATGTGTATAGTCACTCTCTCTCTCTCTCTCTCTCTCTCTCTCTCACACACACACATTATATATATATATATATAAATACACTAATGATAATCAACATACATAGTATTGAAAATCAGGGTTGCGCTACAGATATGTATATATATATATATATATTATTAGCATACATTTTATCTCTGTTATTATACATTGAGAACTGCTTTGTTACAACCAGCATTCACTTTCGATATATATATATATATATATATATATATATATATATATATATATATATATATACCCCAATGTAAAAGACCGAAGAGTAAGATTTCAGCGTTCAAAACATTAATTTAAAAAAGGGCTCAATACAAAAGTAGAGCAATAAATATTTATTTATTATGCAGTGTTAGAACATGCACATAGCCAATGCAAAACTATACATATTTTTCAACGTTAAAAAAAATAACGTTTCATTTGGTGGGAATTCACGATGCTACTCAGAGTAGCATCGAGATTTCCAACCTGATGAAATGTTAAAAAAAAAATTAACGTTGAAACAAAATGTACAGTTTTGTAGTGGGTATTTACATGTTCTAATGTAACATTGCATAATATATATATATATATATATATATATATATATATATATATATATATATATATATATATATCAGATTTAAATTAAATGTTACGTCCATTTGTTCTCATTTTACTTATATATATACACACACACACAGACACACACACACACACACACACACATATATATATATATATATATATATATATATATATATATATATATATATATATATATATAAGCTGCCATAGCGAGGGGGAGATACATAATCCTCATGTTTCAGTTTTGACAGAGTTGAGATTATTGAATTATTTTCAACACTACAATCACTTTCCCACAAGCGAAACCTTGCAAGGCATTCTCTACTCTGTCGGTCTTTTCATGTCTGATGTTCCGACGAGCGACATTTCTTTGGTTCGACTGGAAAGAACTAACTTTCTCAGATACGGTCAGACTTGCCAATTACAAAAGGTTGACTGATCCTAATATAGTTTATATTCCACTGGTATTTCACTTAGACTGTTTTTTGAAGCCTAGCTAGAGTTAACCGTTATATATCCGTCATATCCACATACTATGAAACTTTTAATTCTTTCTTTTACGTTCCGGTAGGTATTTAATTACCTTGAGTGGCGCCACTTCGACTTGTACTGAGTGAATAATAGTGTATTTTTACACTATTTATATTCGGACTATTTTCCCCATGTTTGATGTTATTATCAGAACGTTTGGAAAGTTTTGCCATTCATTTTATTTTTATTTAGCTTTATTTTGGTTAACTTATTGCCCCACCAAGGAATTGAACTCAAACAATCTAAAGGTTGTGAGAATAGCAACAAAGATGAGGATAATAATCTTACTATAACTAGTGTAAATGATGATAATTCCTCATACAAAAATTCAGACAGAAATAGTATATATATATATATATATATATATATATATATAAAGACATGTCTCATTGAATAATTTAGAAAAATTGTCTTCTTATTTTCTATATGATCCTCTCATATTCACAGACAATTTTCTTAGTATACTTATTAAAGGAAGAGAGAAAATTACCATGTTGATACATATTCATTTATTCTGAGTGCTATCGATATTAGCACAATGTCATCATCAGGGTGTTGATTTTTTTCTAAGACAAAATTGTGTAAACTTGAAAGTTAAAGTTTTTAACTGTGATGGGAAAAACGTAGAAAGTACTAAGAATAATGGACAATTTTGCTGTTACACCCAGTAATATATATATATATATATATATATATATATATATATATATATGAAATTGCTGTTCGTTTACAATTGATTTTGTCCAATACTGAGTTGAGAAATAATGTTAATTTTGAACAGCATGTTACACTGATTTCAAAATGAGGAAGCATCTGCTTGCTTTGAATTCATTAGCTTCCGGAATTCATTATCTGACGATAAATAGCTGCCATTATCAACAGGTGCTATTACGGAATTACGTTGGCTAGGAAACTGATCTATACACACAAATTGAAGTCTGAAATACCGTTTAATTACTTGTTTGTTATTTTTTTTCATTCTGTAAACATAATTAAATCCCAGCATATTACCTTTGTTCTAAAAGCTCCCTGTATACTTTGCACTAAATTTTTAATCAAATTCTTAAAATGATTATATTCAGTATAATTTTAAGTTTTGTTAATTAAGTTCGCTATATACCAGAAATGAAAGAACTCGAGTAATTACTTATAAACAAAATTCAGCATAATTTCCCTTACAAAAGCCTTAAAACACAGTCCTATCAGCTTCATTATTTGCCTATAAATAAACACCCATTGCTAAGTAACAGAACAAATTTATATATTCAAATAATATAACTTAAGTAAGCATTTACTTCACAGTTGACGGAACATGAGATAACCTGCAATAATGAATTCATGAATAGATAACGGATGCCTGGATATCGATTATAATCGATATAGAACGTTAGGTTTATGCAGCCAACTGAATAACAACTTCAGTTGCTTTCTTCTGGAAGGGACAGAAAAATTACAATTCCAGCCTTTATTTCCGAGTCAGTCGCATATGCACTAATTTGTTGTTCCTGTCAATGGTGTCTGTCGGCTAGTAGAGAATGTGAACAGTAATTAGTTTGCGACTAGAAAGGAATTGGATTTACAGCTGAAACTTTAATAGATTTGTCCTCTTGGAAGGAGGCTGAAAACATATTTGCCCTCTTCGAAGCTGGAATAAAAGTGGCAAAGTTTTGTTTCATAATTCCATCGAATACGTAAGTTGATAATGAAGTCTTTTGCATTCCATCCAATACGTGAGTTTATATCAAAGTCTCTTGCTTGGCCAGTCTTTATTTAAAAAATGGTAAATTTATATTATGTGTATTCAACACACACACACACACGCAAACATATATATATATATATATATATATATATATATATATATATATATATATATATATATATATATATATATAATGTTGGGAAGTGGCATAACATGATAGAATGATCAAAGACTATTTATACAGCACTCTCTCTCTCTCTCTCTCTCTCTCTCTTACAGAGCGAGAACATTTAACGATTACCGTTAACTCTGCTTGTCGCCTCTCTGCCTCCGGACAGAGAGGAACCCAGACGAGACTCTGCCTTTTGGCGGAGTCTCGTCTGGGGAGATAGACAGCTATCGAACCTCGTGTATACGGAGTCTACGAGCAATTTTTCCCGCGCCTACGGGCTCGGAACGCCCCACGTAAAAAAAAACACAAAAAAACGTCCTTGTGCCACATTCCACCTTGTGAGGGCTCCCGGGTAAATACCAAGGAGTTAACAATTAACTGTTTTTACATTAGTCTGTGTTCTCAACCGTCTACGATATTATTCTCCGGAATAAACTGCAACCTATGTTCTATATGGGCGTGTGTAAACCATTCCTATTTACGACACAACAGTATATTTATATATTTGTGTATTTAGGTAGCAAATTCTGTTTTAGATATGTCCGACTGAATAAATTACAAACCTTATGTCTGCTCATTTTTATTACAATCCTTTCATATTCACGAGTATTTTTCCGTATATTACAATTAAATAAGGCAATAAATGCACTGTAACAGTGAGAATCACTTTTATTTCCTAAGGACTTTCTATCTATGTTTAAGATCATCATCATGGGCGCAACTGGTAAGCTAAAAACTATGTGTAGCTATCCATTAATTTTTTTTCTTTTGCGTTTAAATGCTATGGCTGACAGTTATGCGTTAGCGTTCATTAGAACGTGAAAAATTATACATTATGGATTTTTTTTTCTTTTATATTGGAATGTCATGTAACTGGAAGAGAAGATGATGACATGATGAAGACATTGACCACTTCCAATAGTTTTGTAAAGAAACTTTCATCGATACTTTAAAGAGCGACAGCAGCTACTGGACTTGAGAAACAGGTTTTCCTAAAAAGATCTGTTTAATTTATTTTTAAATTTCAACCTAAAGAAGCATTCTCTGCTCGATCGATGAATGTTTCCTTAGAGAGAAACGGCGAATATTGCCATTACCATTATTATTGATTCATCGACATCATTTATTCAGCTAGCAACTTTTGCGCCAATGAGGTCACTATTTCCCTTCATCTTGCATTTGCGGTTCATGGTGACACTCAAGGCAGAATAGTACAATGGCTTGCCGATTCCTTTTCCATTGGGGACTTTCAGGTTACCATGTGGTTTGAATACAGTTGTCCTTCTTCTACACTGGTTGCTAACTGTTGGGGCGCACCCACCTTCACAACCACAATAGACTGGTCCTATTATTATAAATAGAACAATAGTTCTAGAGACTGAGAGAGTGTAGCAGTGTAGTGCAGTGCAGAGTGAGACTTCTGTAGTGATCAGTTACACTTCCGTTTCTCGACCGGAAGATACCGTTGGACTTTATTACTATTACTTATTGTTACTACTAACCTACGTTCGTTCTACTACTAATCTCTCTGATGTAAATACCTCTCTGAATATACCAGTATTTTTCCCTACGACTGTGTTTGTTCGTTATTACCATATACTCACGTGGAAACACTCAACATCTCAACAGTGGCGACGAAGGATGTTTTATTGATCTCAACACTAACCAAGGCTATAGGACCCAGTCGATACTGCTATTTTACCCATAGCTTTGATGAAAAGAATGACTCATACTTTTCTCAAGGGTATTTGCACGTAAATGAATGCAATGATATCCACTGGTGTTCTATTTCGTACCCCCGATTCCTCAGTTCAAGCCACTATTCATTATTCTATTGTTATTGATTATTCCTACTAAAAAAGCAAAGGCAATATTATTTAAGTCGGCTTCATGTCAGCTTTCGTTCGTCAATTTTCAGTTTAATGATTTAGAAACATATTTCTTTGCTGCATGCGACAGCAAAGTTAATTGTACATGAACCTAGATGGATAAAATATAATTAATTCTATTGAAATAGTTAAAACTTTAAATTATATTCATTTCAATAGAATTTTCTACAGTTTAATATCGGTAATCTGATGACGTTAAATGTCATTCAGTGTTTATTAGATGCTGGTAAATATAGTTGATTTATTATTATTAGCCCTTAAACAACATGCGATAGCTTTTAATAGCTAAGAGGATCAGTATTATTTGATTTTAATCGGCTTCTTAATTAAAAGATTTCGAAAATTAAAATCTCGGAAAAGAAATACAAATTATTTGGGTTTTAATATCCAGTTTCTGTTTGCCCTTTTTTATTATTCATTTTGTTCTTTATTGACTTATTTCTTTTTTAGTTTTATTAATCCGCCGATCTCCTCAGGCTTGATCCAAGTTCATCCGTTTTTTCCCCTCAGTGACATCAGATAAACAATTCACCTATAAACTGCAAATCACGGCAACACAAAAAAACAACAAATAAATGTTTGATGAAAGGAAAAAGAAAAGCTACACGGAATAGATGATGTGGGTAGTTTGGCCGGGTGACTGGGGAAAGGATGAAATCGAAGATCGGGCGGCTTAAATACTAAGCTCAAATCTTGGGAGTTAGAAATCTTTTGAGAGAAAGTGCGTCATCAGTATCGTTGATCAAAAGCTCCCTTCTCTTTGAGCGATCTGAATGACGACAATTTTTTTTTATTTAACAAATCAAAGTTCGTATTCGTGTCGTAAAGGCTGCTTGTTTGTTTGTTTATCGGCATATCAACTTCTCATGGGTCTTTTAATGACGAAATTTAATTTTCTTGGGAGCATTAATAATTTCTTTTACAAAAATCTACTGCTATTAATTATTATTTTTTTTTTTTACAAAAACGTATTGCTGGTAACTTTTTTTTACTATAAAGATGTATTGTTTACTATAATTTCTTTTATACTTTCATAGGGTTTTAACCCCAGTTTGATCGTTAACTATTTCCTCATGGCTGGGAACCTAACGGGTGCTACCATCCCAGATCCGGGTGGAACAGTAATTAAGAGCTCCTCAGAACCTCCTCATCACTTGTTTTGCTTGCTGCTGGATGTTGTTTAGCATCATACACAGGAAAGCGTAAGGCATGCCATTTCAAGCCTTTGGAAACGAATCATAGGAAGAAGTAAAAAGAAAAAAATGGCTCCAATCTTACCTCTTAAACATAACGCTCAAGCCTCAAACTCCTTCAGTAATCCTCTACCTTGAGTGGTTCTTGTGACTTGCATTAGATGAATATTAAAAAAAATTAAGTCTGGAATGTCCTTTCTAAATTTAAAACAATTAATTGTTAATTGTCACACTCAAGTAGTTTATTTTTTTCGTTTGAAATGTTTTAATCTGATCATGGCTCTCCACAACTTCCTGTCCCTTGTAGTTTTTAATAAATTTTCCTGTTCCGCAATCCATTTAATGAATCTCATTAAGTATGTTATACATTTTTCCTCGGTCCTTCTTGCCCTCTATCTTCCCTGTGAGTATCGGATTTTCCAAGACTTCCTTCCTCATTATATGCCCCAGAAACCTCAGCTGTCTCTTCTTGATGTCAAGTATTACTTTTCTTTTTGTTTCCATTTTCTCCAAAACTTCGTCGTTGTTCACACATTCAGTACCAGATATCCACAGCCTCCTTCTGTAGAATCACACTCCTGTTGCGTTAAGTCTCAACATATTTGAGAAGATAGTCCAGCACTCACTGCTGTACTGGAGGACATATATCGCATAGCAGTTTAGTACTCTTTTCCATGGTTCTACTTTGCTCACATTCTTGAAAGCATGTTTGATTCTTCCTGTTTGTCTTCGGATTTCTGTGCCTTATTACTGTCGTCTTTTACGATGCTAACTTCAGAGGAATATGCGTCGATAAAACGACGAAATTAGCAATCGTCAACACGGCTTTACAAATTTAAATAAATATACATTATAGAATATTTAATTCCTTTCAAATTGAAATAAATGAATTACAAAGATTCTTTGTGGAACAACTTCACTCAGACTATTTTTATGTTGTCGGCTTTACGATAAAACCGAATCAGTTGCGTTGGTTGAGAAGAAACAGAATATGTCTGCCTGTGTGCATCACATATTTACGTTGTTTTATGTTAGGTGCATAATTTCTTGCAGTCGTCAGCTGAATAAGCAGTGAGCTGTCTTAATATTAATGCTTACGCATGTAAACAAACTCAGTTCGTATGTTTTTTTATGTGTCAATATAGCTAAGCTCTGTTTGTAATACATTATACTCGAATATATATGCTAAAATGTGAATAATTAATTAAGGCTTAAGAAGTTCAGTTTGTATAAAAAAAAAACGAACGACCCCTGGTCAAAGTGTCTCAGTGGATAAAAGAGGTATATATATATATATATATATATATATATATATATATATATATATATATATATATATATATATATATATATAAGAATGCGAATGTCACACTGTTTCAACTTTACTCCTAGAGGTCGTAGCCCAACATACCATACCGTTTTGTAATCAGGGCGACTCCGTGAGCAAATTAAAAACATTCCGGGTCAGATCTCGACACCCAGTTCCGAAATTTTGGATTCACAATTTTTATTAGGGCGATAGGTTTCGGTGATATCTATATGTCATTTTTTGCGACAAAATTTTTTGTGCGATAACAATTTTTTTAACTTGGAAATAAATTTGGGAATAATCGAAATTAATAGCGAAATTCAGCGAAAGTCTCCATTGAAATAAAAAAAAAGTATTTTTGTACTAAAAGTAAGAACCTACGAACATCAAATTGTATTTAAATTAAGTGGCGGCAGAAGAGTTATCGTTAAACTTTTAAAACGCTGGCTTAAATATTAATGCAATACTTAAATGCAGCGATCAGTTTTGAGTTATTCTGTTGTTTATTGTTCCCTATCACATAGAGCAGCATTATGCTTCGCAGAAAGAAATTCCCGCCAACAGAGGACCAGATTTCAATCAAAAGAGCCAAGGTTGCAGCGAGGATTAGAAAGTCCAGCACAAATGAAAATATAGATCAAACGGCAGACAGCTGAGAATAAGCGAAGACTTAGGTACTCTCAAAATCCTGAAAAGGCCGAACGCTTAATCAAGAGTCCTCCGAAGGATTTAGCTTAAACACCAGCCGATAGCGCGGATTTTTAACTAGTGTATATATATATATAAGTACTTTTACTCACCTGATGGTGAGTATTATAGAAAGGAAAATCACCCAAAAATCTTAATCAGCATTTTAAGCGGGTCAAGATATGTTAAGAGAAAATTGGTTGTTTTAGTCAGTATTGCCTGTGTTTAATGTCCGTAAATGGGCTAATAATCGACGTTATAAAAATATAAACATTTCTACCTATTGCAAAATGGCACCGTACTCTGGGAGAAAAAACGAAGAACACGTGATCTGTCGATAAATAGGCTCCAATTATACCATTGAGTGCACTTATTGGCTAGTTAGTATAATTGCTGATCTGCACCGGAGGGAGATTATCTACATATGGGAATTTAAGACACAACATAATCTAAAGTTGTTCAAATAGATTTAGCAAATTTATGTTAGATTTATTGGAAAAATATTTATCAAAATAATCAATGAAATAATCTAGTATTTATTGATTTCCAAGACGATCTTCAGCAGTAGTTCCAGAAGATAATAATAGTTTTTTTTCTTGAAAAAGATCTTCTGTAAATGATTCTATTACAACACTGACTGTTCTGTTCTCATTTATGTCTGGCCTGTACTCCCCTCTCTTGTAGTAACAGCAGAAGATATTGTCAGTTCACTGAACGACCAGTGTCTTCTTCATCCTCGTCTAGAGAGACTGTGATGCTTAGTTGCCTCTGACCAGCAAACCACTTAGCAGCAGCCGTCATTTTTAACCCTTCGTCCTTTATTGCTCTTTCTTATATAGTTAGTTGACGATCGTGACAGTGCTTTTCTGAGCTCGTTCTGAAAAGCAAACCCCTCTGCAGTAACAGCTGCAGCTTTCCTAGTCCACAACAGGAAATGTAATTGTCAAATACTTTGATGACGATGCTAGCAGATTCCTAAGCCGTAGCAATAGTGACAACGAGTTTCCTGCTGGAGGAAGGTTTGTGCCAAATACGTTCTTTGCTTAAACTATTACACACAATATAATGATAAACGCAGAAGGTCATTGAATAAGGTGTGTGATATAAAAGTAAGGGTAAGAAGGAAAAAGTTATGTTTTTTATAGTAAAGAGGATAGCTAACGATTTCTTTTTTACCTAATCACTTCACCCCCAATGAAGGCGATAATGCCGCAAAGATGCAAGTGAATGCTATGAGTGAAAGAGAATGAGACGATTTTAGATGGAAACTGAAACCCAATGATGAAACTGGAAACAAGAGATACATTTTACTCGGGTTCAAAAATCGTGTGGGATTGTGAACCGGACAATAGGCAACATATCTACTTTTTGAAGAGGTTACGATTGTAGCGCTTGATGAAAAATCTACAAGTATGCCTATATCATATCAGAAACAGCGGTTCTTGGGAAAAATATATTTAATTCGACTTCCGTGACGACCCTGACTATATTATTCTCAGCTACGTGTAACCAGGAACCTCTCTCTCTCTTTTTCTCTCTCTCACTATCTCTCTTTCTC
>OZ038506.1:47633439-47813439 GCA_964036315.1 Acanthosepion esculentum | reverse complement strand
CAGAATTATATCCTGATGTACGCTGATTCTGGCAGCATACCTACCATCCTTTCTTATGCTGTCCCTTTCCCGCCCATCCACAAGTGAATCCTCTACGTTTTAAAGAAGACAACTATTCATTGAGTTTCATAGACTGGTGCTAAAGTATCACAAATAAATAACTAGACCACATAATAATATAAAAACCACAACGCTTAAAGAATTCCAACAGTAGTGATAACTAAATTGCATAGCACATACATCTAAAAAGGTCGATAAGGATGTTGACATTTCCCACTGTCTTAAACAACCTTTAAGGAAGGCAGTTTCCATCAGTGACAGAAAGAGCAATCACAGTGATCCTGAGATTACTATTTTCCTGAAAAACTGTTTGAAGAGAAGGATTTATTAAAATTTCACCCGAAAATAATGCTAAATGCTCGGTCAAAGAATACCGTTTTTTCCTCTCAAGAAACAGTTATTTTCATCATAACGATAACCACGGGCAATCAGGCTCAAATACGCAAACTTGTCGCCCCTCCCTCCTAACTGTTTCTATAATAATATATTTCTTCAAATTCTGCATCCGCACCAACCAGTCTGGAGTAATGATGTTTTTTTTTTTAATATCTCAGTTGGTACGCTTTCTTGATCATTATCCATTATTTAATATCTGGCGTAATATATTATTCACAGTTATTTGGCCAGTAGTTTTGAATTTGGTTAGCAAACTGCATTTTAATATCAACACTAACATCATGTTTTTTATTTCACTTTAAAGCGATAAGACTTCAAGGTTTGTCGAACACACGCAACAAAAGTACTTCATAATCCTTGTTCAACGGCGGACTTGTTTACAATTCTGGATCGATAATCTTTCTCCCGTTCTTGGTGTAGTTCTTTTTTTCATTTATTTCTACTTTCAGAAATCCTGTTTTTGAGCCACGTCCACTGCAGTGCTCTTAAAATAATAACGGATTAATCGATCAGAAACTTTCTTTTTATTTCTTTTTGCGTTGAGGAGAACGAAACAATTTCCTCGTTACTTGTCGACTTCTCTTTTTACGCTGTATCTGGGAGAATATCACTCCGATAAACATATATCTATTACGTTTTTCAAGTTTGGCATAAGAACATTATTTTGGTCCCTATCAAAATTACCCTTAAACTACAGGTTGCCAGAAAAAAAAAGGCGACAAATTTATTATCACTTTTTTTATCTTTCAACAATAAATAACCTGGAATAAATTTCTTGAATATTCATGATCTTGAATTATCATTTGGCTCTCGCATAATTATTTAACCCTGATTGGATCTTTTCTTATTAATTACCGTATTTGACGGCATATAAGGCGCACTTTCTTTTTAGTAAAAATATCTTTTAAAATTGCCCAGCGTCTTATATGCCATATGTTATTTTAAATTTCGCGATAGTCCGCCGAAATTAAGCTACCAAACAACAACTATTAGCTTAGACTTTATAGTGACTTTCATATACCTGATTTCATTATTTAAAAGGCTATTATGCAGATGAAAAGAGTTATCAGTGATAATATGCATTGTATTAATTTCATCACATTTAATATTAGTACTTTGTTTCACTAAAATTATATGCAATAAATTCAAGTGAAATATTTGTAAAAAATATTGGTTACATTAACAGTTTTCTTGCGATAATTTCCGATTGCATTGGTATAAATACAATCAGAATTTTTATATCCTAATTATTCCACTAAGACGTTTACAAGACGCAGGTTGTACAGGTCATATTAAGGATATAATAAAGTTTTTATAGGCTCGTGTTCTTTTTTTCTATTATTTTTCGCTTTATTGTTATTATGACTTGCCTAACCAAAATAATATCTCATAAATATAGCCTAGGCCAGAGGGTGGGCAAACTACGGCCCGCGGGCCACATGGGCCCGCCAAACGATTTCGTGCGTCCCGCTTTAAAATGTTATTTATTAAAACTATATTTTTTCTTTAAAAGCCCTTTATTTTGCCAATTTTAAATATCAATTATTTTGGTTTATATATACTATGCGGCCCAGTAAAACTATAAATTTTTAGAATGCGGCCCTTGTACTAAAACGTTTGCCCACCCCTGGCCTAAGCTGTACCATTTACAGAATAATTTTACTGATTTTACTAATTACTAATTTTTTTATTGATTTGCACTGCTGAAATTGGGGTGTGTCTTATACACCGTAAATTAACTGTGGCTGGATCTTGTGACTCGCCATTAAAGCTTATTTGCAGATAACTTTCATTCTGCCCTTTAACAATGTCTAAACAATACACTGATTGTGACCCTTAAGTTACCGTACTTTTCAAAAAGAACATCCGACGTGGTGATTGACGAAATGTACAGAAACATTTTCTGAATTTTCAGTCACATCAGTTGTCACCAGTTTTCAACGGTTGTCTCACGTCTTTCTGAATTTATCACTTTTCTTTTACTGGGCACCTCGTATACGTGGTTTTTGACCACATTTCTATTTAAAACACACCGGTGAAAATTCTTCTTGATTTGGAAGAAGAGGAAATGGTTTTGATAACGTTTTCCTTTTCAGTATTAACACGTTATGTATCAGAGGTAAATGATGTAATGTGAGTTCAAACGCCAAATTTACAATTGACTACTAAGACAATAGAAAAGTTCATATAGTTCGTTTATGCGTTATAAAGATTGTTTCGTTAAGACGGATCAAAGTCAGCAGTAAATAAATCAGTGTTATTGGCGAACATTTATTTATTTCTCTATTGTATCATGTCTATATTTCTGAATTATGTACACTATTTACATTATTCGGACTATTGTCCTCATCTGTGTTGCTATATTTATCACCACGTTTCGGCCGTTGTACAATCGGGTGGTTGGAATGTCGGACTGAACTCTTTATTTCGCTCGCTGAGGTAGACTGATCTAGTGCCCAGTGACATGACCCAAAGAGTGTGAGTTCAAAACATGGTCAAAGCGGTGGAGAACTTGGAGAGGGGAATTAACAAGAGATAACCGATAACTGACATCCATTAAACATGGCACGTGGAACTAGAACAGTGTAACACAGCGAGCTAAATAAAGGGTTCAGTTCGACATTCCAACCAACTGAAGAAGGCCGGGGCATACAACGACCGAAACGTTGTGATAAATATGGCAACAAAGATGAGGACAATAGTCTGAATAATCTAAATATTGTCTGTTGTATCATGTTATTCAAGTCATGGCAATTATATGTGAAAAAGTAATATCGCCCAAATGTCCGTCTAATCTAAAAGATAAAGAAAAAAATCATTAGACGATTAAACTTAATTCACATTAAAATCGGTCCAAGTTATTGGAACACCATTTTATTTTCGATATTTTTTAAAATGTTTTCTGTTAATTAACCCCAAATGTAATTTTATTTATTGCAAATATTAATTCACCAATAAATCATTAACTTTAAATCAAACTTTATAAAATTTTGGCAGTCATTTGTAATTATAAATTTTAAATCAAAATTTGTTTAGCGTTTCTCGCAACAGCTCCGACCCTCAGAATTAAAAATTACCAAATATCAGGGAGTTATTCACATTTCGTAAGTAAGAATGATATTCGAGTTACTTACAAGGAATATTATACAATTTAAATAAATTCTGTTTTAGGCTTGTTTATCGGGTTGAGCGCAAACAAGGAACCCACACATAGAAATAGCGCAGCCGAGTCGTCTACATTTGGGGCAATCGCAAAGGTCAACCCAACTGTAGTGCTCTGCAAGAATTTGGAGTGAATTTTAATAGAAATAAATTCCTTTGATTTTGGGTTGAATTAACAGAAATATCCTTATTTTTCTTGACATCAATTTCGACTATTTTCTTACTGAATTCTAAGTTCAGTTTTTCATTTGCATTCGATGTTATACCACGGAGTTTTTCTTCATTTATGTAGACGTAAACCGGCTTAGTTTTCATTAAGATAATACATCCGTATGGTATATGCTCTTAATACATTTCAGCTACTAAGATTCGAAAGTATTAACGACTAATTAGGCAAAAAGACTGATTACCAACTTAGACATTAAGGCATTGCGTTTAATAATCTATGAAGAGATTTTGAACATATGACATCCTTTTGTACCAAATACTAGTGTCGTCGGAAAAAGTCATCTGTACGGAAATGTTTCAACTTATAATTGTTCAGAGTCAAATGTTCCCCCATGTTTGTTTTTTCTGTAAGGTTAATATGCGCGAAACAAATTATATGTAATGTGAATAAAAATCACTTGAGACATAGCAAGCGTTCCGTTCAGAGTAAAAGCTCCGCGACGTGGGTGGTTTATAAATTGAAGAAAATACTTTGAAGTTTCCACGTCTGCATTTGGTACAGAATAATATTCATTATCGTGACCAATGATATACTTTGTACTTTTTTTTTTTTTTTTTTTTACAAATGATGTTCACACTGTAAAATACTCAATGGTTACTCGAGGTAGAGGTTTAAATGGTAAACGCACAGGTTATGCGTATATATGTGAAATATAATGGTTAACCGGAGTTATGAACAGGTTAAGATTGTAGTGAGCGGGGAAGCATCCTCTTGGAAGGCAGTTATTCGTGGTAAGAAGCTGCTCGCCAATGGAATACGAAGGGAATGATGGTGGTTGTCTACAAAGTGCATGTCATGGCGGGTCTTAGCCGTGGTGGTTAGGGCTCGTGGAACTGAGGGGTGTAGTGCGTCTGAACACTTTCCATGGAAACAGCGAAAGAGCCGCGAGAGTTTTTCGACGTCTCGTCTGAGAGAAAGGGGTTTGTAGGGTGGGAAATAATTCGACACCCACAAGAGACTGGAAAGTGAAGACCGGGCTGCTCCTGCCCATATATGGGCAGGAGCAGCCCATATATGTAGTAGTAGGGAACCGATCATTATTTCCAGCATCTTTAGATCGTTCTGGGCTGATTTTAAGTCTCAATCCGTGCTCAAGGCACGCAGCCTCCCTTGATGAACATCCTTTCATCGCAATTGGTGAAAGTCCTGGGGTCAAACGTCCATGCTTTGATGTCACTAATTTGCTTTTCGAGGTATTGACTGTGACCACGCCCAATGAGCTGTTAGAGTTGTGTCAAAAGCGAGATCATCTGCTCAGCTTTGGTTGGTGGAATTACCTATTTCAAAAGAGGGTCAGCAGTCGCAGTCCAAGTCCAGATATATAAATCTATAAATCTATCCAGAAATGGATATATTCTCTTATACTAAAGACAAGAGCCGTTGGCAATTTTCATCTGTGTAATTCAATTTTAGTCGAGATTACAGGTTCAACAAACCCCCACATCGAAGTTAATTGTGAAACTTTGACATAGGCGTAACTCTTTTGGTTTTGTCCATGTTTTCAATGTCTGTGAAAGAATGACTTCGCCAGAGGTACATACCAACGGCCCAAAGAGTGGATTTGAAGTTATTGTTTTCTACTCGACTGGTTGTTAAATAAAAAATTGACCTTAGCAGGGGGCTGGGATGTATTCATATTTTTATGAAGGTAACTTTTGTAAGTGTAAATGTAACCAACTCGGCTGGAACTCGATCTCGACTTGCTGATTTCTCTCTCCCAGCACAGCCTTGCACTGCAGATAATTTTGGACTCCCTAATCTTCTCAATACATAACACCGTAAAGTTCTTAACAGGGCTTCATGTCCGAAGGTGTAGTTGAAATTCAGTTCTTCTAGACTTGATGGCAAACATAAAGAGACCATTGACTCATCTTTTTCTTTACTAATGTTCACCTAGTATAAGGCCCAGGGGCCACGCAAGGTAGCGATGTGCTGTGTGGAGAGGTATTAGCGTAGGAATGGGCAAGATAACAGGAATAAAAGACAGCTAATTCTAGACATAAATAGGTCTAGATTTAATAATCGAATAAAATTTCAGAGTCCAGGAGGAGATATTATAACTATAGAAATAAGGAACACTTTAGAAGGGGCCAGAAACCCAATCAAGAACCTCTACTCATGTTCAAAAGACCGGGGAGGTGTGTGAACCGGACGATAGACAAACATTTCTATTCTTATTAGGAGATAAACTCATAATAATCACTGAATAAAATTTCGGATTTCAGGCAGAGAAGTACAATGTTGAAGAGACCGGCAACCCAATCCAAATAAGAAACAAGGGATAAACCCCCTGCTTAAAAATTCTAGGAGTAAGAACCGGACGATAGGCGAGACTGTCTACTCTTACACCTGAGTATGATGGGTGAATATATGTATTCATTCCTTTCCAAAGGGTATTGTTGTGAAAGTGCTTGCAACGAAGACAAAAGGATTGAACTGTTATGTAATAACCGTCATAATATATGACAGTGAATGCTCGAAAACCTCCGAAAAGACGAGGAAGAAACTGGAATCTGCGGAAATGTAGTTCTACAGAAAGATGCTGAGAATACCATGAACTGAACATGTGAGCAATGATGAAGTTTTAGAGAAAATGGAAACAAAAAGAACACGAATCGGAAAGAGATAATCGAAATTTCTAGGGCGAGAAAAGAGAACTTGGAATATTTGACACCCACGTGGCGTATTGAAGGCGACAGAGGAAAACAGCGCAAAATCTGCCTAACAAGTCTGAATGTTGATGGCAGAACCAGGTTTACGGGAGATAACAAAAGGACAAAAATTACTAAAAATTAAAAAGGACAGGGAATTCGCGAAAAGCCATGATCGACAACGTCCTAAAAGGACACGGCAGATACAAGAAGATGAATGTAATGAACAGGGTGGAATTCGATCTTTTCTTGCAGATTGCTCTATCAGAGACGCCGAACATTACACATCGATTTCAGCGTATAAAATAAGCATGCCGGATTAAATTACCTTTCCGCCCGGAGTTCTTATCTAAGTTAAACAAATGCGCAACTAAATAATAATATTTGCGGAAAATATTATTTGCAAAATAATAAGCCTACTGCAAAAAATAATCACCGTTCACAGGGCAGATATTACAAGGAAATAATACTACCGCCATTTGTATTTGGCACGAAACTAAATCTTCTCCGATACTTCTCTCTTCCGGCTTCTTTTCAGTCAACTTCCGGCTTCGTTGCAGTCAACTTTGCATTTAAATTATTGAAGAACAATATCAATTTTTATCTTCTCTTTCCTAAATTGATGTTATTTTATGGTTCTCTCTCCTTAATATTATTTTGTCTAATATTTTTAACACTCAGTAACCCCCTTGAATTTTAGTGGCTTTATTGTCCTCCTTGGGATGAAATGAGTAAAAAAAAAATGCAAAATAAAAAACATTATATGTCCGCAGTAATTTCTGAATTAAAATTTTAAGGGCAGTAATAGATTAGTGGCAGGGAGTCATCATTTTACAGTTGAAATGGCTAGATGTAACCGTAAGTTCTATGTTAACAGTTTCTACTCTCGGACATCTTCCTCGTGGAATTCTCTTCTGACTACTTACATTCCAGCCAACTTTGATCTCCAAAAATTTAAATGCAATGCCAATCGTTATCTTCTGCCGTCTTAGTTCCTGTTCTGTTAATGTTCTCTCTCAGTCGTGTTCACTCTTAATAATGTTTTTCTTTTTTTTCAAATCCTCTCACATTAAGTAATCTTTGCGTCTTAGTGGCTTTATTTCCTTGCTTAGTTTCAAATGATTATAAAATGAATAACTAAAGAATTAAAAAAAAACAATTTTGATGATTTATATTCTTTTACACGTTGGAATCCTTGCAGTTTATTGAAAGTAAAAAAATCAATTTTGTTTACGCAGAAAATAAACGATTATTTTTTTCTCTATAGTAAATTGGTTATTCCAGGTTGGCAAATAAAATCATGCAACGCTTTTAATAATAGGATTTCTTCAATGTTTATTTTCTTTCAACTAATAAGATGAATTCAGCTTTTTTCCATTCTAATTTGCAAAACTTTAATGCACTTGATTCAATGATTTCGTTGAAAAATGTGTCAGAGTTGTTTTTTGTGTTTTTTTGTTTTTAATATGTAATTATTTACTTAAAGACCTGCATCAGCAGTTTCAATCAACCACATTTTATACTGAATGTGAACAAAGGTGAAAAACTGCGTTCTTTTCAATGTTTCACCGTGACTTGACTTTTCCGTACGTCACGCATTAAAAAGCTTCATTGAAAATATAATCAAAAGGGAACGCCTACTCAAATATGATATTTCGCAAGCTCGTTTCATCGATCATTCCTTTAGCGGAGGGAGTCGGATCTGCACTGTTGTGGTGATCGGTCATACTAGATACATTTAGTATGTACTATATAAAATAATATGTATGCTTTCAGGAATAAAATACTTACCCATTATTCAACTAATTCCGGAGGTGTACATTCGAACCCGAGAGAAATAAGAATTCGAAAGCAGACTTTCAGGGCAAGCCGATCAATCTTCCAAGTTGGAAGAATAGTTCAACCTTTTCGTCTTACTGCTTTGCTTTGACACCTTTTTTATGTACCATGTTATTTCAGGTCGGGTATGATCATGCTTCTTCACAAATTCCTGCTTTTTGTTGATCTTAGTAACTTTTTACTACACCTTCTTGTATTCGGGAAAATAAACTAACCTTTATGCATAGACACGACATATGAATACCATTTTAAACTAATGCTACCCCAATAAAAGACACAAGAGCCACTGACAGTAAAATTTTATTAAATGAGGTGTGTATTAAAAACGTAGAAATGGCAAGTGAACATTAACTACTCTAAGAATGTTAGAGGCAGTTAAGTTTGTAGTGTTCACAGAAGCATCCATGTGTATGTATTTTCCACGAAGTAGTAGTTCTTCGGAGGAAGTTATCCGAGTATAACTTCCTTCTTACTTATCATATATATATATATATATATATATATATATATATATATATATATATATATATTACCCCAAGTATAGGATTGGTGTATACAGAATAAATACCAATAACCAAAAAATACTTTTCTTAAAAGAGTGCTTAATACAGACTCGAGCAAATATAATTTATTCGATAATTATAACATAAATAATCATTTTGTTTCAACACTACTAGCGACTTATCAAGTGATGGTGTTGAATCCAGTGATGTTATGTTATAAATTGCGAGAACTCAATGTAATAACAGAGAAAATGATAATTAATAAATCGGAGACTTCAGTTATATATATATATATATATATATATATATATATATATATATATATATATATATATAGCCTCTGTCTATTAGTTATCGAACTCATCCTAGGTTTTGGAGTTAGAACCACATAACCATATATTCTGGAAATATATTACCCGAGGTACTTGGATAAGTTTATTTCCCAGATTTCTTTTCCCTTTAATATAAATTAACTTTGAATTTGAACAAGGGAATGATTTCTATGCAAATAATAAGAATAAAAAACAGGGGAGAAAGCCAAACGTTGGAGGTCACATCGACAAGTTCAAAATGAGAGAATATGTAGGTCAAGTTGAGCAAGAAATCACCAATCAGTGGGTATGTGTTGCAACAATTCAACTGTCATATCAATTCATCCAATCAAGTATTGCAGCATATGCATATCAAAGTAGTCAGATCAAGTTGTTTTTTGCACCTACTCCCCACTGAAAATATTTTTTCCATTTGATTTAAATTAAATTTGAAAAATAGAACTATTCTAAAATATAGAAAGAGAAATCCAGAAGATAGAGGTTACATTGGCCAGATCATTGAGTAATACTGAAATGCATCATTTCTCTACACAAATTATCGCAATTATACAAAAAATGTGCGACAGGCAGCAAGGCAAATTCGGTTAGTATAATATATAGAGAATGAGATTGATTGAACACCGTAGAGAGAACACGGTGTCTTTTGGTACAAACTTTTCAATTGGTAGCGCAAAAGGGCGGAGTTTGTCTGAACATTTGCCATGTCAACTAATAGAATAGTAATAGGCATACAACATTGCTTTGATGGGAAAGTGTCTACAGAAAGGGAATAACACCCACCAAAAGCGCACGTAGATAGCCTTGAACTCAGCCAAAGGCAGAAAATGAAATAGGAACTAAAATATAAACGTGGCAAGCCCATGTATAATATAAAACATATTTTGAGATAAATTAATTCAACAAGCGTTAATGTGTCTTAAAATGCAGTATCCCAATTTAAAATTGAATGTAAGAAACCAAGAAGTCTTAAATAGGATAGAGAGCAAAGATATTTAGGAGACATAATGAACAAGCAAGGCTTCGCGGTTTAAACACTAACAAGGTATATAGAAGACAATAGAAGCAGGAAGAAACAGCGAAATGCCGACATAATGAGCTTGTATCAATGAAGAGCAGAACAAAGACAACAAAGATATAGAGTAGCGTAGAACAGCTGGAGACGTGTAGGTGTGGAGAGCAGTGATGTCACAATTCTTGAAATAACATCGTATAGCGAAAGGAAGAAAGATTAGTTTTGGCTTTACTGTGAATTTAAGAATTCCCGAAAAGTTTTTATTTAGTATTGCAGTTAACGTATACTTATAAAACGTGACAAAATTACGCAAGACTTATTTCGATTAACAGCGTTATTTAAAACGGTTATTTCGATACTTATGCAAATGTACAGTCTTAGTTGGTAATAATATAAGTGATAGATGCAGTGGTGGCATCTTATTTGTTCCCGCGAACCGATTCTTAAAATTAGCTAACCAGTTGCTAGATTATCCGAAAATAATCTTATATATTAATAGCCGATATATAACAGCTAAAATAAAACTAATATCATTGGTTTAAATACTGCGAAGATTATTTATTCTGAAAAAAGAAATAGTCTGGTAAAAATGTTGTAAATCTTCTAGTCACAAATTTGATACGTCTTCCAATGTATCTTTGGGATTGCAGCGATTCAGTTCGAACGTGGCTGAGAAGCTATATCACAGCTGATGACACTAGAGTCAAGAAGCATCATACTTCTGAATAGAAGAAATATGATGAGAACAAAATTTCAGTCTGGAAATATCTTGATAAATATTTTCAATTAAATTATGAAAATGTTTTAAAATTATTATATTGTTTCAAGGGATTCGTTTCCATTGTCAGGTTGAAAAAAAAGCAAAAATAAGCAGAATAGTTTACAAAAGATTTTTTGCCTTTATAGAAACTGTTCCTGGAAATCTGTGCTGCCATTATTGGATAGAGGGCTGCAAAAATGGTAACTTGTTTAAATAATGCAGTTCTTATTGTTGGCGCTACGAGAAAATACTTCTAAATAAAATGATGCAATAAAGTAGGTTATCAAGTAATCGATTTAAGTTCACCGAATATAGACAACCTAAAACATGAAAAAAGATTTACAATTGCTTAAAGTTTGCCCAACATTAAACACGTATTAGAATATAATTTTAAATATAGAAAGGTTTGGTGATAACACTTAGCCAGACCCACTCACGAAAGAAAATGTGACCAAAGGAGCAGATATTTGTATTTTTGAGGGGAAGATAATTTTACGGCACCCTCTTAAAGACACACTGAAGAAAATACTACTGCAACACTGAACAACAATGCTGATTATTTTTCGTGTGCATCCAAGTGGCTATTATAATTTTGGATATATTTTTTCGACTATCTTGTGAGTTAGGAACACGTCTAAGACAGCTAAGGGCTTCGGGATGATATTTTGCGATACGTTCAGTGTGAGGAAACTGTTTAGGCAAACACAGCCTCGTGTTACTGGCGTCCACGCGTGCATGCATTTATTTAAGCCAGTTTGTGGTTGATCGACTTGTAAGGTTTTGGAGGAGTTGTTCACTTCTAACAATAACTTTGCATGTTCCGATGGGAATGAAGCGTTTCTTGGTAAACGGTTGAATAAACCTGCAAACCAGGTTTGCCGAAAACGATATATAATATATTAGGACAAGGCTCACGGCGAGATAAATCCTATATGAGGTAATTGCTCGTGTTAGGATATCTACAAAATGTGTTTGTGCTCATATAAACAGACACATTATGTATATAATGTGTGATTGTGTTGTAGAGAAAATAAAACACCACGGTAACTCAAATGAACTAAACAAGACGCCTTAAATAAATAAATTCGAAATAAGCCAAAGGGAATTTCTAATGACGTCATGTTGAGTAGCCTAGGCGTTACATAATATTATAACCGTTTGAAACGAGTTACAGCAGGTGATACGAGGGATCGAAATTCATATGGAGTGCGAAAAAAAAGAAGTAATTTTTGCTTCGGCGCACATGGTAACAGTGACAACTAAAAATTAGAACCAATTCAGATGGAATTACCTTTTCTCCTTCTTTTAGAAGATAAGAACAAATTTTCAGAGAAGAATACAGTTACTGGGAAGACAAAAAAAAGGCTTTTTTTGAAAGCTAGCCCTGGTAGAACGTGAAAAATACTCTACTTTTTGTACTACCGAAAAAACAGGAGAAATTTACTTCGAAGAAACAGTAAATCTTATGACTAAAACTTCTGAGAAAAGTTAGTTATTCAATACTCATTGGTAGTACAGTGTAAGATATTAGAGAAACTCGGATATAAGAGAGATTTTCTCTGGCCCCAAATTAGAGCCATAATTACCTAAACAAAATAGACCAAACCCGGATATAAGATAAACCCGGATATAAGAGACTTATTCTCCGGTCCCGACAACTCTCTTATATCCGGGTTACACTGTATATGAATCCTACAAAAGACCAAGATTTTCTTTTTTTTTTAAATATGCGGTAATCGTTTGTGTGAAAAAAAAAAAAAAAAGTGTGAAAGATTCAACTTAACGAAGTGAAACCGGAGATATTTAAAGGGTTAGTTTTCTTTCAAGTGTTAGTTTTCTTTCAAGGGTTAATGGAGAAAAAAAAGATGCAGAAATACGTGATAGAATTCTAACGAAACGTGACCAGAATAAAAAACGAATGTCGGAAAATCTTAAATTTGAGACGCGTTACGGAAGAAATTGAAGAAAAATAAATCGAATATATCCCAGCGAAAGAAAAATGTGGAAAAAAGTAAAATTAATCCATGTTTCAGATGAAGAAGTTTACATCTCGGAAAGGACAGTCTATTTAAGAATTCAAAAGTGCTACAAATGTTTAAATCTAAATCAAGAAAGTTCTCACAGAAGAAAAGTCCGTACACAGCGTAACGACGGAAAATAATACCAGATAACCAAAGAAAATATGTATGTGAACATTAATAATTTGGATGTAAACATGAAATTAGACATTGGTCGTGATGATTCGATTAGTTAATCTACATGGAAAGCAAACGGCAATTAAAAAGAACTTCGAAAATCGCACGTAACGTGTCGGATAAGAAATTAATTTTTATAGGTGAAATGATTTGTAACGTTTCATTTCGTAACTCGTGTGTAAAACCTAAGGCTTATGGGTTAAATACTACAATCTTACTCGGTACTGACTGGACCGAATTATTTGAGCTGTGGGAGTTACCTGTAAATATTTATTTCAAAAATGTAAATGGACAAGCATAGAAATTACGGCAACACATCGCTACCTCAATCGTAAATTAATGCGATCTTGCCGCTAGACTAGGATTGCGCTTAAATTTATACAGTCCAGGGAATAACTAATCCGAATAATTACCATGAAGGTATTTATTTTTAAAAAAGCCACAGAGATGCAAGCTTACGGCAGTGGGCAAGTGACTGAAGCCGAGCCTCCAGATCAGGACCCATAATATTGCGGATCCTTCTTTGGATCTTATCAACGTGTATGTATAGCTGGCCTCTCGTATTCTAGGATACCCTCCACGAGGGGGGCTAGCCAATCCCTATTGCAGACGCTTGCTCAGGCGCATTTATGTTTATTCAACATCCAAAGAGCCCATCTGTTGTTTTTTTTTTGTTTTTTGTTACTGAAACTGTTAGAGTTTCATGGGAAGAGCGTGTTATCTAGCGTGATCAACAATTAGAAGAAGGCCAGCACGCTCAAGCCCTCGGACAGGATTACTTGTGACTTCGTGCTAGCACAGCTATCGACGGCCCCCAAGGGTGCCGTCTGCACAATTTCACTCGCAAGGCTTGGGTCAATCCATGGTATGGTTTCCATGCACTTTCCAAAGGTGCCGGATACTGGGATCGACCTCTCCAGTCCAGTAACATCAGCAAGTCTACCTTCTGAGAAATCGAACATGGTGAGATTCACACCAGGGTCCCATGGTCAGAATGCGAACGTTCTAACCACTCGGTCACGTGCCCATTTCAAGGAGCTCCAGGTAAACAGCAAGGGCACTGGACCATATATGGTAGCAATATTCTAAGCATGGACGGATGGTAGACTTATACATATGCAAGATTGTTTCAGAAGAGAAGAATTGTCTCGCTCGACACAGTGACCTAGCAATAGATTCAATGTATTCTTTCCACTTCATGTCGGCTGTGAGCGTTAGCCGGAGACGGCACAATGAGTAACTTTCCTAGAGGATAGCATCAGCCAAGCTGATTGAAGGTAGAGAGGGGTTTCTCAGATTATTAATAGAGAGAAGTTTAGTTTTAGAGGATTTAAAATTTACCAGCCATAATTTGTCACTCTTATCAGCTGCCATTTAGACCTTGTCTGACAGATTAGCCTTACTATCGAGTAAATGTAAGTGTCGTCGGCGTAGATGCCAAGTTGAGAGATGATGTCATCGTGAAGATCGTTAATGAAGTTTGAAATTGCATTAAACTGCAAGTTTAACCGGATTGCGCTAACTAAACTCTCGCTAAGATTTTGTATATTTGCTGCGTTA
Organism: Acanthosepion esculentum; assembly: GCA_964036315.1. Lineage (NCBI taxonomy): Eukaryota > Metazoa > Mollusca > Cephalopoda > Sepiida > Sepiidae > Acanthosepion > Acanthosepion esculentum. Next base: position 47,798,740 of record OZ038506.1, on the reverse strand, counting down.
CGGTACCTATTCGAGTAATAATAGTCATTATTATAATGATAGATGTCAATGAGAGGGAAGCAAATATGGTAACTTTGATATACTATCGCCCTGTGCTAGTGTTGGGCTTTAGTGATTAAATATCTCTAACGTTTTGCGCTTCTTAGCCATTTTCGCATCCATCTCAGCTTTTTATTTATTTTCTTTAATTTTCTTCTGCTTTTTGTGGCCATGGAAGAAAATAAATCAAATATGTCCGTCCCGAAAGACGGAGACATAACAGTTCTCTTATCCCATTTACTCTTAGGTTTCTTCCCTATTTAGCGAGAAATACATTTCTTGAGCGGTTTGAATGGCCAGCAAACGAAATATAAAAAAAAGATACACGTAAAAGCTTGAATTTGGTTAATGTTTTTATCTGGACTAAGCACAGGATTTTTTTTCAATCTTGTTCATCTGAGTGAAACGTTCTGTTTCGTTTTTTTTTTTTTTGTATTCGCTGTATTTTTCCACTTTTCTTTTTTCTTTTTTTTTTGGTCTAAATACAATTTAGAAATTCGTTGCGTAAAGCATTCAATTATTTCTTAGTGTGTCGCGAGGGGGGCTTTTAAGCAAAAAAAAATCTATTATGTATTCGTGCGATAAATCATTCATTTCACTATACAAACAATCCATCTTCATCGAGTGGAAAATAAAATTCACTCTGACCCGTAATTAACAGAAAATTGTTTTTTTCCAACTTTTTAGGGTACTGGAATTCGAACCCAGTTAAAAAAGAAAGCTGAACTAAAATGCAAACCCTTTCGAGAAAGACTTCATTCTCAAATTGGAGAAGTTAGCGAAATTCCGAAATTATTTGCACGAGGTAGCTTGGCTTTGTTTGAATTTCGATAACTTGCATGATATCGAATCTTGATTTAAAAAGTAATCTTAAAATTAGAAAAAAAAAACATGCGAAAATTAACTCCCTATAAAACATTTAGATATATTTCGTAATTCAATTAAAAGCACATTTCCAATGGCTTCGTTTTTTGGTATTCTCAGCCATGTTTTTCGACTGTAGAGATTTAAAACAGGAAATCTTTTATTGGAAAGATTGCTGCATCATCATCTCCATTCTAAGATATTTCACAGAATTTAGTAACCATTTCCGCCGTAACTTAGCCTTTTCAATAAATATCTTCATGTTAATTGTTCTGAGGTAATTTTCTCTAGGGTACCCCGACTTCATGAATGTACGAGATTGGCGGCATTGTGTCATCATTTTACGATTTTAATGGTGCAATATAACTGGAGGTTTTATGCTGACAGTTACACACCTCACAATTCTCATTTCTAGAACATTCTTCAGGCTTCTCACATTCTAGTTTTAGTATTCAGAAACTTAAATAAATATTAATCGTTATATTTTTACTTACTATTTTTATATTGTTCTCTCTTCTTCAGAAATTGTTTTTTTCTCATATTTTCTGACCCTCGGTAACTCCTTGCGTCTTAGTGGCTTGATTGCCTTTCTTGAGGTGAAATTATCTTTTTAAATTACAATATTCTATTAATTCCTATTTGAGTGGTTGAAACCTTTGCTTTCTCATGGTTAGACCCGAATCTCACCATGGTCAATCAGAAAGCAGGCTTCTGACTATTATTTGCCTAAAATGGCGATTCAAGCCTGTGGCATCTTTGGTAAATGACTAAAAATCAAACCAGCGGTTGTCCCATGCCTTTTGAGTGAAACTGGATAGACAGAATTGTTCGTCGATAGATGTGCTAGCGCTAGATAACAAGTCATCGTGACAGATGGTCTGAGGGTACTGGTATTGCTCAGATAGTTGATGATGCAGAGGGTTACAGGGAATGAAAGTGAGAGAAAAGCCTGAGTATATAGACGATTGAGGAAAGGACAAAAGATGAACGAGATTCAAGAAGAGAGAAGACGGCGATTGTCGTTGCGTTTGAATTTTTGAAGATTGTAGCTATCAGGGAAGCAAGTAAACGGAAGGTTGTTCCATAGGCGTGAAGTGCGAGAAACGAAACTGTTGAAGTAGATACAGATATTTCAACAAAATAAGAGTGGGCCTTAAATGCCAAGCTCGTAGTACGCTTAAATTCAACTAGTCGGGAACCAGGTGGGAAAAGTTCGTCAAAGCAGTTCCATGGAAATATTTGTAAAAAAAAAAAAAAATGCCGCGGTGAAGCCCCGTCACGTCGCTGAGAAAATAACTGATGTCGAGTTGCCTGGTGAAGGTCAATTACATTAAAGATCCTTCTTTGGATTTTGTAAAGGATCTCTCTCTAGATACACAGCAGTAGCACCAGAGCAAGTATGGCAACAAATATGGCAACTGTATTCAATATACGGAGAAATGGTTGCTTTGTACAAGATGGACTCTAATGACAAATATTTTCTGGCACGACACAGTGACCCAAATTTCCTTGCAGAAGATACATGTACTGGTTGCAATGTAGTAACTCCACTTCACGTCGTTAGAAAACGTGAGGCCAAAAAGATTCATTGTGTTGCTCTCCTGGAGTCTAGCGACAGCCAAGCTGATTACAGGCCGGAAATATGCTCTACGGTTGTTAAATAAAAGAAGTAGCCTTGTTTTGGGGGGCTTTAAAATTTACAAGTCATTCCGCTGCACCACTAAACCACAACTTGGAGTACCTTTTAAAGAGCAGCATCCAGGTTTAATTTGTCAGGTATCATGGATTTGCTGTTGAGACAGGATTAAATTGGAGTATAATCTGCATAAATACGTAGTTGAGAACTGATGACATCAGGGAGATCATGGATGAAGATCAGAACCAGGATCAAGGATAGATCCTGGGGGATGCCCGTATCTGTAGAATTAATGATGTGCACCATAGCGTCATCTTCAGGAAGCGCCTTCCAAGTCACTAATATTTTCAGCTCGTTCCTCGTGGCAATGAAAACTAAGCATATTGCCTACTCTTTAAGAATCTAGATTTATGCAGCTCTATCTTATTCTAACCAAACGATGGCTTTATGTCCAGTCACGGTAAACTTAGTAAATAAAAGCGTCTATCATAGTTAGATATTTAACAGAATGTTGCAGGAATGGTTGATCATATATGCAGAGAAAAGTTTAGTATCCACCCCTGTGAAATGAATTAAAAATATGGCAAAATAGAACATTGCAGAGTCAGCTGTCCGTAGAAGTCCGCGCATATACGACGCTAAGAGAATCTCTTCAGTAGGCCTGGAATAGAAACAATAAGGGAGCCATTAATAAATAAGGAGAAAGGCTTCAGCAGCAGCTGCAGAAGAAAAGAAATGTTTCCGTGAATTCAATCAAGCGTAACGAGCAACTCTGTGTCAAATCTTGGAGCATTAAAAGTAATTTAAGTCTCAGTATTTAACCACAAACCAATAGACTTGCTGGTTCGTGAATTCGGTGAAAGAGGAATTGTGGTTTCGCTCCCTGGTTCCGGTAGTAGGGACATAGATTCAGTAGAAACACAGCGAATTTGTACGAAATAAGAGCAAGACAATATATCTCGAGAGAGCGAAAGCGGAACAAGAACAATCTATTACTATAGATTGAATAAAGTGTTCAGAAATGTTATCCCCACGACATGCAACTGAAGAGTGGCCGGCGGACACAACGACCGAAACCTTGTGTTGGTAATTCAGACAAAAGTGAAGTTACAAGAGTTGTTAGATGGGCTCACTTAACGTCCCCAACTATTTTCCTCTTGTGGCCGATTTATTTGATCTTTGGAATTATCATAAAAAGCTAGACTACTTCCATAATTGAGTTGAGAGACAGACATTAAAGTCTTTATCTGAAAAATAAAATAACCGTATAAATAAAGCAATAAAAATTCCATAATGGATGGGTTTATTTTCTTCCTATAATGTATGGCTTCTTTATTTGATTTTTTTTATTTCTTTTGTCTACGTTCACGTTTCATTTATTTCTTAAATGTTCTTCTGTTGCTGGGTTAAATTTTATTCGGAACTCGGAGTAATAGAATAAATATAATTTCATTCACGGATGACATTTTGCCGTTAACTTTTTCTTTTCCTCGGTGAAAGGCTCTTCTCTTTGGTGATTTTTATCAGTGTTTTGGCTGGTGTAATTTCTGAACTTCTCCGGACGTAGTGCACCTCCGCTTTTGGCATAACAATCCGAACAAAACAAATCTTCCCATCAAAACTTATTCGATAAATAACACAGATATGAGAAAAGACCGAACGTGTTTGAATGATGATCCCAAACATGGAGAAGCTCGTTCAAATAATAACTGTATTATATTCCTAGATGGATAACTACATGATTTCAGATTTCTTAGATTAAGCCATATTATCATTGTAAATATTAGATTCATTTCTCTTTGATTCGTTGAGAATTATTTTTGTTTCAAAGAACCAATCTTAAACTATAAATAATATGTAGCAGTTAATGATAAATTTTACAATGGATATCTTAGTTTTTGCACGTCAGCGTACACATTTGATTGAATTAAACCTGTTGCTGTCATGTATAAGGCTGTATTTAGCAAGGATAAACAGGAACAACTTGTAACTCGTTTGGTCTGTTCTACCCTATCCGCTATATTTACCGTGCACCAAGCAGTAATTAAATATTCGATCGCTCTAAAGCATTTTGAAGGAGAAATAATTTATCTCATGAAAAATCAGATTCAACTTTTCGTCGAGAAGGTTTTTCAAATTAGAACCTGAGGAATTTTATTCAAAAGGATTCGAAGAACCGCCCGAGATGTGACAACGGCGCATAGCAAATAATGGAATTGAATGAAATAAAATTATTCTTTATTCTTTGAATAATGAAATCGATAAACATAAGCGGGAATTATTTATGACTCAACCCAACATTTCCGGTATTTTGCGTTTAAATTGAATCGTAGTAATTAGATGTAAAAGTTTTAAGTTGTGTGAATTCCTTAGAAGCAGCATTGCCATTATGATGAATTCTCCCCCAGTATTCTCTTTCATCTTCTTTCTACTATTTACTTAGTATTCTATTATTGACATAATAGTCTGAAGGTGCATGGATTCTTGATATGGGACATTTCCTTTTGTGTTTGGTTAGTACTTACATATTAATCCTATAACTTGCTGACAGCAGCATTATTTGACATAACAGCAAACAGATGGAACCTTGTAAACACTAACACTTGTACGCGGTCTATCGTCTATTAACGGCATTTAGAGTTATCAGGCATTCGTTCCTGACAACCAAGACACGCTGAGTCCAAGGTTAATCGGTTGACATTAATAAGAAGATGTGTCTGCATTTACTTTCAATGTTAGTTGCTTAACGGTCGTAGAATGTAAAAATTACCTTGGCGTTTGAAAAAAAAATGTAAAAATATAATCGGGATTGTTAATGACAACAATTCAAATAAGACATTTGAAAAAAATTGAATATATATCTTCCTGATTAAAGCTCCTACCGGTTTATTCATGGTCATATATTGTTTACTCTACATGGGCACTTTGACGCGTTGTAATTGTTAGCAAGCTTGTCTCGCTACAACAATTACGACTGAGTAGTGAGTTTGATCTTCACTAGGTGCCCCATACTTTCCAGCTTGTGCCACATCTAAGCCAACCTTAGAAAATCACCTTCACTGGTTGCTCTATACTTTCGGCCTTGTGCCACATCAAAGCCAACCTAAGAAAACCAACTTCACTGTCCCATACTTCCGGCCTTTCGCCACATCTAAGCCAAACTTAGAAAGCCAGCTTCACTGGTTGCTCTATACATTCGGCCTTGTGTCACATCTAAGCCAACCTAAGTAAACCAACTTCACTGGTTGTCCCATACTTTCGGCTTTTCGCCACATCTAAGCCAACCTTAGAAAAACAACTTCACTGGTTGCTCTATACTTTCGGCCTTGTGCCACATCTAAGCCAACCTTAGAAAACCACCTTCACTGGTTGCCACATACTTTCGGCCTTGTACAATATCTAAGCCAGCCTTACAAAATCATCTTATTCGACAGGAAGTCTCCAAAAAATATAGGGCTGGTATTCAAAGCTCGCATGGGACAAATTCTTTATTTTCGAACCATCTTTGCTACTTAACTGTTATAGAACATAAAATGTAGGATGAAACTAGGAACAAAAATAGGATAAAAAGAAGACTTCGTCAAATAATGAACGACAATATTTCATTTAACAATTTGTTTCGTCATCCAGATTTATGACTATTAGATTTCTTTTTTATATTCCCGAAACATTATTTTTAATGCTGTGTCCCGTTACGACAGTCTTTTATTATCTGTGTATTTAGGAACATGATTGGGTTGTTTATCTTTTGCCTTTACGGTTTCAAATTCAGTCTCCTTTCTCTTCCATTGGTTCTCAACTAAAAAATGGTGAGTCCAGTCTATTTTTGGTATTTAAACCATAGCTTGAGAGAGAAGAAACATCTTCATGGCTCTCCTTGAAAAAAATACGCGTAAATGTCAACGTTGCAGACGGTGCTGGAATTTGAACTCAGCTCACCAATTTAACATTTGTTCCAATATCTATTGCACTGCCGCACATCCGTGAACAGCAATAAACTAATAAAGTCTCGCATATTCATTAGCATCTATATATACAAACTTAATTGATTGATTTGATATTTTTATAGATTATCAACTTTTGTGTGGTGTTTAATGTCAGAAAATATTTTTAGATTTACAGAATTTCTTGAAGATAATAATGGTTTTTACTGATACAGTTATGTGTCATGCGTGATACACGCTTAGGCGATCTTGTATCTTTCGATACATGACCGGCGAGGCAGATTTTTCCCGCAGTAGGTTGCTATTTATTTCTGTCGTAAACCAGTTGCCATTCAGGGCTATAAAACCCGGTCTGTCCTGATATTTACCCATAGCTGAGGGGAGACGAATAGAATCCATACCTTTCCCAGGACTATTAGCACGTAAGTGAATGTAATGAGAACAATTGGATTTATTCTTTTCTCAAGAGTATTTGCGAGGAATTGAATATAACGAAGCCCACTAGGATTGGAACGCGGAGAGGCGAGAGCTAATTCCGAGCAGTTTATCCAATACACCACCCGCACATCCAAGCTTACCTCACCTCATATTCCCAACTATTGAGACCTGCGTAAAACCAAATAATGCTCGAGAGATTGTTGATCTAATGTTCTGGACATGTAATGATATTTCTCAAGTAAAAAGATTTACTTAGCGGAGAATGACATCGAGAGATATAAACCTTTTGGCACTATGGACCGTGTCCCTTCAGGACGTTGGCGGTCATGGCTTTCCACAGTTTCCTGTCCTTTGTAGCTTTTAATATACTTTGTAATTTTTTTAACTATCCCAAACCTTGTCCAGTCATCTATTTAATCAAGCTCTCTAGGTAGGTTATGCGTTGTTTTCTCCTGTTCCTCTTGCCTTCAAACTGCCCAGGGTTTATAATGATTTCCCAAGCCCTCTTTCTATGATTATTTGCCCTAGAAATTTCAACCCTGTTGCTAGGTATGTGCCTTTTTTGTTTCTATCTTATCTAAAGCTTCATCGTTGCTCACATGTTCGGTCCAAGGTATTCTCAGCAGCATCTACCTGTTGCTTCAAGTCTGGTCTTAATCTGTGAGATTATGCAGCATCCATTGTCATACAGGAGTGTACAGATATCATATATTAGTTTATGATTCCGTGAATTAAATCAAGCGTGACGTGCAGCTCTGTGTCAAATCTTGGAGTGTTAAGAATAATTTGAGACTCAGGATTTATCCATAAACCAATAGACTTCCTGGTTTGTGAATTTGGTGAAAGAGGAATTGTGGGTTCGATCCCTAGTTCCGGTAGTGCAGACATAGACTCAGTGGAAACGGAATGTGTTGTACGTAATAAGAGCCAGACGATATATATCGAGAGAACAATAAATTATTGTAGATTGAATGAAGCGTTCAAATATAAATTCCATAGTTTCTTTTTATTCTTTCAAGGGAAGTTTTTTTTCTATTTCTTAGTACACGGATTAGCTTTCGGAATGCATCTTTGGTTATCTCAGTGAGCCTTCGGATTTCAGAGCCATTTTTTCCTCCTTCCGATAAAATAAAAATAAAAAACTTCCCAGATATTTAAATTCCCGTACTTATTTGATTTTGGTATTTCCGACTTGCAATTCGCACATTGGGCTCATTCTTCAACTAACAACTATGCATTCTGTCTTCTTGCAGATGATGTTTAATCCTTTCTACTCGCTTTCTTTCACTACATTCTGTATACGTTTTTATGGCTTTCTTTCCGTGTCAACTATCGACAACATGTCTGTTCTTGATCCGTGAAAAGATTGTCCCGCATTCAATGATATATAGGAGCACTGATACTGCATAACGGTTCAGTACTCTTTTCTTAGTTTCGAACGAAGTTTTTCTGTTCTTTAATATTTTGTTTAGCTTCTGGAAGGCAACTTTCGCTATCAGACATATCTTCATATTTCAGTGTCGCACATTCCGTCACCCATACTTGGCAGTCTATAATAAATACTTATTGCATTAGTCTTTGCACAACTGTGGTAGCGTGCACAGTGGCTTAAGTAAACATGCTGTTCTCATGTATGAGAAAATTAGATTGCATGCAGCAAGGATAACACATTTTCCACACATATAAATCGTTGAAGTAAACACTGATTAAAAATATATTTCTAAAAACAGCAATATATTTTTTTTTCTTTCAGTTCAAGCAAGGCGGGAATGCTACTAATACGCATGGGTTTACAGGGAGTGAAAATGAGAAAAAAGACTGAGTGTTGGGAGGATTGAGGAAAGGACAAAAGATGAACGAGATTCAAGAAGACAGAAGATGGCGATTGACATTGCGTTTAAATTTTTGAAGATTGTAGTTATCAGAGAAGCAAGTAAACGGAAGGGACTTCTACAGGTGGGAAGTGCAAGAAAATAATCTGTAGGAGTAGAAGTGGCAGTTGCATTTCTTTATTTCAACAGTAAAAGGGTGGGAGCTAGATGCCCATCTAGTAGTACGCTTAAATTCATGTAGTTGGGTCAGCAGGGATTAAAAAAATGCTCGTCAGAGCTAGATGCCCATCTAGTAGTACGCTTAAATTCATGTAGTTGGGTCAGCAGGGATTAAAAAAATGCTCGTCAGAGCTAGATGCCCATCTAGTAGTACGCTTAAATTCATGTAGTTGGGTCAGCAGGGATTAAAAAAATGCTCGTCAGAGCAGTTGCCACGGAAATGTTTGTAGAAAAGACGGAAAGAAGCCACGCCAGGTCGTGAGAAAGTGACTGAAGTCGAGTTGCAAAATCGGGATCGGTTATATTACAGATCCTTCTTTGGATTTTGTCAAGAACCGCGAGATGAATAGCAGGAGAATCAGATCATATATGGCAGCAATATTCAATGCAGGGGTGAACGGTAAATGTGCAAGATAGGCACTGAGGAGGAAAATCTTTCTGACACGACATACTGACCCAACATTCTTAGCAGTACATGTAGTTATTCGTTCGATATAGTCAGGATCGATTACATTACCTATCCTTCTTTAGATTTTGCCAAGAACCTCGAGACGAAAAGCAGGAGAACCAGATATGTTAGCAGTATTCAATACACGGGTGAATGGTATATTTACTAAAGCAAACCCTATCGGAACTAAAATGGGAAAATTGAGAAGATTATGTTGTTCCAAATTTCAAAAAAATGCTTGCCTTGAGTATCAGCATTGAAAGTCTAGCCTATATAGCTGATAAATGTCATTAAAGACGCAACTACTTCAGTTAAGAACGGAGCATTTTGGGAATCTGTTGTGCTCGTTACGAGACATTCGGCACGAAGAATATTTGATAACTATTGCCTGTTCGTTGTTTGCGAGAAACTGCGTTGCCATCCAAATTTATTGTCTGTTGTGTTTCTTAATGTTTGTCTCGCTTTTATCAGTTTGACAGGGACAATGGTTTTAATGTTTATAAATCAACACGCTAGGATTGTATCAAGGGATATGTGGCTTTTACCCTAAGATTTAATGGTAATAAATTACGAGAAACATTTATTCTATATAACTGTATATGAATACAGAAGTCATCCCCGGAGTTTTGTTTTATTTTAAGAATGACATAAATTTCACAGTGTCATGTCTTCCTGTACAGAATAAGCAGTTAACATTTGCAGTAATGCAATCATCGGCCAATAAATATTGCAGGGAAAGACAAGATATAATAAATCTGACTTCGAGGTAATTTGCCCTCTTCTACTTGATGGCTGCCTGATCTGGAAAATTCCAGGTGAATTTGCTGATGAAATGAGAATGAAAGCAAGAGGCGAAACTCTGGAAAAAATATTGGCATTTGTATAATAAAAAATAAGATGTCTCTGTGTGTTTATATATATAAACATATGTAAATATATATCTGTATATATCATATGTATACATATAATATATTTATATATCATTGTATATATGTGTTTATATAATATATGTATATATATATATATCATAGTATATATGTGTATATATTAGAGTAATACATTTCAGATGCATCAAGGAAGGTCTTCAGTGATGCACTGTCTCATTGCCGATTTCGGGTTTTGCATCATATCGGCTCAAACAGCAACTCCGACCTGATTCCAAAAGATTCAGGCTGCCTCCTTGATAGCGTTGTGCTACACACTTCGACATTGCAAAAAAAAAGATTTAAGATATGGCGAGGATTCCGACCGTGCTTGACATTAGACTTTCCCCCCTCCCTCCAATATAGTCTTGTCTTTTGCTTCATCCGGTTTTGATTCGCGCTATTTTCCCTGGAATTCATAACGAGGTAATAGGTTATTGTACATATATATATATATATATATATATATATATATATATATATATATATATATATATATATATATATATATATAGTTGTGTTTACATATATGTATAAATGCGTGTATCTGCACATATATCTGTATCTTCAATTGTATACATGTTTATATTTATATATAATGTGTGTATATATATATATATATGTTTGTGTACATGTATGTATATATACACACACAGACACATATATATATATATATATATATATATATATATATATATATATATATACATACGTGCGTGTGTGTATAGATATGTGTCTGTATGTCTTGAACAATAAGATATTTTTAAATTTCTTTTTAAATCGTTAAAATGTAAAATTTCAGAGACATCCTGTTATATATTCATTTTTTGTTTTATTATTTAAATTAGGTTCCTTGGCTAGAATTGTATATATGTGTACACACACACATATATATATATATATATATATATATATATATATATATATATATATATATATATATATAATTGTGTATATATATATATATATCTACATGTATGAATATGTATATATAAGTTTATATATGTAAATATGTGTACTTATAAATGTACGTAGTTGTGTTTATATATATGTATAAATGTGTGTTTGTCTATATTTATCTCTATCTACAATTGTGTGTATGTATATATATATATATATATATATATATATATATATATATATTTTACAAAGAATCATTCATACAAATAAGAAAGACTTCATCCAGCTTATAATTTTTAAAACAAGGATCATAATATACATATATATATATATATATATATATATATATATATATATATATATATATAATTTCATTATCGACGCACTTCAATGCAAATATAAAGATTGTATTTTACAAGAGAAAAAAAAACAGAAACAAAAATGTTTTCAAACTTTTAAATATAAGAGCACTCGAAAATATTTATGAATATTCAATATTGAAAGTCATATACACACACACACACACACACATATATATATATATATATATATATATATATATATATATATATATATATATATATATATAACAGAAGATGTCTGTGAGTATGTATGCTATTGATGCACGTCCACATTTCTCGACCTATTTCGATTACATTTTACTCGCATGTTGCAAATTTACTAAGGTAGCTCAATTCAATCTCAAGGCATCTCGGTTTGACAGAAAAATTGTGTGGGTACAACTTTTGTCAAAAAAACAAGACAAAGTTTCACGCGACCAATTTGTTTTTACTGTATGAACTGATGTTTTTGCCCGTATTACGAAACATAGCCCCTGCTACGGGGTTTATGTAGAGTGTTTGATAGTTTTCCTACGACATTGGCAAATTTGCTAAAACTGTGAAAAAATCAGGTTTTCGGACTACTTAAAATACAAACTTGAATAACTTATTCATTTCTTATCCAATTTTCTTCTAACATGTCACTAAAAGTTTCCAACATAAGAAATACGATAGTGTGATTTTAGTCCTGCTTCGCCGCGTATAAATTAAAACTACGAAAAGCTATTCAAACAAACCGTTTTTCGGCCATAACCCACTGTTTTATTCCGATGCTTTCCAAATTTCCGCTGCAAATTACATTTAACACACAAATTTTCTTGTGTGAATGTTGGCTTTAGATTATTTCAGTTGTGGGAACGAAATCTGTGACAAACTAGTTCCAAAATTGGCTTTTGGCATTTAACCCAAAGTTTCCTTATGTGATTCCATCCTAAATTATCATTCGAACAACCTTTGATGCAAGGATTGTTTGAGAAGTATTATTGAAGCGTTAAAAGCGGAAAATTCCCGGAGAAAGTCTTATTAAACCCAGATTACTGTAAACGTGCGAAGGAGGAGGGGCGTTCGTGCAGTTGAATCAAGCTCTGAGGCTTCCTCCCTGTTTTTCTTTGATTATTAGATTTGTGAACAGTGCTATAGTATATAAAATTTATGACGGCCATAGGAAATTAACTCAGTATCGAAAACGTTGAGACAATTTAAGCCCGAGCAACGACCAGAAAAGAAGGTTTTATCGACGGAATTCCTTTATTAAAAACAAACACTTGCGAAGAACATACAGTAAAAAAAGACGAGGGGGAAGTAGCTTCGTATACCAACGGATGATGCATGCAAGGGATGACGCAGGCAGACATTTCTAGACAGAAGTGTTCGGGTATACAAAGGCGGTTATACAATTGTAGCCATGTTCATCCGGGCAACGCCAGATATCTCGGGTAGTACGTGTATATATTTATCCCATAAATACAGCACACCTAAGACTATATTTCCACACACACACACACACACACAAAGAGACACACACACACACACACACACACATATATATATATATATATATATATATATATATATATATATATATATATATACACAGTGCAACCCGGATATAAGAGAGTTGTCGGGACCGGAGAAGAAGTATCTTATATCCGGGTTTCTTTTATATCCGGGTTTGGTCTATTATATATTCATTAATACAGGCTCTAATTTGGGACCAGATAGAATCTCTCTTATATCCGGATTTCTCATATCCGGGTTACACTGTATATATATATATATATATATATATATATATATATATATATATATATATATATATATATATATATATCTTTTCTTCTCTGGTTATACAGTCTGTAAAAATTGTTTAATATATTGTGCTTATCCGAGCGCTTTTGATTGTTATCGAGGATGATTTTTATTTTTTATTTTATCTGAATGTATGGATTTTTATACAACTATCTAGTTACAGGAATGATTTTTCCCAAGCACGGCCAGCTCATTGTGGCCGTGTTCATAGTTGATGTTATTGAGTGTTGGCTTTCCCTTTCTTTATTATTACTGCCTCGATTATTTTCATTTTTGCATTTGGATGAGGCTATTGCATTTGCTACATGTATGTTTCTCGGGGCTATTCTTCTTTTCTTCTTTTTCTTTTGATTTATGATGTGTTGTCTTAATTTTTCTTAACTCTTATATTTCTCTTTCTTCGATCTCTTTTTTCCTTTTTTTCTCTTCTTATCCTTCTTTTTCTTTTACCTGTTTTCTTCTTCTTCTTTTTCTTCTTTTCTTCTTCTTCTTCTTCTTCTTCTTCTTCTTCTTATTATTATTATTATTATTATTTCTTTTCTTTTTATGGAAACCCTTTATATATTTATTTTCCTTTTATTCTGTTTCTCCTTATGTATTTTTTTAAAAGATTGACTAATAAAAAAGAAAGTGATGTTTCATAAGTAGCATTTTTAAATAGAATAATTTATACTCTTCAATGTTTCTCGCCTGTCGAGATGCATTCTCATCGAAACAAAAATGCATCATTGTCGTGAATACTTGTTTGTCCGTATGTAACATCTTTATAATAAATAATATTCTTTTCGTTCTCATTACATTTGTATATATATATATATATATATATATATATATATATATATATATATATATATATATATATATATATATATATATATATATATATATGTATATATATGTATTGTGTGTGTTCGTGTATTTAGTGAGCAAATTCTCTTTTAGACATATCTGATTGAATAAATTACAAACATTATGTCTGCTAATTTTTATCATAATCCTTTCAAATTCAGGAATATTATTTCGTATATTACAATTAGATAAAGCAAGAAGTGCACTTTAACAGTAAGAATCACTTTCATTCTGCAAGTACTTTCTATCACTTTCTGAGATCATCATCAGGGGTGCAACTGGTAAGGTAGAAACAATGTATAGCTATCCATTAGTGTAATGGAGAGGTACACATAGCTTAAGTAAGTTTTTGCTTTACCAGTTGCTTAATCGTTGCTGGTTTCTTTATAGCAAAATTTTATTGGCTTCTGGGACACTTGGCCCTCAGATAATATTGACGGACTCATGTCAATCGGGGTAAAAATACATAGCACCAACATGGGATTTAATAACATCGACAATTAATACATCTTATTAACAAAAGTTATTACATGTGTACACGATGGAAATCAGAGGAACATACTTTAAAACTATCTATACAAATCTCCTTGTTTGTGTGTGAGAAACACGTTTGTGTGACACACGTGTGTGTAGGTGGCTGTCCAAAGAATTCACACACACACACACACACACACACACACACATATATATATATATATATATATATAAGTGAACATTGAAGTCAACACTTATGTTCACTTTTATATTTACACACGCTCTATCTCTGATATTCACTTTATCCCATAAATATAGCACGCCTTAATACTATATATATATATATATGTATATATATATATATATATATATATATATATATATAATAGAGAGAGAGAGAGGGGGGTAGAAAGAGAGCCTATGTGTATTAAATAATTTCCAGGATTTCAATCTGAGACGCTCATATTTTATATATGAAATGAAAACTTAGCATATAATGGTTGCATAGATTTGATATGCGTTAAGCGAAACTTGATGTCGATGATATTTAAATTTAGGCTAAAATGAAAATGCACATTTTACTATCATATTTATTAGGATTTGTGATCCATTAATGGACATTTTGCCCCGGGTGAAAGGGATGTATTGAATTTTGATCGATGCTTTCTTTTACATTAATTTTCGCATTAATCTAATCAGTTTGCCTGAGGATGTTTGAAATACGCTTCCGTAATAATCACTTTCATTATCGAAATCTATATATTTAATTCTTACACAGTATATGCATGCAAATGCATATATATATAGAGAGATAGATAGATAGATAGATAGATAGATAGATAGATAGATAGAAAGATAGATATGTGTGTGTTTGTGTGTGTGTGTAAATATTCTCAGATGGAATAAGAATTTTGCACAAGAGACAAAATAAATTAAAAAAGACAAGAGGAAAACAGTACTAAGTCGTAGCCGAAGCGTTTCGTCATCTAACGAACGTTATCAAGGCAAATAAAATCTATCAGTTGACGAAACGAATCCGTTAAAAGTAAATATAGTTTTTCTCTTGTTTTTATATTCACATATATATATATATCCTAACCGTTAGTAATCACGGAGTTTCATGCATAACGCAATCTCCAGGTGCTGAGTAAAGACTGACCATTATATAATTTAAATGTTAATAAAAAAAATATCTGCTTAACGGAATGATGGCGCAGTCCTTATATTATGCGGGTTTACTGTTTTTTATAAAATAAAAAATGTATTCACAATGAAAGGGATTTATATTTTATATTTAAAATGAACGGGGATTAATTGTTTACTGCAATACAAAATGGCCAGACATTGGCGATGACTAAAGAATAATGAGGCCGAACAGAAATACATATAGGGACACCGCGACATGGCTCTACAATAGCCCATTGTTTTAAGTATTGATCAGAGCAGCTTCTCTAAGCGCTACCAAATATTTCGGGCTCTTTATTACCAGTCGGATGCAACAATTAGTAATCTGCCGACCCGGTACCGTCATAATTAAAAGTCGCAGCCACTCCTCAGTCAGATTACCAAAATATTAAGACAGTTAAATCATTATGGCCATAGAAGAACAAACCGGTAAACCTCATCTGTAACAGGAGACAAGGGATAAACCTCTAGTCTTGTTCATTAAACATGTAAGGAGTACTGACAGGGTGAAAGGCAAGCATATCTACTGTTATTAACCTGTTCACAGCACAGCAGACTCGGCGCTTTTATTGAGACACTATCACTTGGGAGGTTGCCGAATAAGGCACTGGACCCTTTCCAACGAGTAATTTCTCGAAGTTGAAATAAAAAGAATATTAACATGAAATTAGATCACGTAAGTTAAAATTAATAAAAAAGATGAAGTTTAAATATATATGAACACACAGACACACACCTACTCGCTTACGTTTATCTTTTACGCTGGATGTTGGAATAAAGACTTCGTCGTCAAACAGAAAACTTGTTTTTCTATTTTCATAATTTCTTTTTAAATGAATAATAATTGAAGTCAGTCAATAAATATGAAAAGTATATGTTTATCTACAATAAATAAATAGTATGAGATTATTGCCATATATATATATATATATATATATATATATATATATATATATATATTATTGCTTTATAAGTTTTGTTGAAAACGGCTATTATGGGGTGATGGTTGAGGTTTTATATAATATCTCATGGGTTTGTTTATTTTTTCAGGATATAAGTTACATAAAAATTGTCTGAATGTTTTTCAAGCTTTTTTTAGTCATTATCAAGGATGACTTTTATTTTACTGTTAACTGAAGATATGCCTTGTTTTATGTGTGTATCTAGAGTTATAGGAATGATTCATTTTCCAAACACGGCCATAAAATTGTGACCGCGTTCATAGTTGATATTATTGTGTTGGAATACTTTATTTCATGAACATAAATATTAAAAGAGGAAGAAAGAAAAATAATAATTTCAATATAATGTTTTTAAAAAATGATTGTTTTTTTGTGGGGAAGAGAAAGTGAGACTGAGGGTAAAGTCTAACACTATTTAGCAACGGCAGGTTAATTGACCAATTAATTAACCACAGAAGTTAATTACGGGGATTACTTAAACCGATAGATAGAACGAAAGACATACTGAGCGATATTCTTTTTGTTTTGTTATTTTCCCCAAACAAAGGATGGGTAAAAAAGATTTTATATTTTATTATTTTCAAATGCGAATCAAGATAATCATTTTTTCTTTCTCGCGGAGGGGAGGAGGTTTGACGCTGAGATATGTCAAATGTTCCTGAATAAGGTTAGGAATTAACGACCCATTGTTCTCCTTCTCGCGGATAAGTTAGGGGACACAGGCGGGCAGCTGTCAGCGTTGAATCGCGGTCACATGGCGAAAATTCTGATGGTCATTGTCGTAAAAATTAGTTGATGAATCCCAGAGTTTTTAAATAGATAAACATTAACTGTGTCATGGTGACAACAATATTATCAGAGAATGATGAAAATTCTCTGCGAGGAAAAAGAGAAAGAAAAGAAAGAAAGAGAGGGACGAGACTTAACAACTTAGATGATAAGGGAAAAACCACCCACATAACTTGTATTATCGGGAAAGGATTTAATAGGTCATCTGTCGACCGCACACAAAGCCCAACGGTTGGACAAGACATCTGTGTTCTGTTGAAATTCGCCTATGATAACAAAGCCATGTTATTGGATTTTTTTAATTAACTCAATTTCACCAAAATTCCATCCACTTAATGTTGGCGAAAACCTGATTGAAGAATTCCATATGCCATGACGTTGGATAAAACTTGAGATTATCACACCCACACTATTGGACGCCCATTGGCCGAATAATAGCGATAGCCAGGCGGAGGTGATCATGTGATGCAAGGGGGATGCCTGCCACCGCCCATTGAGAGAATAGGTATGAGATGTTACTGCGAGGAAGTGGGAAAACCGTTGACGCCCTCTAAAGTATGGTGAGATACCCATATGAGAACAGAAGAAGGTGGGAGTGGAAGAAGACTTCCAAAAATGGAAAATGATAAATATTTCTGACCGAAAACAAAGAAAATCCTTATTGGGGATTTGAAATCAACGTGGTGGCCACACCACGTCCGACCCACGCCGGGTTTTGATCGGCGTCCATATAAGCAAACGTCTTCTGGCGTTTTGAGCAGTGCAGTTCGGCAGAGAGAGTTCGACAGTTCAGTTCGACAGTTCGAGAAGCAGAGAGATCCAGTCGAGCCCAAGAGACAGGGGACTCGGAAGATAACGTCTCGCAGAGGTGACCGCACGATTCCATGCTTTCCGACTTAGACTTCTAACCAAGAACAAATTTGTTGAAGTCCGACTTTAGATTTCCCACCAAAGCAAGTTTTCGACTTAGACTTCTAACCAAGAACAAATTATAGAGGTCTGACTTATATTTTCCACCAGAGCCGACTTTATTGAAAAACAACCCAGATATCCAGAGTTAGCTAAGAACGCAAAAGTGTTACAATCCACATTTTTGGGGGGCTGGGAGAGAAAGAGAGAGACGCACTCCTGTAACTCAACAAACCGACATAAAATTAATCACTATTCCTAACCAGTCGCTCGCCTTGAAGTTGTTTGTGCTTTTGTTTTTTTTCTACATTTATTGTGCAGTATCACCTTGACCCGGATTCGGCTGGCACTACGGCCCGACGTTTGATTGATCTCGTCAACCTAAGATCAAATTACAACGTGTGTAGGTTGAATCGAGATCAAAGCAGTTGCTTCGGTCACCAGGCGTGGGAAGCGAGCCGAGTACGACAAGTTGGTACTAGAACCCAACAAGACTTCAACCGACGTCCAAGGGTTAGCCCGTCACATGTGGTGTCGAGACTGCAGGACTGCGCCAGAGAGAATCAGAGGTCACGAGTGGTGTCGTGACTGCAGGATCGCGCCGCAGAAGGGTTCGGGCGTCACATATTGGCGTCGTGACCAAGGACGGGCGTCACAAGAGTAAGGGGAAGAGGGAAGGAGAGAGTGAGAGAAAGAGGAGGAAGAGAAGAAAGAAGGAAATATTTAACATGGGACGATAGGATAACCTAGAAATGATTTTGTTTTTAATGACTGGACAAGTTAAAATACAGGGCGTGTAAAGTGAGGGGGGGCGATAAGATTCAAAGTTGACACACTGAATTGTCAAGTCATTCTCGCATTTAATCACTTGTGCAGAATTAAGTGAACTTTAAAGTAAATATCCGCATTTTTGATTAAATAACAAAGGCTGGAATTTTTACTCCGGTTGGCAAGCAGCCAAGCAGAAAGAAAAAGCTGAATTTAAAATCTTTGAGAAGACAAAAGGAAGACCCTCTCCTATTATCCCCAATATCTACTACATAAAAGCAAATCTATTAAAGAAAAACGAGAAAGCTGTGTTGTGCTATGATGGAAAGAGCAATCGATATCTTCAGCAGACTAAAATTAAATACTACCCTTTGTCACATTGCTTTTGTACTTGAAGTATCAATGTTTCTGTTTTACATTGCTTCCTTTTCAGAATAAGATTGCTTTGTTATCAGAGAATGCTCGGATGGCTTAATTCTTCGGACTATCTTGATATCTACATTCCTTCTGGAAGTTTTCTGCCCAGAAATATTTATTACTGAACGAATAGTAATTTCAAACTTAGCCAAAGAAGAAAGATAAGAGACCATGTTGACTGTTCTCTCAAGTGTTGTATATCATAGGATATATAAGCATACAGAGGATGCTAAAAAGTCTTTGTCCGACCAAGAATCTCAAAAAGAAGGAAGGAAGAAAATACTACTCTTGGATAAATTCATCTTCTTTTTTTTTTTAAATTTACTCACACAGAAATTGTCTGCAACTGCACGTATAGATAATTGGAATATGCGTACATAAAAAAATAATGTTCTGCAATGCAAAAATATATCTTTCACTACTATCATGGATTTTGATACCCGCCTCGGCACAACTATAGAATTTATCTTGAAAAATAAAGTTTTCACAATCAATATTGGACAGCCTCTTCTTCATCTCTTCCAAAGAATAGAATTATATTCCAAAAAAGCTCAAATTGCAGTCATTTTATGGATCCATTACGACATCACAATGATCCAAGGTACAGCAGCTCTGCGATTTTGCATCGCCCAAACTACAAAACTTATTCTGAAAGTTTCCCATTCCAGACAGCACACTCTTTCCAACTCCTGCAACAGTACAGGAGGCTTTATTCTGCACAATTCATTCACAATTATTCAATCCGCCGGAAATTTCCCTTTCTCTAAATGCCATTTAAAACACCTTGATAAATGTCTAACATAAAAGAAATTTAATTAATAATGACTTATTCTAGCAACATCTTGACAATATACAAGGCATCTCAACGTGATGCAAGCTTGTCTCGCTAGAACAATTACGACTGAGTAGTCAGTTCGATTATCACTTTCGGTCGTGTGCCCCATCTAAGCTACGCTTAGAAAATCACCTTAGTAATATACATAAATATACAGAAATCTATTCACTCTTACAGACTGCTTTGACATCACCATAACCGGTACAACAATCGAACCTATATCCCATATCGAAACCGCCATTTGGTCTGTCGTGCTGTTAACCTCAGCCACTGGTCGCCGAATTACGCGCTGTAATTTGAAAACGGAAGTTGTTTGTGGCTGAATGGCCAACAGCAATTCAGGCCAAATGACGGTTTCCATATGGGATACAGGTTCGATTCCTGTCGGAGGACTGATATTTTCTAAGTGGTTTCTCGGATATTCACGCTGGTAAATGTAATTAATACTGTTTAATTAAAATAGAGGATTTACTCAAATCAGCTGTATCCATAAAAATAACGTATAAACAGAAAATATATTAAAATATATATGATAACACTAAATAATAACATGACTATATGTTATTGTGATTATAATTATATGTTATAATATATGATAGCATAAAAAATTGTTTACGCCTAGATAAACACGTTGACCAATAATTTAATGAAAGATAACTCGATTTAAAGATAGCAAATTTTCTGAAGGAATTTCGCAATATTCAAAGAAAAAATAGAAAATTAACAGGCGATAGATAAATTAAAAGTTTAGTGACATATCTTTTAATGCAGATTTATCTTATTTTGACATGCGGATCTACGTCCGTGAGTCGGAAAATAAACATTCAGATTTATATGATTGGTCATCTATTCTTTTATTTATATATGACAGACACGGAATATTTTTTTAAATCCTACAGAAAAATGAAAAAAAAACTCCAGCGTTTAATCAACGATGAGAAACAGGAAAAATATCGCTAGAAACAAAGACAAGAATTCTGAAGTGTTATCTATATTCGGCCCTTCTATATAACAGTAAATACTCGACAATCTCCTCACAGATAAAGATGAAACTTGAGACAACAGAAATGTGGGTCCGCAGAAAGATGTTGAAAATACCATGGACTGAATATGTGATCAACGAGGAATTGGTAAAGGAACTGGAAACAAAACAAATATTATTTGTGCCTAGAATAATAAAGAGACAACTAAAGTTTAGGGGGTATAATGAAAAAAGAAGAGAATCTGGCATTCTCGGGACATATTAAGGACAGTAGGGCAAAGTGAAGAAGCCGATAACATAATGTGCATCTACAAACTGTTGGCAGGACAGAGATTAGGAGAAGTAACGAAAAGACAAAGTTTGTTCAATGCTACAAGGGTTAGGATGTTTTGGAGATCCATGCTCGCTTACATCCTCAAGGGATACGACACGCAAATGTAGCAAAACCCTACGCCTGTGAGATCCAAACTCCAGTTTACTTTTTCCGATTTATGTAATTAGTACTGACTAAACAGTTACCTGCATTGGCAAGCAAAAAGGGTATATAGAAAATAAATATCGATTATGGAAACTGAAGCCCCTATATATAAAATGAAGTGTCAAAATTTGGATAATTTAGGAGTAGCCGTTTTCTTAACCTGTATAACGTGACTTGACGGCTAATTATTGTGATGTTTCGTGGAAATTATGAGATGTTGTATTCCTAACTTGGGATTTCCCAAGGTTGTCCATCACACAGCTGAGCTTGCATAGAATCTAGCGAGGCCCGAAAGGTATCATAGAAATGCTTAATTGGTTTAAAATCTAGCAAACCCATGTGACAACAACGTATCTGAATCCGTTTCATGTCACCAACACACGATTCAGAGTTGCGTGACCTTGTTGGCGTATATAATTGACACCGGATAACACATCATGCACAAAGGTGTGCAAATACATCTTTTTTGTCACATGTCCTGACAGATTCCGTTTTTACTCTGGTTTCTTGCAAAGAGAACATGCCCTATATGATTACAGAGTCACCACGACCTTGCACAGCACGTTACTAGGGAGATTGCCGCGACCCTCGTGTAGTACTCTCCACACGCCGTTTCGATGGTTCAGTAAATCCTGCGTTTTTCTTCGAAATTATTTTCTCATTTCGTTCGTTCTTACGGATTTTTAAATAGATTTTCCGCACTTTTCTGTTTTCTTATCAATTTTTACATTTTCTTGCTCATGTATAGTTTCTTCTTTTTATTTAAAGACATTTATATTATGTTTAACGTTCTTTTTATAGATACAAGTATTTAAGCAAATGCTCTGTTTTATAATAAACAGTATTAAATAACATTTACCGGCCTGAATGTCCGAGAAATTTTCATAGAAAATTTTCGCTCTCCGACAGGAATCGAACCTGTATCCTATACGGAACCATCATTTCGCGTGATGTGCCTTAACCTTTCGGCCACAGATGAGCGTCTGGTTAGCAAGGTCGATTTTACTATCTTTAAACTTAAAGGTTAAGGCACATGATGGTTCCGTATAGGATACAGGTTCGATTCCTGTCGGAGACCGAAAATTTTCTATGAAAATTTCTCGGACATTCAGGCCGGTAAATGTTATTTAATACTGTTTATTATAAAACAGAGCATTTGCTTAAATACTTGTATCTATAAAAAGAACGTTAAACATAATATAAATGTCTTTAAATAAATTGTCGGACAATGTCCAATTCTAAAATATTTCTTCTTTTTATATCCGAATTTCAAAGACGAAGAGTTATCTTTATTTAAGTTATTTACAGTTAGATTAATACCTGTTGTTTCTTTTATTATCTATCCCTATTCTTACTTTCTCTTTGTTTTATTATTGTAATGGAATGTTCCACTTTCCATAATGCCTGTTGTGGACTGTCTATATGAGTAAATATATATAGTTTGCACAGGATATACCTGAGACTTGCTACAGCAATTAGTTGGAGATTCGTCTCCGGCTAGGCTGGTCGAACTCTCTGCTTTCGGATGGAGAGGCCCCCAGACGAGGCTATGCCCAAGGGCAGAGTCTCGTCTTGGGTGGTAGAGCTCGATTTTACAGGGTCTATGGAGAATTTTTGCCCGAGCCTACGGGCTCGCATACCCCATGTTAAATTCGGGCTTGTGCCACATATGACCGCGTCGGACGGTTGGCAAATATCCTTGCGTCGGTAATTAGTTGGAGATTCGTCTCCAGCTGTGCTGGTCGAACTCTCTGCCTTCGGGCAGGGCGGAACCCAGACGAGGCACCCCGTCTGGGGTGGTAGACAGCCACCCGACCCCGTGTATACGGTGTCGACGGGGAATTTTTGCCCTAGACTACGGGCTCGGTTTTGCCCCGCATTAAAAACGGCCTTGTGCCACATCCTGCCACGCGGGGAGGTAAGGTAAATAAACATGCTTCGGGAATTGCTAGACTGCTAACCGATTCCGTCTTCCAGTAGTGTATACTCTTTTACAATAAACGTCTCTTTCTTTCACCTACACCCGTGTTGCTGTTCCCTTCATTCGAGTACCATCTTCATCTGGTTGTAACCTCTTTAAGGATACAAAAATTATTCTTTATTCGCTTTCCTTCTTTTCCTTTTCCTTAATCAACGGTGTTCTATTAGCTGAATCACAAGGCCTCCACGGTTTCGCGTCCACAGCTACACTACTTCTGTACCTATTGCGTTGCAATTATCACATCCGACTGATTATAATTGTAAATGAGAGAGATTGATAACATTCAGTGCACTATTGTTCTTAATGTTTTAAACACTACAGGTTATATGTGTGCAGATATGAGTGGTGGTCTGTTTACAAATGTAAACATTGTACTTTTTTTAAGGATTATGATAAACCAAAAATAATCTGACACTTTTTCAGATCATTGCCTTTTCGAACATCACGCGGCAGTGTACAGAATTCAAACGCTAAAATTACTTTACTCTAAGTTCGCTCGGAGGTCTAATTTATTTTCGTCTTGGGACATTATTAGTTACAAACATAGGATTTACTTTTGCTTTTTCTTTTATTATTTTACATAAACATTTTTTGTGCATCTCTAATTTATTTGTATGTTCGGTGGATATTTTAAGTAATTGCCGCTCTTGCTAATTTTTAACATTTAAAGAAGTACTCGCTTTTAATATACATATATATATATATATATATATATATATATATATATATATATATATATATATATATATATAAAATATATATATATATAAAATATATAATATATATATATATATAAAATATATAATATATAAAATATATAATACATATATATAAAATATATAATATATATATATATATATATAAAATATATAATATATATATATATAAAATATATAATATATATATATATAAAATATATAAAATATATATATATAATATATATATATAATATATATATATATATATTTAAAATATATATAATATATATATATATGTACATAATATATATATATAAAATATATATTTTATACATATATATATTTAATACATATATATATTATATATATATATATATTAATATTATGGGGTGTTGAATTATTTTCGACTATTTTTTGATTGTGCTGCAACCTATCATTATTTCAGTGGTTTTCCTTCGACAATATTTTCTAATTTCTTTCTTGCGATTTTTAAACTTCCATATTTATGGATCTTCATACATTTATTTGTATTTTTGTTTTACTTGTTCTCGTTCAAATATAAATTTCTCTTTTGTATTTACCTTCTCATTTTCTCTCCTCTCTGCTATTTTCTTTTTCCTCCCCTCTTCCTGTCTCCCATCATATCCTCCTCTTTACCCTTTATTGTATCCTCCTTGACTCTCTTTTCTTTTCGTCCTTTTCTTTTATTCGTCTCTATTCCCTTTTCTTTTATTCTCTTCAATTCCATTTTCTACTCTTCTTTTTTCTTCTCTACTCCCTTTTCGTTTCCCATTTACTTTCTTCCGTTCCTCTCTATTCTATTTCCTCATTTTTTTTCTTTTTCTTCTTTCCATTTTTTATTCTACTCTGATCTCTTTCCTCCTGTTCCTTTTCAATTCATTTTTCTCTTTCCTTTTTTTCTTTTTTCTTCTCGATTCCCTTTGATTCTTCCTTCTATTTGTCTCAGTATTTAGTCCTCATTTCTCTTTCCCCATTTGTTTTATCTTCTTTCTTTTATTCATTGTCTCTTCCCTTCTCCTCTTCCTGTTTTTCTTCTTCTCTTTTCTTTTCGGTATCTTATTATGATTTCCCATCTCTGGTTGCTTGTTGTTGTTTTTTTTTTCTATTATTTTTCTCGATTTATTTCTTTACTGTCTTTCCTCTCTTAGATCTTCACTTGCTCACTCATCGAATCTCTCTCATTTTGTCATTTTTTCCTCTCCTTCTTCACGTGTTTTTTCTTTTTTTCTCTGTTCTTTTCTACCAGTTCTATCTATTTTAATGTATCCATTTCCATATATGGAGCTCGGATTTCGCAATATATAACGGATATTAACCCATAAAAAGCTTCTACAAGACAATTTTCAATTCATCTAAGGATGTTTATTTTCCCTTCTTACTTCTGCATTTCAGAGTTATCCTGATATTGGTTGGTACGCACTCTCATAACGATCTTACCTGTACATATTTCAGCCACATTAACTTGGGCAACCATATACATATATGAACACATATTGATGTACGTAAAATGATACAATAGAAAGCATTTTAACGTGAGAGAAGTGGAACAATTAGTGCACTCTACGGATTTTTATAGCAATAATTATTGTCAATAAATAAAATAAGTTCGTAACATTTTTCAACCGACTAGATTTCGCGATTTTAATACTCTTCATTGCCAAGCGTGGAATAGATTTATTATATATATATTACAATATTATATATGTATACTAATAATTATACAATATTAACATTATATAAATGTATATGCTAGTTTCCCATTTCTACCAATGTTTAATTCAATAGATAAATTTTAAACTTTTATTCTGAAGAAGCATGACGTCACTTTTATAAGGATTAAATACGAATGGAAATTCTCTCTTGTTAAAGTAGCTATAAACAATTTTTTGCTATCCTCTGCCAGCCACAATGATGGAGAAAGCATTACCTCGAACCATCGCCAGTGATGCTAATTTTAGCCCGTGAAAATGTCACCTTTTTTAAATTTCTGATTGAGTAACAAATGACGTCATATATTATGAAATGGACTAAGTCCGACAATTATTTTAATATATTTATTGTTTATAAGTCATTTTTATAGATTTAGTCCTTTTCGTAATATATGACGTCATTTGTTTACGTTACGATAGGTTTCGAGCAGATAAGAGTGTCCGAGAGAAATCATCGGAAATTTGTAGTTTAAAAGCAGTAATTCGAGCTTACTAACCAGACGCTTCCTCTGTAGCTAAATGTCATAGCACATCGGGCTATATGACGGTTCGATGTAGGATACAGGTTCGATTCACTCCGGAGGGCACGTATTTTCTATGAAATTTACCGGACATTCAGGCCGACAAATGTTCTTAATACTATTTATTATAAAAAGAGCATTTACTTAAATAATTGCATCTATAAAAATCACATATATACAATAAATAATATATATATATATATATATATATATATATATATATATATATATATATATATATATATATATATATATATATATATATATATATATAGATAGATGTGTGTGTGTCTAAGTTAAATAATATGAACCGAAACGTTAACATATTCATTCATCATAATAATTGCTTATGCCTATACACCTGAATTGTAGTCTTTTATCTCTGCGGGGTGCCGATCAATTTTTCTCGTCCGAAATTATCTTACATATTTAAAAGTCTACCATACATCAATGACTTGAATATTGCTGCTACATATGGTCTGGTGCCCCTGCTATATATTCAGATATCCTTGATAAAATCCAAATAAGACTTTGCAATATCATTTCTCCTGGCCCGGCATCTCGGCTTCAGTTACTTTCCCCACCGCACCAGTGTAACCTCTCTGTAAATTTTCTATAAATAAATCATGGTAATTGTCCTAATGAACTCTTCTTTATTCTGCCTAGACTGTATTAATTTCAGCGCAGTACTAGATTGACAACTACGTCTCATTATTTTGCAGTTGCAATGGCTAGCTGCAATCGTATGTTCCATGCTAACAGTTTCTTTTCTCACACTTTTCGCTCATATAACTCTTTTAAGTTTTCTTGTTTTCCAGTTTAGTCTGACCATTAAAATTTTAATTCAATATCTGTTCTTATCTTCTGTCGTCTTAATGTCTGTACTTTTATTGTTCTCACTCATTAATAATTTTTTTTATATAACTTTACACTCAGTACCTTCTGTGTGTTCGTGGCTTTTTTTTCTCTTGCTTGGGGCGAAATAATTAAATAAAAATGACTATGGTTATATTTCGACATTGATTTTTCAAATTCAATTCGGTGTTAAATATTAAGCATATCTCATAGAAACGTATACAATGAAAATCTTAGATCTAAATCCAGGTAAGTGGTACGTGCAAGGAATCAGTTTAAATTGTTTACCTTCATATATTTACAGCGAAAATTCTAGGAATCAATGACGTCAGATATATCAGTAATAATAGTTTAACTCTCTCGATGCTTTTCATGACTTTAGAATTTTCATAAGACGAAAAAAATAAAAATAAAGCGAAAGTTATTACTAACATCTGCGTGTACAGAAGAAAAGAATCATAGTTGTATTTTAACGCAGACATTATGTACACACAACATCCTTATGCAAAGTTTTCAGTGTACTGGGTGTAACAAGAAAATTGTCCAAATCCTGTAACGGCAAAATTCTCCAATTGTTAGATTAAATTTTGAACCGATCTATATTGGAAATGATTAAAGATATCTTACTGGAATTCTCTAAGGTTTTTATAACACTATTGGACTCTACTCTGAACAATAAGAATGTATTTAGCTCTTAGGTGAAATGATGATCTCTCTTACTTTTATAACCTCTTGATCCAATTCTCCTCTCTACTATTCTCTCTTTTTTAAAACTTATTCACCATTCACTTGATGGTTTTTGAATGGACTTTGAAGAAGGAAGCTAGAGTATGAATGTTGGTAGCATTACTGAAGACCTTAATGTTCTTTTTCTTCTCACCATTGCTCATTTGGGAAGACACAAAACGATTGTATACTGTTCTCTTTCTAGCTGAATAGCCCAAAGGGTTTTTCGGTGATTCTTACGACAAATAGTGACAAGATGACTAACCGTCTTATCTGAAAACCTGGAAAAAAGAAACTGACTTATTTTTGCGTTTTTTTAATCTTTTTAGATATTAAACATTTTGTGGGATTGTCAATTACCCCATGCTGTTACACAATATGGACAATTTTGCTGTTACACCAGGTATATTCACGTGATTTTCAATCAGTTTTGGCATGCATATTAAATTTGCACTACTGAAAAATCTATAAGTCTTTGAAGGACGGTGTATTTACGAAAGTATTCCTGATAGAATAGATTTACATGGATAATACGAATGTAGTTTTCATTAATTTACTACAAAATCACTTCATCTAGTTTTATTACAGTAGTAGGTTCGATTAACTTACTGTAGCAAGGCATAAAAAAACGCATGAATAATGATTTTCTATGTCAATATATACCTTATTGATAAATACAGGAAATTTATATATAGTATCGATAATAATTAGGCATAGGTTTCTCTGGATAGAGGTAGTCCCTTTCATGTCTGGCACGCTGCAACTTTGGATGGGCGGTCACCACTGGTCCTTAACCATCTCTAAAATCTCTGACGTGATGGCTTCAAGTTGTCATGCACCGTTATAACGGTTCAGCTGACGGGCTAAACTCACGTGAGCCACTGGACAAAAGACCCCCTCGACGCGGCTGACCGGAAAAGGCGAAATGTTTTCCTCAGATGAAATACAACGGCTACATCCAAGGCGAGCTACCTGGTTGGAGGATATCGGCTGTGGTCGAGGCTGGATGGTGGTCGTCTCCGCTAGATTAAAATGACCAAGACAAGCCACATAACCAGCCAAACAATAAACTATTCGCGGAGACCGAAACTACGGCACACGACCGCGATAGATGGAGGAGGATTGTGGACTGCTACGCCCGTTGCTGTCCCAACGACTCCTCTTGGGGTTAAGGGCGAAAAAATGGAAGTAGCAGTAGTCGTGTCATAATATGAATTCCAGAATTTCATGATAGAAATTTCCTTGAAATTATTTTACGACAGTAATACATTGAAAATAATGAAAAAGGCATGTCAATGAACATTAACTAATTAAATGACTTGTTATATGTAGCATTGGTAGTAATGTTGCTAAAAACATACATCGTACATGATGCAGCGATCTCGAAGAACACATCTTTCGCGAGCTATGATTGGACAACGACTTGAATTTATATTACGTGACATTCACTATTTTTAACTTACTCATTTCTCTTTCGAAAGTATCGAGAAAATTATCATATCAACTTCCAATCTGCTAAGGAAAAAAAACATTCTATGCACTAAACAAAAAAACCATAGCAACTCGGAGATTACAAGATTATTCAGTGTGGCTCGCTAAACAGAAAGTGTCTCTTTTCGACTACCATAGATCTAGCCGTGGAGATACAAGCCAAGTTCACATCGTCTGTGAAATTATTGCAGATGATGTATAACGTCGACATTTACACCAGGCGTCTTCTCCTTGAAGAGCTCCAGTTTCAGTGATACTGTTTAAATCGAGGGACTGTACACACTGGTCAGTTTTTGGTTTGAAGGGGTTTATATGAGTTCCAGCAAGAGTGTGAGTCCTCTTATATAGCGTAAGTTATCTAGGAATGAAAGCTGAGTATTTTCAAAATTATGTCATCGTGTGTACACCTCAATCTTTTTTTTTTGTTACTAAATTTCAACAAACAGATGGCTCGACAACCACTTAACTTAGAGGGTGACTGGTAAAATGGTTATGATGAATGCGGTATGACGTTGGTGATACTGATGAAAGGTGAGGGAGTATGACGGGTTGGATATGAGGATAAATAAGAATTGATCCTTGACTTGGATCCTCTGGACAACCAAGCAGCGTCTCACAATACTAAGATAAGAAAGAACCGCTTTATAATTTAGCTGTTTCCAGACAGTTTTGAGCCTATCCTCGAGGCTAGAGATTGAATTGTTTTTTTTAATATATGCTCAATTATTATTAAAGATATCGCTCTAGTACTATTGAATATCTGCTTTTATTACCCTATATACTCGCGTATCATGCGACATTTGAAGCCCTAATATCGAAGATAAGTTTAAGGGGGTCGCATCACACACGAGTTATAAAATTAGCATATGTACTGCTGGTCCTGGGTACACCGTTGACCAAACTATATATTCATTTACTGTAGCCAAATTAGCTTCAAAATTAGGTCTCCAATGATCGCATGATATGCGAGTATATACGGTATATAATTTGTGCACAGGTATCTCGCGCACATATATATTTGTAGTATATATCATCAAAATACATTGGTTTTTTTTCTCGACTGAATAACAGTTTTTCCGTTACATAATAAGGTGTTCTTAATTATCATGTCCACATTTTCTGTATTATATGTAACAGTAATATTAAGAAAAAAGATAATTTTTCTATTACATTTGTTTTTCGTTATATTATAATTTCTTCTGAAATACCTTATGTATGCTGTATGTATTATATACATAACAGGATATGTTATCAAAAAAGTCTAAATATTCGCTGGGACACATTTGTTTTTCTACATATCATAAATTGCTCTCAATTACCATGTTCATCTCGTATACAGGGTGTGACAAAAAGGCCTCCCACAGAATGTCAAGACATTAGCTAGATGAGGACATTGCCACATGTCTTACGGGTAGGTTTGGAGGATATTTCTACCGCACCCGGTATAATAATATAAGTAATAACATTCTAATTTCTCTAAAATATATATATATGCGGTTTTTATTTATACTATACGTTGTTCTCAATTAGTCTGAGCAAATTAAAGATCAATACAGATATTCACTTCACTAGGAAAGACAAATTAATCGGTTTAAATGAATTGAAATCAGGAATAAAAAGTGATTTCAGCGGCCAAGGAGAAGTTATATTTTAACGAACAAAGTAATAAATTTGACGATTTCCATTTGTTTTTACTGTTCCCTGTTAGGTGTTGCCAGCGTTTCGCGTTATTTTTCTATATTTTTTTAAAAATCTAATGTCCGTTACCTTGTTTGTTTCTGTAACTTAGATTTGTTTTCTTGATTGAAAGTCGGCGTATTTCCTTATTTCTCATAGTTTTGTCTTCAGCATCTTTTCACTCTCAA
Source organism: Acanthosepion esculentum (assembly GCA_964036315.1). NCBI lineage: Eukaryota > Metazoa > Mollusca > Cephalopoda > Sepiida > Sepiidae > Acanthosepion > Acanthosepion esculentum. Next base: position 47,766,832 of record OZ038506.1, on the reverse strand, counting down.
ATTTCTAATGCCTTTGTAACGATACTATCCGAATGTTTATTTCTATTTACCTTTCCATGTCCTTTTCAGTGCCCTAATATTTTCTTATCCTCTTTCTTTGTCTATTGATACTTCCCCCTCTATGTTTCTTTCTCGTTTATATCATAAAACGTTTCTTACTATGAGTTGTTTTTTTACCTCGTGTACATATCCTTATGCCTCTCTTTCTGTGTCTTTTTTATTTTATTTTTCTGTAGTCGTCGCTTGAAAGTGACTCTATAATTACCCTGAGTCGAAATAGCTTGAGGCAGGTTCAGCGTTCGCTAGTTATTTCTGCGTGTCTCATCAAAGCTTCCACAAAGTTATACACACTATCGAGAGAAGAAAAGAAAAGGAGATGAAACAAAGAATAAATTAAGTGGAGGAACTTGCCAGGGAGAAAGTTATTTGAAGAGGATGTAATATAAAAAAAAGAAAGAAAGAAATAACGATCGGTTACAAATGAGGAAATCTGGAAAAAGAAAGTGAAAGAAATATTTTTACGGAGTTTCTATAATGATAACCAGAGTTGGAAATAGTGAAGGAAATTTCAGCGTAAAGTCGGGGGAAAATATTTTTTTTAAAAAATCATCGGCAAATTAGAAAAAGAGCGATATAAAGAAAGGAATTAAAATCAAGGAAAATTGTAAGGAGAAATGCAAGGAAATGAAAAAGTGTTTGAAGTCATGATGGACGAGAAAAATGAACTGAAACGAAGTGGATAGCAAAGCGATGATAAGCGAATACTTTTGTGCGGGATATAGCAAAAACAAAAAAAAATGTACAAAAGGAAAATACTGGAAACACCAAAGGAAATAGAATTGAATTTCAAGTGACCAAGACAGGAGGAGATGAAGGAGGTTTTCGGAAAAGATGAATATTCTGCAAGACTAGAGAATCATCAGACAGAGGATGTGTGTTGTTTAGGAAAAGGACTTAGTCCGAGAAAGACTGTAAAAAGGAAATAATGAAGGAGGAATTTGAATGTAAACAATCATAAGAATGGAAAGGGTAAAAGAAGAACCATAAGAGCTGAGTGAAGTAAAATATATGAAAGGAATATGAAACGGAGAATAAAATTAGAAAAAAAAGTGAAAATTACGGGAAGAAAATTAAAGGAAGACAGAAAGTAATGAATTAATTTTGAAAGGAGTTCAATAAATGCGAAACAAGAGAAGAAAGAAAGAAAGATGGAAATCGAGATTTAATGAAGAAATAACAAGAAAGGGACAATGAAAGAAGAAGTCGAGTTGTAAAGAACACATGGAAAGGATGAAGTCTAGATGTAATGAAGAAGTGAAAAGAAGAAATTAAAAAAAAGAAGACCGAAGAAAGATTTCGAGATGTAAAGGAGAAATGGAAAGAAAACAGAAAGGAAGAAGTCGAATTGTAATGAAGAAATGGAAAGAAAACAGAAAGGAAGATGTCGAATTGTAATGAAGAAATGGAAAGAAAACAGAAAGGAAGATGTCGAATTGTAATGAAGAAATGGAAAGAAAACAGAAAGGAAGAAGTCGAATTGTAATGAAGAAATGGAAAGAAAACAGAAAGGAAGAAGTCGAATTGTAATGAAGAAATGGAAAGAAAACAGAAAGGAAGATGTCGAATTGTAATGAAGAAATGGAAAGAAGGAAGGAAGAAGTCGAGATATAAAGAAGAAATGGAAAGAAGAAGTCGAGATGGAAAGAAGGAAAAAACCAAATGGAGGAAGTGAAAAGTCGTGATGTAAACTAGAAAAGGAAAGAAGGAAGGGAGAAATAAGTAGAAATTTAAAAAATGAAGAAAGGATTGTGTAAGGGATAACAGAAAGAAAATAAACGTATGAAAAAGACAAAAGAAAGAAAAAATGATGAAAATAGTTTTAAAAGAAAGAAAACGAATAAGGAATAAAAAAAACAAAAATGAAGCTGAGTGGGGAAAAAAACGAAAGAAAGGAAGATTAAAAAGAAAAAAGAATGATAGAAAAGGTTATAATATATAAATATAGCAGAAAGGGCGCCTCGGCGTGGTGTAACGGTTAGCAAGTTGGTCTTGCTAAAACTGTTACAACTGAATAGTGAGTTCGATCCTCACTGGGTGCCCCATACTTTCGGCCATGTACCACATCTACGCCACGCTTAGAAAATCAATATAAATATAGCAGAAAGAAGAACGAAAGACATATAATATACAATATAAAAGAAAGAAAGAATAGAGAAAGTAAAAAATTAGGTAGGAATAATGACAGAAAAGACAGAAATAAAGAAGTGGAAAAAGAAAGATTGAATGAAAAGATCTCAGAATAAGAAAGAGAAAAAACAAGTTCTAACCCCAGAATTAGAAAGGAAAGACTTAAATAAAGGATGTAAGAACGAAAACGGTCATTAATTTAAAATAGAAAATACGAAAGAAAGGAAAGTAACAAACAAAGACAAAAAGAATGCGCAAGAAAGGGAGGGGGGCAACATTAGAATTGTAACTGTGAGCAGGAAAGAAACAGAAAAGCCAGAAAAGCTAAAAGAATAAAATAATAAAGACGTATAGTCGCAGCGCAAGAAAAAAGCAACATATGTCGGACAAGTGCAAATGTAGGAGAGATAGATGAAAGCAGATGAAAGAGAACAACGACACGAGAATTGCACATTAGACGATAAAGAGAGAAAGAGAATTGTATTTTGTGAGAAAGAGCAAAGCAGTGTTGAACATAAAAGAAAGAGGTAAAACAATACAAAAAATCTCGGGGAATAAAATGGTAGAATGCAATAAAATGGCGACCAAGAGGGGCACAGGAAGGAACAATTGAAGTATAAAAAAAAAATAAAAAAGGGAGACAACTCTATAATGTGGTTGATTTTTTTTTTGTAGATCATCAAAAACAAGTTTACTTTATTTTATTTTTTTTAATTTATTTTTCTTTTTGGCTGTTTTGTCTTGAAAAAATCGGCTTTCAAGTTCTGGTCGAAAACAATATTTTGAGAAACTTCAGTACAAATTGATCGCGACTTGGTCGTGTCTTATATTTAGCATTGTAAAAACGACGAACATATTCTGTCGTTCAATAAAAAAAAAAAACACACATTTATAAAAATAGTCAATAAATAAATTAAATTAATAAGAAAACGCGACAGGGGAAATGTGGACATCATTAAAATATTTCTGTCGAAAGATGTTTTTATTGGTTTTTCCAAAACCGTAAGTTTCGCAGTACAAAATGACGTATGAACTGTTGTAAATATATTACAAAGTGGAGTAAGACGTGCAACAGAGTTTTCAATTTAAGTACTGAGTTCGTGAGTCTCGTTATAAAAAAAACAATTCTTAAAAGGAAAAAATATACGCTACGTAATGCGTTTTCTTTTTCACTTTTTCTACAGTTCACCAAATATAAGACCCAAGAGCCACTCAAAGCAGAGAATTAATAAATAATATTGTTTTAAGAGCGTACTGGGCGAGATAAAGTAGTGTACATTATGGGTTTATGTAGGATAGATAATTGGTAATACTTAAATATATTCGCTAACTTCACTGTATCAGAAATTAAATATATATATATATATATATATATATATATATATATATATATATAGTTGATAGTGTGTGAGGGTTAATTTTGTGTTGGTGAGGTCCAAAGTGCTATCGGGAGGATTTAAATTTGTAATTTGTGGACTTTTTAGCACTGAGGATGAAAATGAGCACGACCAAATCCAAAAATCACCAAAATTAAGCAACACTTTTTATATATATATATATATATAATAAAAGGAAAGTACAGTAAGATTTATAACCCGGTGTTCTTATTGATATTTTACAAGACAGTGCTCAATGTAAATATATAGAGCATAAATTTTATAACTTAACTGATTTAAAATATGTTTTCTTCGCTACACATTAATAACAATTTTCCAAAACCCGAAGCTAAAAACTTAAAATTTAATTATATAATTGAATTAAAAGCATTAGTTCTATTTCATCTTCAAGCGAATTTTAGAATAACTTATTTTAAAATTTACTGAGTTTAAACGGACATATAAATTCATAATTTCCTGTTTCTAAGGATACAGAGAAATCTATTATTTACATAGGCGCGGTAGCGTGTTCATTTTTATGAACTATTGTTGTATGAATTATGAGTTACATTCAAAAAAGAAGTGAAGTTTAGGGAGGGCACGGGTGCATTTTTCAACGAATTCTGACATCCGTTAAACGCATGTCGTCTGGGATTTTTTTTCATTATTATGAACGAAAAAAGTTATATTTAACTACAATTTTAAAATATTATTTTTACTTTTAATTATTAATAGAATATATTTCTTTTTAAAACAAGTAAATGTAATAGAATTACTTGAATTATTCAAAAATTATTTTTCATATCAAATATAAGTATGTATATTACCAGTTCCCAATTTTTTTTAATGTTATTTTTAAATATTATTTAAGGAAAATCTTTGACAACGACGGCAAAGAATAGCTATTTCATTTCTTTGATTCAGCTAATTTTCCCTCTGAAAGTTCCCCACTGCCTTAACCGGGTATGGCACAGTGGATAAAGGTGTGGGTTAGATCCAGTGACAGACCCAAAGAGTGTTAGTTCAATACCCGGTTAAGGCAGTGGAGAACTTTCAGAGGGAAAATTACCAGGAGATAACTGATAACTGACATCCATCAAACATGGCTCGTGGAACTAGAACAGTCTACCCCAGTGATCAAAATAAAGGGTTCAGTTCGAAATTCCAACCACCTGAAGAAGGCCAGAGCGTACAACGGCCGAAACGTTGTGACAAATATGGCGACAAAGATGAGGACAATAGTCCGACTAATGTAAATACTGTACATAATACCTCATCTCAGAAATTAAGATGTAGTTCTGCACTTGCAGGAAACAAAACAAAACATCTTCACAACAAAAGGCCATTTTGCTTCCAGTCACAGGATGGGGGGGGGGATCAAATTGAAAGTCTAAAATAAGGTGAACCAAAAAAGACCAATATCTTATAAGTTAGTTGGAGCATTTCTGTAAATACACCCCAAAATAAAAATAATTTATATTTACTGAAATTCACATCAAATTCTCCCAGAGTGTAACATTCCCATTGATTTCCGTTGCATTCCCATTGGGTACACCTGTTATTGCAAAACATAGGTTAATTGCATCTTTTTTAACTCACCCCGATAGACAAGCCAAGAACAGATGTTTCTATTTTATTTTTTAATTGTAAAAAATTTCATAAAAAAATTTGCAGATTATGCCCGGAAGCAAATTATAATGAAAATTTCTATTCTGGTCTAAATTACATGCCTATTTCGAAAATAACAATAATTACATGCTTATTTCGAAAATAACAATAAAAGATTGCGGAAGAAAACCGTTTACAATTAATCGACAATATAAGTTCGGCCCCATTCGCATCCCGGTTACAGCCCAGCTGTCTTTACTAGCTTTTTTTTTATATACTTTTACCACGGAAGCCTCACGTAATTACTGCACAAACTTTAAACTAAATTTCGCGAATTGCACAGTAATCAAGACGAGTAAGAAGATAAGTAAAAATGCCGTTAACCAAGTAAGCTGCCGCGAATTACTGTCCGAGGTAAACGTATATAAACAACGCCAGGAACGGTGGCCGGGCTAAACGCGAATAAGGGTGAACTTACAGTGTCGATAACTCCAAAACGATTTTCTTCCGCAATTTTTTGTTAGTTTAGAATTAATCAGGCAAATTTAAAAAAGAATAATTTCTATTACAATTGGTTTCCGAGGCTTAATCTGTAAATTTACCAAAATTTCCTTCTAAGTACCTCGGATATCATCCGCCCTTAGGAAATCTGAATAACTGAATGATTTTTGGTAATTTTTCATTCTGATGGTTGGTATTGTTGCGAGGCAAGCTAAACACAGTTTTATTTAATTTTAATTTCTTGGAGTGAATTAATATTTCAATCAGTAAATTTACATTATTTGGGGCGGACTAACAGAAAATATAGTTCGTTTTATTACAAGAGCACAAATACGACGCCGCCAGTGAGAATTGAAGTAACAAATAATTTTAAACATTACACTATGCCAAATAACACACCTTTAACAAATTATAGTGATTTACTAGGCGTAGCTTGTATCGGGAACAAGACAACAGTACCAGGGTATCATCTATTCAGGATGTAATTCACAAACGTTTATCTAAAATAGCTTGCGAAATCTTACACTTGTTTCGAAATTAATGCGACAGTTATGATGCGTTTCACCAGCCAATCAAATCACTCCACGTGAGTTCACTCGTTCTCATAAGGCGCGTGATAGCTTCGTTTCGATTTTGGCGCGAAAAATTTCTATCGTAGTTAGCAACTAACGGTAAGTCACTGTTTTGTTTTTAGGAATTCCGTTGAATTTTAGTTCTACCACCTACACACACACAAAAAATGCATGATACAACCAACAATTTTTTTTAATATATGCTCTATCCTCTGAGGGCAGAAAACTATTAAGATCTGCAAGCAGGGAATTATGTTCACGATCGTCTAGATGATTGAACATAATTCCCTGCTTGCAGATCTTAATAATTTTCTGTCTTTCTGTTATCTGTCTGAAACATTGTTCCGATATCCAAGTTCATTAAGTACGGTACGTGTTGTTTTCCTCAGTTCCTCCTTTGCCTTGAATGTACATTGTGAATATCTAATTTTCAAAGAAATTTCCTTTTTGCTCCTATTTTCTCTAAGACTTCGTCGTTGCTCACATATTCGTTCTGTGGTATCCTCGGCACCCTTCTGTAGAACCTACAGGTTTTTATATTGAGGAATATGCTCGAAAATACTTTGAAATTTAGCGAAGTTACTCTGTGGGGAATAAGAGAGGGTAAAGCAATATGACCTTAGTGGATAAAGGGGTAACGAACTCAATAAGTAACAATGTATTACTTCGGCCCAACCATGGCAATCGCCAGAAGGGGGGGGGAAGAGAATACTCCCAAGCTTAAAAGTTCAAGATTAGAAAATTGCAACAGATTGCCGGTTGCGATCTAGGGTAGGATTTCCTGTCATGGTCAGGTAAATTTTCTCAGTCAGAAAAATCACCGTAGAGATAGAAATAATAACACCAATTGAAACACTAAAAAAAAACTGCAGCAACATGGCTGCTTTAAATAAGGTAGCATAATGTGTCATGTGACAGTCGTAAGTTAGATGATGCCCCAAATTTGCATGATCGCTAAAATAAAAACGTTCAAAAGTAAGCGAGTTTTTTTTTATTCTACTCATCTCTCCACTAACAGTAGTCGTTAAGGTAAGTACGTTACTCTATTTCCGACAGAGAGAGAGGGGGAAAAAAAACGGAACAAAATAAAATTTGGATATTTTTCTACAGTACAAATTACAGAATTATAATACTGCAATAAAAAAAAAACTGATATTGGTTGAATTTTGAAGCTGGTTTAAATGAATTCTTACTGTCTAAATATGACTTCACTAAAGCTTTGAGTTGCAAATAAAGTCAGGGACTAGTATACACATCTTAAAATTTATTTTAGCACTCTTAATTATTCTTTATAGTTGTCATCGTGCTGCAACACTCAGAACAGATTCACTCTCTACCCTTTTTGTACACTTTATTCTAATAAATATTTACTATAGCTGGGTGCATATTTAGATACATAACTGGAAATATGTCTATATTTCTGAGATGATGTATTATGTAAATTATTTGCATTATTCGGACTATTGTAATAAATATGAGGACAATAGTCCGAATAAAGAAAATAATGTAATAACTGGAAATCTACCGAAAAAAATGTTGGCATAAATTATCATTTTTGCTTTCCTTATTTCAGTCATTTAATCTAGGTATGTCCAATATTTCGCTAAAAAGTGGTATACCTTGACGACAAAAGTGCCCCAAATTGATAAAACAATTTTTACGGTTTAAATATTTATGTTGTTATTAAAGAGGAAAGACCAAAGTATTTTCTGAATATTTTTGCAGATTTTTTAATCCTTCCTATAAATGTTAAAAATTTTATTAAAAATCTTGGTTTTTTTTTTTTTTTTTTTTTTTTTTTTTTTTCGAGTCAAAAAATTTCGTAAAATCGAACTTATCGACATTTCTGTCGGAAAGATCATAGTTTGTTAGTTAAAAAATCATGAAAAATCAATTACACCTTTTTCTTTTGTTATCTTAGGAAATTTAGAATGATTAAAGTATACTTAATGTAATTTGAAAGAAACATTACTTACATTTTTAGCAGAAATTTTTTTAAGAGAGATATTTCCAACCGTAGTCGTTCCTTTTTTAAGGAATTGACAGGCGTTAATTGATGTACGTCAATATATTCACAACTTACTGCACGGAAATCTATTGGATGGTAGCGCCAAAGTGATATAATTCGTTCTAATTTTAAGTGAATCTGGTTAGTAGATTTTTTTTTTTAAAATTCACTTTCAAATTTTTTTAATTTTTTATTTTACCTTACGTTTGAGGAAGAATTCTGCACTGAAAATAACATTTAAATTATGAAAGAAAATCAAATTTTACAAGTAAAAATAAAACAGTAAAAAAAATACATTTTTTTAAATTGAGGTTTATTATTTCAGTCATGTTTTATTTTTCTGAGAATTTAAAAATTACTTGAAACACCATTAATTGAAAAAGGTTAACTTAATGAAATGAAATTTTATTTCTTTTTTATTAAGGCAGATTTTTTTCTATTTATTAATAATTATATGGCAGTAATATGAGTTTTATTTTATTTATTAATAAAATTAACATGCTATGTTGGTTTTGTTTTGACTCAACAAGTATTTTTTAGTTTGAGTAGTAGCGAGCTAACTCCAGAAAATTTAAACTCCAAAAATCGTTTTAATTGATAATTTGTCGTGTGGATAATAATTCCAAAGTAATGTACAATGAATTTATGCATTCGATTTCAAACTTGAAAATTTGGGTGGACTTCCAAGGGCGTTTTTTTTTTTGTAATTGTAAATAGTCGATATTTTCTTTTATCCCACTATTCGATTATATTTGAATAGAAAAAGAAAAAAATTGAAAATAATACGACGATATTCAGAAAACTTGACAAGCGTTGTTTTCTTGTTACTGAACGAATCAAAGCCATTTCTGAAGTAAAAAAAAAAACTTGCTTCTATCAAAGGAAACTACTCATGTGACATTATTTCAACAATGTGCATCCGTACTTTCGTTGTAGACGATTTTAAATACAATTTTGGAATATTAAAAACTATTTTTAAAATAATTATGGTTGTCAGATTTTAATAAGCTTTCAAATTTATGATCTTTAAAAAGTAGAGAACATAATATATCATTTCCATAAGGTTGCAGAAAGAACTTAATGTATAAATATATAACAACCTTTTGTCATATTGTGTATTTAAAATTGAAAAAAAAAAAGAAAATTAATGTAAAAATTCATTGTTCATCAAAAAAATTTTTTTCTTTCAGATAATAATTACCTTCGTATATATTATTCAGAAAAGCCATTAAAAACTTTCTTAATTAAATATTGTCTTAGTTTTATTGGGTTTTGTATTTTTACAATTGAGGTAAAAGTTTGGACAATTTCGGACATTTTTTTAACAAAAAACTCGATGATTTAGATTTTTCAGAGTTTTGTGCATTTAATTAAAAAAAAATTCAGGTTGCAAATAAATTTTTTTTTGTGTTTTCAAAAAAAAATGACTTTCAAAGAGACAAACATTTCTAAAATAAGTTCATTCATTTCTGAATAATATCTGAAGTTTTCATTAAAATCCAACAAGTAGTTAATTTTTACAAGAATTTCGAAATTAATGTGTCTTTCAACTGACAAAAAAACAACTAAAAAAAAACGCTAAAAAGGTCAAAATTGGACATACCTAATTTAATCAAATAGTTGTTGCCGTTGATACATATTCTAATAAAACGTTGCCACAAGCTGCGTGATTTGTAAATTAGTACTATCTTGGTACTTTTACAAACCGTAGAAATACACACACGCCTTTGGTTGAATGATCTAGAAAATTGTCAGTCCAATCTTTTAGTTTTCATGTTTCGAATTATTTAACAATATACCAACTAATACACAAATTTGAAAAAGTTAATTGACATAATTATCGATATTTAATCAAACAGGTTTGAAAGATCTTGCTGCCTAAATATACACACACACACACACACATATATATATATATATATATATATATATATATATATATATATATATATATATATATATATATATATATTATTATCGCTCACGCGTCGAACTCTACGTATGAGGGTCAGACAGATCAGTTCCCAGAAACTGAAAGCCCGACATCCACACAGGATTTGATTATAGTGGTGAAGGCCTTGTGCAGGGCCATCCACACTTTTTGGAGGAACGAATACAGGGACCTGGTGCAATGGATGCCACAAGGTCCCCAAACGACCCTCCTCAGGTTTTTGAATTCAGAGTTGTCCTTCTCCTAGACCAGTTGCCATCCAAGGCTATAGAACCCAGTCTGTCCTGCTATTTACCCATAGTTGGAGGGAGAAGAAGAGGAGTCACACCCTTTCCCAAGGGTATTAGCACGTAAGTGAATGTAATGGAATCGACTGGGATTCGAACTCAGCTCTCCGATTCCTCAATCCAAGCCGTTATCCATTACTCAATATATATATATATATATACACACACACACACACGGGTATAAGCACGGAAGTGACTGTAATGGGTAAATAACATGACAAACTGGGTTCTATAGCCTTGGATGGCAACGGATCTAGGAGAACAACACTGAATTTAAAATCTGCGCAGGGTCGTTTGAAGACCTTGTGGCTTATAATACACCAGGTCTGTATTATCGGCCATTCAAAAGGGTTGTTGGTTCTGCACAAACCTTCACCACTGTAATCAAATCATGTGTGCTGGTGTCTGGGCTGTCGGTTCCTAGGAACGGACATGCTTGACCCTCATACGTCGAATAGGACGGATCAGTCCACCATTATGTATTTGATGCTCAAATGTGAGAGGTCAACATAATACAGTTTATTTGTGAAATCAGTGTTTGAGATTCTTGAATTTTCACGCGAAATCTTAGACTGAGAGGAATGTTAAAATTAGTGAATGTGATTTTAAAGATAAATTATAAAGTAGATGTGGCGAAAATTAGAAAAACCTACTCAAATATATAAAAATCTAATCTATTTAAGAAAGCGATTATATTGCTTTCAGTCTAATTAAATTTTGCACCGAACTCGTTAATAGGAATAAAACGACTTCATAAAGATAACACACGAAAAAGAAACAGACGGCAATGAATGCCATTTTTAGATAATAATTACAAATTTATTTGTGCTGGAGTGGAAAAAAATGTCTCCGCTTCCTTCATTTCGGTTTAAATATACATTTTTATTTTTATGTACACTGTATCAGATATAAAATTTAGTGTAATTCCCAGTAATTGTTCTTTTTAAACAAGATTCATTAAAAGGTATAAATATTTTATGTCTACTCAAATAATATATCGCCCTCCCTGAACTGAATTCTTTGTGCCGTGTCCCTTCAGGACGTAAGCGGTCATGGCTCTCCACAACTTCCTGTTCTTTGTGGCTCGAAATTTTAAAATTTCGTTATTTCTCTTAAACCTTGTTCCGTCATCCTTGTACTTAACGAACCTCACGAGGTAACTTATGCGCCGTTTTCCTCTGTCCCATTTGCGCTTTTCTAAGACTTCTTTCCTCATGCGCCCCAGAAATTTCAAATATTTTCCGGATTTAAGTAGGAGTTTCCTTTTTATTTTTCATTTTCTCTTAAACGTCACCTGTTCAGTCCATGCTATCAACACGAATATCATCTATGAAAGTTTTGGCGGTAATTTATTACAAATAAAGAATTCTTCCTTTACTATCATCTCTAACTTCAAGATAAAATCGGTACATTTTCAGATGAAGGCCAGGAAACCAATTGTAAGCGAAAATTCCTTTCTGGTTTAATATTGCCTGATTATTTCGAAAATAAAAGTTTTCGGAAATGTACCGTTTAGCAGATCTTTTTTTCGGTTTAACTCTCAGTAAAACTGTGCGTCGTAATGTCTTAAAGCTTTGCTTGGGGTGACATGATAAAAAAAAATGGTGCCGAAGACTGTAGAAAATTTCTTCAACTCTAATAAGTAATCAGTCAGTTCGGCAGTAAGTGATTGCGAAACACGCTTAGTGTCGCGTCCCAATTTTAAACAGGGATCAAATAATAGAATAGCACGCAAAACAACCCCGTTCGCGTAATATCCTTCTCAAAAGATAAAAAAAAAAGAAAGCAGACCTGCGCATCCCACATATCCGGTAACAAAATACTACGAATTCAGTGACCTGGCGCAGCCTCGCTTTGATAAAGTAGAGTCCGTCAACCACTCAGTTTCTACGTCCGACGGCCGCCCCATAAGCGCAGGTAATTTCACTTATTTTTCTACAAGACGTGCGTAAAACCTGATTTCGCAACAGTGTATTTTGATTAATATCGAATATAGAAGGTGGGGGAGGTAGTCATTCAGTGTAGTAGTCAACAAAGACTATTAAAATAATAATACAACTCAAAGAAATGGGCGTGTAAATAGTCTCGAAGTAGAATAGACAATGCTGTAAAAATTATTCATGTAAAACGTACCGGTGCTTGGGCTGGACGTTCGGCTTGCAGTAAAGTAGACGGCAAAACCTATTCCAAAATCAGATACGACTCAAAAAGAAATTGGAGTAAAGTTCTGGGATAGTCTTTTTTTATAATAGTAATAACGATTAAAACTAAGTAGTTTTAAGCTAAAATATATATTTTAGATCATTGCTCCTTACATTCGTCGAAGTGCAGAATTTGCCAAAAATATTTCCAAGACGCAATTTCTGAAATATCTCTGCATAGAAGTGGCACGGTGGAATAATGGATAGCGGCTCGGATTGAAGAATCGGAGAGCCGAGTTCGAGTTCCAGTCGAATCTATTATACTCACTTACGTGTTAATACCTTTGGAAAAGGTATGAATCCTCTTCTTAATCTATGGGTAAATAGCAGAACAGTCCAGGTTATATAGCCTTGGATGGCAACTACCGCAGAAAGAAATGGCAACCTACTGCTGAAAAAAATCTGATCGTCCGTCATGTATCGATAGATACAGGATTTCATAAGCGTGTATCATGCATGGCACGTAACTGACTAACTTTAGATATTAACCCATAAAGATTTTTTTGTCTATCACTGCTGGTAATATTAGTCAACGCCCTATGAGGAAATATTTGACATTCTTTGACCGAGCATCCAATACTTCTTTCGGTTTAAAATTTAGAAGATATTTTACAATAATATCAAAGGAAAACATCTTTCTCAATTTCAGTAGCTGTTATCGATCTTTTCAGCATTGATGGAGGTGGGGTTCTTAGATTATTTGTTCTAAACAGTGGGCAATGTCAACAACTTGATTGTCACTATTTTCCCTTCAGGATACATTTGCTATACATTTTAGTTGTTGCCGCTGTTGGTAGTCCTCAAATGATACGGTTTATTTCTCATAGTCCCAAGTTTGTGATTCCAAGTATGATCTTTGCCAAGACCTTCAGACTTTACTCAATAAAAGCTTTCTTTTCGCTTCCCATACAGGAGAATAGAAAACAACGCTCAAATAAAGATTAGAAATGCAATGAAAAATAGTGCGAGCTGTTATAAAACTCAAAGTAGAAAACTTTAAATCAACAGACTAAAAATTATGAAAGTTAGAAAACGGATGGCCAAACCTGCTTAATGTAAGAGCCACCTACGGTAAAGTTCAGATGTTTAAGAGCTGCACCTCAAGACATGAATAAAATTTACACATACGTGTTTGTTGCATACACATCTTTTTACAAAATGTCCGTGTGAAGAGTAAAGAATGTATGCAGTTTTCAAATTTAATTTGTATTGTTTAATAACAAATTACATACACACACAAACACACGCACACACATACAAATATTGGCTGGTTACCTTTAACGCCTCCAAAACAAAACTTCTCTCTATTAATCACCACAGGGATCCTTCCCTGCATCCCATTAGAATGTCTGAAGGTCAACTTCTCGAGATCTCCTCTCCGCGGCTGCTCGGTCTCACGCTGTCTGCTGACCTGAGATGGAACAACTACATTGAATCGATTGCTTCATTCACCACAAGGAAGTTAGCTCCCTGTGCCGGGCCAGGAAATTCTTCTCCCCTGAATCGATCCTCCAAAATTGCAAATCAACCATCCGCCCTTGCATGGAATATTGCTGCCATATATGGCCTGGAGCTCCTTCTGTTTGCCTCAAGGTTCTTGATAAGATCCAGAGAAGGGTATGCAATGTAATTGTCCCTGATCTGGCTTCTCGTCTGCAGTCTCTCTCTCTCTCTCATAGACTCACCGTCGCCTCTCTCTGTCTATTTTATAAATACTTCCATGGTAATTGCTCCGATGAGCTGCTTTCGCTGGTTCCCAGGCTCCATGAATTCAAGCGTCCTACGAGGCTGGCATTCCGTTCCCACCCTTTCACTGTTGAAACTGTTAAATGTAGACGTCTCTTCTACACTAATAGCTTCATATCTCGCACCTCACGCCTATGGAACGCCCTTCCTCATTCCCGTTTCCCTGATGACTATGATCTCCAACTATTCAAATGTAACGTCAATCGACATCTCCAGTTGCCCTGATCTATCATCTATCCTTCTCCACATCCTTTCCTTTAACACTATTTGCTCTCGCTCCAAATACTCTGTAACCCCTTGCGTGCTAGTGGCTTCCAGCCTTGCCTGGGGTGAAAAGCTTAAAAATATAAATCAAATGTTTTCAAAATCTTGACTGATGCTTGTTTTAACTATTTTGAGCTTATTTAATACGGTAATGAACTACGGAATTTAATTCCGATATTAACTGTGATGAAAAAAAAAGTTCAGCCAACATATTTCCGCGAGCGCATATTAAGTGAAAAACCTCATATGGCCCGCGAGCCAAGGTTTGGCTGCCCCTATTATAGAATATCAAGCAGACCGTAAGTGTACGTGAAATATCATTCCAGTTTTGGTGACATCGGGGGTTAGGTTGAAACATCCGTCTTTGACCGATCACTGAAGCGAACATAGTTAACGACCTTGTTTGCTGATCTTATTTGTCTCGACTACCGCGCAAGAGAACTATATTGAATGGGCACTAATCAAGCCTAGTGAATATACCACTCATATCTACTCGGCAGAGAAAGTTTGCAAACAACGCCAGTAATGGCTGCCCGCGACGCGAATGAATCCGAACTTTTACTGTCAATAACTCCAAAAAGGCAGATCTTATCAAATTTATCAAACCAGATTCGAATGAAGCATGTAAAATTACACAAATATAAGTATTGTGGAAATTTTTAATGCGAACTGAGTGCGGGTGCTAAACTGCAAATTAACTATGATTTTAACGTAAAAAACTGAGTTAAATGGCCTGATTTGAACAGATTACAAGGCACGAAAACCTGTGCAAGACCATCATTCAAGGCATCGTTGAAGGTGGACGCAGGAGTGGACGCAGGAGAGGACACCAACGTAAAAAGCTGGTTGGACAATGTCAAAAAATAGACAGGTATGACTCTACCAGAATTGCTGCTGGCTGCCGTCCATAGACAGGTGTGTAGATTCAGTGTGGCTTCTGCATTCGGGTCCCTTCTACGATTACAAGAGTCAAGGCGATGATGATGATGGCGATGATGATGATACTGAAATTATTTTCAATTCTTCTAATCGAATTGTTCACCTATATTGCCTATGATCCATTATTGTATTTTAATTTGTATTTTATGGAGTGATCTATATCTTATTTGTATTTTATGAGTTTGTGCGGAAAAGAGTTGAAAGATTTGTGGGCCACCAGAAGCCTCTTCTCGCCACTGTCAAATGGCTTGGTTTGGATACGTTACAAGGCATGACAGCCTATGCAAGCCATCGTTGAAGGCGGACGTAGGAGAGGACGCCAACGTAAAAACTGGTTGGACAATGTCAAACAATAGACAGCTATGACTATACCAGAATTGCTGATGGCTGCCGTTGATAGACCGTTGTGGGGGAGATTTAGAGTGGCTTCTGTATTCGCATCCCCCCCACTACAATTACAAAATTCAAAGGGAAGATATATAATGTATATATGTGCGTGTGTGTGAAATGATCTGGTGTGCTTAATCGATAGCGATGAGAAAGTACAGAACATTATTTCTTTGAAATGCGTTACTGTAGACACGTGATGAATAACTCGTAAACATGCTTCATGGAAAAAATTCTTAATCCACTTATTAAAATAATTTAATTGGATTTAATTTTTTTTTTGTTTTTAAATATATTAATTACTCGCATTTTGAAACTTAAAATGTAAACCCTGGATTATGGATCTCCTAATTTTTAATGAGCAAACCAATCTAAAGGCCATCCGTGAGTCGTTAATCAAATAAGACCTACTTGACTGGCAACAGTTTTGTTAATATATTATGACATGTACTAATTGCATTAATTAGCGTCCTTGTTCCTTAATGAGCTTAAGACATTACTACTCAAGTGGTGATGCGAACTGGAATCGCGAAAAGATTTTCCAGAAACTACGCCGGTGTCAGAGCTCGTGTCATCGAATGATGCCGCACGCGGGACATTATGTAAACCGCTATAGTAATATCTTTTGTAATGGAAGAGTCAAAATTGATTTTTAAAAAATAATACATTCTCCAATATATGTATCACTTATTGTCGGATAGCTTAATATCTCGGAAATTCCGCTAATCTCCGACGAGACTGTTCGAGCTATATCTTCCATCCAAATAATAGTTTAAACGCATACGATCCCAAGGTAACACAGTAGCGTTGCGGTGAAAAATGCTGTTGGCTAGGAAGTAGCACTGATGATTGGTTAGCAATTAGTTTCTTCTATAAACTGAGCCCCTTATAAGCCCAAATCACAATCATGCTTTAACTAGTAGCAGTGCTTCTACCTCTATTGGGATAGTTCGCAACTGGTAACTTTATTTTCCACAAATGCTACACTTTTATTTCTTTTCTTTTTAATTCTAGCGAACTTTTCCTGTTTGTTTTTGTCTTTTAATACCTTTATTAGCCTTTTGCCATTTGAAATGTACCTTCCGATTTTGGTAATGTGTTCCACGTCCTCTGTAGAAACGCTATGTAAATGTTAGCGTTTTCGTAGCAGCTTGATTTTGATTTTTGATTCAGAGTTTTTCTCGCGGAGGGTTTCTTTTTTTGACAACCGTTCATTGTTCTGCGCTTTGAAAAAGTTTATTTCGAGCTCTGTGTCACTTTTTTTTTCTGAAATTACCTCAAATCTTCAATCTTGAAATCTGTATTTAAATTGTCATAAAGGTGAGTAGATAACATGAAAATAAAACTAACACCAAACAAGAGCGTACTAGAAGAAAATAACCGTGAAAACATTTTCCTTATAGTATAATTTTTATGAGCTGTGTCCGTTCAGGAGGGTGGTATTCAGAGCTCTTCACAATTTTCTGTTATTCGTAGCTCGTAATAAATAATCCCATTTCCTTATCTCGCCTAAATTCTGTTTCGCCATGAAGTTTACAAGCTCCTGGATAGGTTACGCGTCAATTTTGACATTCAGGCCTTCAATCTATCCTGTGACTATCAGTTATTCTAAGCCCTCTTTCCTCATGTGCTCAAGAAATTTCAACTCTTTCTGATATTAAGTAAAAGTGTTCTTTTGTTGCCATTTTCTCTGAAACTTAGTCGTTGCTCACATGTCCGGTCCGTGGCATTCTCAGTATCATTCTGTAGAACCACATCTGCTTGTAAAAATGTAAAAAAAGAGCATAGCTTGATGAAAAACACGCCAAACTTGACGAAAACAAAATTTTATCGTCTAAATGTTTGTTATTATTAACAGGAAAGGTCTAAGTATTTTTGTGGTATTTTTTTACATTTTTTAATCGTTCCTAACACGTCCGAAAATTTCGTTAAAAATCTTTTTGTTTTTTTTTGAGTCAGCAAAATTGACCATTTGTTTCCATTTCATAGAATCAATGAAAATCTCAGTTTGAATTTTTTAAAATATCAATTATCATTTTTTTAAACTTATTTTAAGAAAATGAGAAATTATAATTATTTTAAATATTTTGAACCAAGCTTAACTTAGCTTTTGCGCCGAAAAGATGTAATTTGAAAATAAATCAAAGCAGGTCATAAACTTTCGCGTCATTTGACAGGTGTTGAATGACCTATTGATGGATTCCGTGAGGATAATTTATTCTACGGAAGGAGAAAAGTGAAATATGTTACATTTAAGTGAACAAATTATTTACCTCGTTATTTTTAAGGAAAACTTTCAGCGCTCTAATTTTTTTGTACTTACCTTTACGTTTGATTCTTTATGGAAAATATAAAGAAATTAAAAAAGACTTGCGAATGAGATTAAATTTCATAAGAAAGGTATCTAATTAATTTATAGGTACATTTCCCGTGAAATTTTAGCAGAAGTGTACATAAAATACTATAATGTCATGTACATTTACTACATTTTGCTGTGTTATCTATATTTCCATTCATTTTATTAATTTTGAGATTTCATTTATGGAAAAAATGCCATAACTGAGATTAATATAAAAATAAGATCATATAAATTTCATAAGATGATACTGATACTTTTAGGTACCCTTCTCAGTTGAAATTGAAAAATCAAATAAACTTCTCCACACGTGTTTCGCAAAATTAAAGGCCTTAACAGCAGAGAACAATGCTTAACTTAAATAACGAAACTTAATTGTATTCTGGTTGGTCTTCCGTACTTTATAATTAGAGCCCGATTATAAACACAAAATTACATTCTTAATTACTTCCTGTCTTCTAATTAGACAAAACGATACAATTTACAAAGCGCTAAAAAAAGATCTATCTCATAAGGACACTTAGGAAACCCGACGCGGCTTTTAACTAATTTTACAATATTTTAACAAATTAATGTAAAAATCTATTATAATTAAATAAATAACATATAACTGTATTAAATATTCATTTTTCATCGAATTTTTTTTTTCCTTTCAGAAAATATTGTCCATATTCATAAAAACAACTAAAAGCAAATAAAAGCATTTGAAATTAAATAATATATTTGTTTTGAGTTTCGTATGTTACAATTCAGAGCTGATTTTCAGGTACAATGGGTCCAATTAAAAAAAACATGATTTGCATTCTTCAAAGCCTTGTGCTTTTAACTATTGTAATCACTAAACCCGACGCGAGCGAATTTCTAGAGTTTTCATAAAATTAGTTAGGTGGGGTGGTAATAAATATAATAAAAAAGTATTTCTGCCATGACTTTAATAAAAAAAAACATAATAATTTCCATCATCTGTGAATACTTTCTGAAAGTTTCATTAACATCCGACAATTTTTATTTTGCAAGATTTCCAAAAATAATGGGTGTCATACAAAAAAAAACGTGCTAAAAATTGTATGTTATTTTACTAGTGACGGTGATACAAAGATAAACAATGTTTTTTTTTAATCAAAATTTAGAATGTTCTAAAAAGGACAATTTTTTAAAAATAATGAAAAAAAACTTTGGTCTTTCCTCTTCATGATAACATACGCATTTAGTCGATAAAATTTTGTTTTAGTCAAGTTTGGCGTCTTTTTCATCATGCTATGCCATTTTTTTAGCGATTTCCTGGAGGTACCTAACTTAAGGTCTCTATCGATGACATGGCCCAGCATTCGCTGCCACACAAGAGGACTGTCATTACGTGACAGTTCAATAGTATTTTCTTTATGAACGAAATTTTTGTGTTAATACTTGCTTGCCTTTTCGTGTCGCACTTTGTACCATGTTAAAACACTTCCCAGATATTTTGATTCACTTTTGTATAAACAATTTGAAAATTGTATGGTAGGCTGTTCATATTGCTAACAACCATGTATTCTGTTTTCTTGCAGTTTATAGTTAGTCCTTTTTCCTAGCTTTCCTTCCGTACCTTCTGAGGAAGTTTTTGTAGTTTGATTTCTATGTCTGCTATAAAACAATCATTTTCCTATTTGATAAGATTCAGGCTACCAATTATGAATGTTGGTAGGACTTTTAATTATTACAGATTCGCCTCACGGTATAGGCTGAAAGTCTGATAAGACACTTCTTGTCGTATATCATTTTCTATTTTTGTATGTTTACTGTAGTCAATTTCTATCTGTATGCGGACCGTTTTCTGTCAGTATAGGTTCTGGATTATTCTAATACTCATACTAAATATTGCAAATGAGTGTCTGTCAGTAACAATCAAAATCTTCACAACTGATATTGCTTAATGTAGGGAATACATATCGCAATTCATTTTCAGTCTTTTGTAGTATTTGACGTGTCTAGTAAATTTGTAAATAAATACAAAAATAATTTACTGTAAGATTTTCTTCTCCATCGGCTTGGAACTTCTTTTATAGAGAATATTTTAAGTGACTCTCCGGAAACATGATTATATGAAATCCTTATCTTATTTCATAGCGAAACTTAATCTATTCCGAATTCCTGGTGTCATGTTTTAACAATCCCGCAACAAAAACAAAATTAAAAAAAACAATTCAGATAACCCAAACCTGAAGAATTTGTGTTAACGACGTCTATCTTTATGATAACGATTAGAATCTTAGATGCGGCACAAGGCCGAAAGTATGGTGTACTCGGTGAAGATTGAACTCACTACGCAGTGATAAATTGGGACAAATCGCTAACCATTACACCACGTTGAAATGAACAGTCCACATATTTGATAACCGTTAAAGGTGTTGCAATTCCGACAGAAACGGGATAGATGCGAACGATGTCAGATTATACCGCTTTCGTTATCTCCGTGCTAAAAACGCTGTCATTGACGCTGGAGACATAATTTTCGTTCTCTTCTAAACCAAATTATGTCAGAAATTCTCGCTGACGAAAGTATCGATTGACAAGTAACTGTCGTGTTAAAGTTGGGAACTTGTAAGATTAACTTACAAGAATGTGTCCATTTGTCAAAAATCGTGACAAGTCCTGATTTTCACTTTCCTCTTCCATATGATGAAATTTCAATTAAAAATGTCCCGTGTGGCAGATGAAGTATGGCTTACCTAACGCGACATTCTGATTGTTCTCAATGGTAATGTCCTGTACCAGTATGAAAGAATTGCTTAACTGGAATTACTCCGGTAAAAATAAAGCAGATTTATTTGTCTAAATGTCTGGGATGAGGAGTTTTCATTATTTACACTATTTGTAACAGGAAGATTGTCCTCGTCTTTGTTTTTTATCACAACTTTTCGGCTCTTGTACTTTACGGTTCTTGTACCCTCCGACCTTCCTCATATGCATATTAACCTGGGTAAACTACAGGGAATTAGGAAGTGAACCCCCTAATTAATTTACGGGGATAGATTGCTCTCGTTCCATTGACTATGTATAAGGGATATAATTCATGTCAATCATGAATCGAAAAGAGACAACGCTCGGGCGTTCCTCACGCATGGCAAGCAAGGAAAGGGTTAGTAAGTCTAGAGAGATTACCAATTTTAGTGTCCAGAAATAAAAAAAAAGGCTAAAACAAAAATACGTATATGATAAATGTTAACATAGTGATATACAGATAGCGATAGATAAATTGTCGTCCAAATTAGACAAAAATGCCAATAACACTGACATCTCATTTTAACATATATAATTACGAAAATTACACAAAAATGTCTTGAAATATGAAAAAGTAATTTTAAAAAAATAATATAGCTATTGGCTTCAACCAGAAAAATTCGGAATCTCCTGGATCTATTCTGGGCAGTCTTCTTCTTTAAGTTGGTGAATGCTGTCATAATTCTTGTATTCAGTTCATCTTTGGCGTTCGAAGGATTTTTTTTTCTATCGCTCAAATGCTCTCCACACACAACGGTCAAGAGGGTTGCAGTCTGGGGAGTTAGGTGGCCAGATGTAAGTGGTGATTTGGTCACAGAAATTGTCTGACAGCCATTACTTCAAGCCATTTGATGTAGGTTATCATTTTGAGTCTGATGCTCTCACCAAAATATTCGGGCGTTCTTCTCTTGTCAGAACGATCAGAGTAAGTTTTCCGAGCTGCCATACCTTTGGTAATCCCCATTAGACTTCTGCAACTCTTTTACGATTTCTCTACACTGTCATCAGATTGACACCAGCACAGTCTGAAATCTTCCCGTTGGAGGTTTGGGCACGAATACCAAGCAGTGCAGCATGGCGTTTGCAAGATTTTGGAGGAGTCAATTATCAGGTTGCTCTTTCTCTCACAGACGATGCCTAACTGAGCCTACTATACTGTGCAGTCGACAAAATGAAAAACTATCAAAGTACATACGTGGAATTTAAAAATGAAAAGTTGCGACAATTTATAAATCCGAACCCTCTATTTTAGATTTGTCTATTTTATTTCCATCGTATATACTACCAAAAATGGTCGAGAATGTTTCTCTTCAACTTGATAACAGTTGTTACTTGAAGTAAATTTTAAAAAAAATCTTTCTCTGTTATTTTCTCAGTTATCTCTTGTTAAACACTTGTCCAGTAAATTTCTAAATGTTTTTCATCTTCTCTTGCCTTATATGTACGTTTTGAGTGTCAAATTCTCAAACGTTTTTCATCAATAAGTGGCCAAGGGATGGCAGCTACTTTTTTTTTTTCCGTTTTTTTTTTGTTTTGTTTTTTCTTTCCGTTTTTTTTTGTTTTGTTTTTTCTTTCCGTTTTTTTTTTGTTTTGTTTTTTTTTTCCGTTTTTTTTTTTTTGTTTTTTCTTTCCTTTTTTTTTGTTTTGTTTTTTCTTTCCTTTTTTTTTTGTTTTGTTTTTTCTTTCCGTTTTTTTTTTGTTTTTTTTCCGTTTTTTTTTGTTTTGCTTTTTTTCCGTTTTGCTTTTTTTCCGTTTTTTTCCGTTTTGCTTTTTTTCCGTTTTTTTTTGTTTTGTTTTTTTTCCGTTTTTTTTTGTTTTGTTTTTTTTCCGTTTTTTTTGTTTTGTTTTTTTTCCGTTTTTTTTTGTTTTGTTTTTTTTCCGTTTTTTTTTGTTTTGTTTTTTTTCCGTTTTTTTTTGTTTTGTTTTTTTTCCGTTTTTTTTTGTTTTGTTTTTTTTCCGTTTTTTTTTGTTTTGTTTTTTTTCCGTTTTTTTTTGTTTTGTTTTTTTTCCGTTTTTTTTTGTTTTGTTTTTTTTCCGTTTTTTTTTGTTTTGTTTTTTTTCCGTTTTTTTTTGTTTTGTTTTTTTTCCGTTTTTTTTTGTTTTGTGTTTTTTTCCGTTTTTTTTGTTTTGTTTTTTTTTTCCGTTTTTTTTGTTTTGTTTTTTTTTTCCGTTTTTTTTGTTTTGTTTTTTTTTTCCGTTTTTTTTGTTTTGTTTTTTTTTCCGTTTTTTTTGTTTTGTTTTTTTTTCCGTTTTTTTTGTTTTGTTTTTTTTTCCGTTTTTTTTGTTTTGTTTTGTTTTTTTTTCCGTTTTTTTTGTTTTGTTTTGTTTTTTTTTCCGTTTTTTTTGTTTTGTTTTGTTTTTTTTTCCGTTTTTTTTGTTTTGTTTTGTTTTTTTTTCCGTTTTTTTTTGTTTTGTTTTTTTTCCGTTTTTTTTTGTTTTGTTTTTTTTCCGTTTTTTTTTGTCTTGTTTTTTTTCCGTTTTTTTTTGTTTTTTTTTCCGTTTTTTTTTGTTTTTTTTCCGTTTTTTTTGTTTTTCCGTTTTTTTTTGTTTTTTTTCCGTTTTTTTTTGTTTTTTTTCCGTTTTTTTTGTTTTGTTTTTTTTTCCGTTTTTTTTGTTTTGTTTTTTTTTCCGTTTTTTTTGTTTTGTTTTTTTTTCCGTTTTTTTTGTTTTGTTTTTTTTTCCGTTTTTTTTTGTTTTTTTTCCGTTTTTTTTGTTTTGTTTTTTTTCCGGTTTTTTTGTTTTGTTTTTTTTCCGGTTTTTTTTTTGTTTTTTTTCCGGTTTTTTTTGTTCCGTTTTGCTTTTTTTCCGTTTTGTTTTTGTTTTTGTTTTGTTTTGTTTCCGTTTTTTGTTTTTGTTTTTCCGTTGTTTTGTTTTTCCGTTTTTTTTGTTTTGTTTTTCCGTTTTTTTTTGTTTTGTTTTTCCGTTTTTTTTTGTTTTGTTTTTCCGTTTTTTTTTGTTTTGTTTTTCCGTTTTTTTTTGTTTTGTTTTTTTTTGTTTTTTTTTGTTTTGTTTTTTTTTCCGTTTTTTTTCGCGTTTTTTGGGGGGGGGGTCCGTTTTTTTTTGTTGTCCAATTTTCTCTCTATAGTATACCCATCATTCATCAAAAAAACACTCCAACAGATGAATTTACATCTATGGAAACTGTCCAATATCCCCGATATAGAGACAATATGCTATTACGTAGAAAGGTAGCATTTCTTTTTTTTTGGCTGTTTGTAATGAGATTTTCTGAACACTTGGCTTTGTTAATGGAATAAATTTTGCGCTATTATTTTCGCCATTGGATTTTGCCATCGGATTTCATTTTGTGTGTTACTATACCAAAGTTACACGGAATTAGTAAGGTACTGTTTGATTCCTCCCATGTGTACCTCCTTTACACGTGTGTGGACAAAGACTTTTTTGGAGAAAATTCACCTGATACATTCTTAGTACGAACGGATGTTTTATTCCTAAAATCTCGTTCCGCTCATCTGTAAGTGTTCTCAAACAAAGCGTTTTATCAGTTCAAATCATGAAAAAAGAAAAATTCTGAAACATTCCTGCCGCCCATTTGATTTCAATCCCAACATTCATTTAAAATATGCCTAGATGAAATCATTTTAATTCGATTTTATGAACAGATTTTACGATGTAGTTTCTTTTGCCTTCATGTAAAAGCTTTTTTAAAATCTCCCTTCGGTCGATTCCTAAAAACGTTAAATTTAAGCATTTGGATTTTTTTCTATCTGCACTCACGTCTGGAATTGGACCTGATCAGTTACTAAAGTTTCGAATTTTTTCTCAGACTTATTTTCGACATAGCGTTTATTTTATCCTTATTTTATTTTTAGTGACTCAGTTTATTTCCTCCTTCTGTAGTTCGATTTTATTTTATTTTTGCAATAGACATGTATTTTAATTTGTTCCAAACTATCCTTCCATACGAACTTGATACCCTATAATGTAACCAGTGATTTAATTAGTGATAAATGATTTTTTTCTAAAACTAATAATTATTTCATGCCTTTCCAAATGTTTAATTTAATTTTTTTTCTTTTTCATGTATTTCCTTCAATTGATCACTTGTTGGCGTATAGGTAAGTTGGTATTTTTTTATTTCACTAAACCATTTGATGTTGGATCAGGAATATTCAATTAATTTTAAAAGAAGGAAGTACAATTTTTTATCCTTTGTCAATTTCCTTGTAAAAATGATACAACATGCATAACTTTTGATATTTTTAATATTAAAATCAATATAACTTTCTTACATCCAGAAGTAACAAGAAACAAGCACTGAATCTTTAATATGAACAATACAAGCATAAAATATGGCCTTTCACGATTTAATATATAACAATGAAATGCTTAATCTCGTCTGATGTCCAGTGTGCCATGTAGACAATTAGGGCTGGGTGGCAGATAATCTGAAATCTTACCTTCAATAGCTTTGTGTCAGATTATATTATATATTTTATACTGTTGATATTTGCCGAAAATGTTTTCTGATCTCCACGAGAAGCACACCGAGTGCATCCAGTCCTTAAGAAGTGAATAAACTTTGACTTTCCTACGAAATATAGTCGAACATATGGCGATTACATTTTGAAATATGTTCTAGTTTTAAAAAAATATAACGTTCTATCACGTTACTTTCAGAAGTTCATCTTGCAGACTTGAAGCATAAAGTAAAGGAATTCTGAAATCTAAATGTAGATTTTGGCAATATATGTAATTATATATATATAAAAACAACTGAAAATTTGCAAATTTAAAAAAATGAATTTTTATTTTTTTGTGAAATTATTTATATATATATATATATATTTGATATTTCAGATCGACCCCGATCTTTCATCAGAAATAACTTTTCAGAAGTTTGTTTACAAGTAGCGTCCGTCGTTATTTCTGATGAAAGATCGGGGTCGATCTGAAATATATATATATATATATATAAATACTTTCACAAAAAAATTAAATTTTTTTAATTTGCAACTTTTCAGTTGTTTTTTTCTATATATACATATTAAGAAAGTATACGTGGCTTCTTTTTTTAATTTGCAACTTTTCAGTTGTTTTTTCTATATATAGTGGGGAGAGAAAAAATGGCGGCTTTTGACCTGTGCAAAATTCCTCTTCTATTGTCGAAACATTAATTGATGGTGCGTTGTGTTGAAGTTTGTGTTTCCAACTAACATTGTTTGTTCAAAGGACCAGTTACGGCGTCCTGGCTACAGAACATTTGTCAATGTATTTGTGGCTTCAATTTCAAACATCAGCACATTGGTTAAGATGGTGATGATGCTGCGCCTCTCTGCAAATCATAAAATGAGCGTAGTTTTATAAGTATTAAAAGAACTCGCGAAAAATTAATTACAATAATCTTTGTCTGCGGGGACCTTTTTCTTTTCTTACATAAGGTAAATAATAGACATGATCACACTTGCAGTGATTTTTTTTTTTTCAATTTTCACTACCGTATTTGCCGGCCTATTGAACGAAGCCAGATTTTAGCATGGAATATTTAGGCAAAAATGTATATCACAACGTTATCATTACGTGACATTTTCACTACCCATGAAGCAACATTTTAAATAACTATTCCTTCTTTGCATGTATATTAAATAAGATTTAAGAATTAACAATATTTTTTATCTTTACTGTTAAGTTACACCAAATCATGTAAAGGTACCTATCGCAAATATTAATTCACCAAAAGAAATACATTTTCAAAGTTTTGTCTTTATTATTATTAGATTTTTGGTACTGTCTTGAAATTATAAATTTTAAATCAAAATTTGTTAAACATGCCTCAGAAGATCTCCAGCCCTCAGAAAGAAAAAAAATACCAAAAATCAATGAGATATTCACATTTCGTAAGTGCTGATGATATTCAATTAGCTTACAAGGAATGTTTTAAGATTTTAAAAAAAATCGAAGAAAAAACGTCTTGAATATCAGGGTGAGCGCGAACGCGGACCCCCACTTAGCGCACCCCAATCGTCATTTTTGAGGCGATAGCGAATGTAAACCCAAACGAAATGTAATGCAATCTCCTCGCTCTGAGAGAATTTGGTGTGAGTTATAGTACATAAATTTTAATTTTATTTTAGAGTAAATTAATAGAAAAGATCCGATATTTTCTATTACAATTTCTGTGATAACGTGCTGAGCGACGATGGAAATTTGTTTTTAACCTCAAACAGTTGTGACTAATGGTTCTTCTCTGTACCACTTAACAAGCACCGGCCAGTGTTTTCTTCTGGAATTGTGTTAAGTGTTGTCAGACCGACAGCGTAATTTCCTCAAAATAGCCGAGACTCTAATCAGTAGGAACAAAGATTCGGTCAATCAGACAAATTTAATGGAACTCCTCAAAGAAAGCTAGACACCAAAATTTCTTCCTGATTTAATTGAACAATTGGCGTTCGACGGATCGATCAACGAATCAAAAGGAAAAATAGGAAAACAATGTTTTCAAACCATTCCATAAACTCCGGTTGTGAAACGGGAGAAGAAATACAAATTGGAGAAATTAATTAACAATATGTAAATTAAATGATGCTGAAATATTTAAATGAAAATATACGTCATTCTACTCGGACCATCACCTTCGTATTCGATGTTATAATCACAGAGTACAGTAATTGGGGTGAAAGCTACAAAAATAAACTGCTAGACATGATTTGTTACGCAAACGTGAGTTCAATTCCGTGCAGCAAATACGTATATTGCCGAATGAAATGAAGGAATAAGAGACGTAATATCTCATAAATCAAATAATAATAATTGATAAGGAGATAACGAACAAGCAGAGAAAATTAAATTAAAATTATTGTACCCGATAATAATTGAAAGATCAAAAATTGCTCTAGTGAAGAAGACGCACACGAAGCCGAAATTGGGGCACTTCGACGTGGTGTAATAATCAGCAACCTTGTTTCGCTAAATCATTTACGACTGAATAGTCAGTTTGAACCACACCAGATTCCCTATACTCTCTCTCGTGTGCCACATAAAATCTACACCGAAAAAAAATATTTAGGACACTTTGATGTGGTGTTATAGTTGGCAAGCTTATATCGTTACCGAATAGTGAGTTCAATCTTTACTGGGGGGGGGGGCTTACGTTCGGCCTTGTGCCATATTTAAGCAACGTTTAGAAACCAAATCGAAAATTTACAACGGACGAATACAGATCAGGATAGAACCACGTATAGCCAAACTGACGTAAATATTGATAAAGTATCGTAATTGAGAATTGAATGACAGACCTTGGGACTGTTGTGACCTGGAAAACTGATTTTACAGAAGAAAAAAGTAAGGAGCTGCCTAAAGGAGCAGGGGGAGAGACAGGATCATCTCCAAGGAGTGTCACCAACATAAATCTAGAATTAAACTGGAAGTATACGTATTTACGCGTGCGACAGTTTGTTTCAACAATTTGTTTTAAAAGTAACTGCTTCTAGGTCAGTAACCATAATGAATTAGTTTTTGTTTTCTTTTCCTTTACCTCGTGTTTATCTTGTTCCGCGTTGGTATAAGAAAACTTACACTTACGGTTTCCCAATGACGTATATTTATTTCACGGTTTTACTTAGGCACCATCATCACGGTGTTCTAGATGGGGATGCGTCACCTAAAAAAAATATCACCCCCATCGGCTCTGAAAACGAGCATTTAATTTACTCATTTTTACAGCATAAACCATTGATCGAACATATTTCCATTGTTTCCACGATAAAAATGAATGAAGAAAATTACATTTCATTGTAAATTATAATTCCTTTTCTATGTGGGTATTTCAAAATTGTGCAATTGTTAGCAATCTTGTCACGCAAGAGCAATTACAACTGAACGGTGAGTTCGATGACCATTGGGTGTCCCCATACTTTCGGCATTGTACCACACCTAAGCTAAACTTGGAGAATCATTTTACTGAATCAATTACGACTGAGTAATGAGTTCGATCTTCACAGACTGCTCCATTTTTTGCGTCATTGTGCCACATCTAGGCTACGCTTAAAAAAATAGGCACTTAGACACAGTATAATGGTTAACAAGCTTGTCTCACGAGCTCAGTTACGACTGAATAGTGAGTTCGATCCTCACTGGGAGCCCTATAATTCCAGCCTTGTGGCACATAAAATCTACGCTCAGAAAGTCATTTAATGCACCTCGACGTGGTGTCATGGTGAGCAGCGCTTGTATCGCTGAGTTACGTGGAGAATTGTCAGTTCACTGGATGCATCCTAATTTGGACCTTATGACATATCTCAACTACGCATAGAAAATTACTGAAATTCTTTTGAATTTGACTTGTCCAATCTGAGTAAGCAATCATCGTCATGCCAATGTGAGTTTTCGATTTCTCGCACAAAATTTTATCCCATTCATTCGCGTTCTACTTGTCTTGAAGGTCTCCATCAGAATACTCTAGCGATGGTCCATGGTTTAATTTTATCGCTGTCCGTTCTTGTGTATAAAAATATTCTGTTTGACTCTTTGTGATGAATAATAAACGTTATGGAGGATATAAATTTGGACTAATGCCCTCATTGTCCTCAAAGCATATACTAATATTTGGTGATATCTAGGACCAAGATGAACTTAGAAAAGCGTTCTTATAATTAAGCTGTTAATTAATGTATCACAAGTTGTCAATGGGAGTTTATACTGCGAACCTTTGGAGGAATTTACCCTTTTTAACTCTCGGATTTGTCTATCGTTGAAAACGCGGAGCCGATTTGAAAAAAAGAGAAATAGCAATGGTTGATCTCATAAAATAGAATCTAAAAAGTCTTTAATTCGTGTTTACAATCAATATAATAAATTTTTGACTACTTAAGTGTTTCTTTTTCCACTATTTATTTTCTGTTTATAAATATTAACCAAAGAGATTACTTAACTGTAAATATCAAAACAATTTTAGTTGTTCTATACCCGACTCCGAAGTTCCTTGTTGCCAATCATTCTTCAAGGGGTTCTGTATATAAATTGGTGTATTTCCGATTTTTTCCACGTGACTTTAATCCGTTTTGTACACGCGCTCATGAACTGTCTTTTTTTATACACGCACGCGCACGTATTTCAACTTTTGTTTAGGTTTTTACTTGTAATCCTCATATTTTTTCTAGTTGTAGAATTTTTCTTCCAGCTGTAAACTTCGAAATTAGAATTTTTTTTTTCCTATGTGTTGTATATTGAAGTTGTTATATTATTGATAGAATTCTATAGTATATATTAATGAAATTATATTTTATGATGCATTTCATGTATATATATATATAATTTGTTACGTAGATGACTGATGTTATATTCAACACCACGAGAAAAGAGAAGCCGCAAGTGTTTTCGGCTATGTGAATTTTTTATTTAATTTTTTGTAAAATATCTATCATTTCCCGTATTTTTCATGCACCTGTAGTAGAAAATAGGAATTTATTTTTTAAGCGTGCACATTCTCTCATTGGAAATAAAACTTTCATCTCTCCCTGAGATTTTTTATATATATATATATATATATATATATGTATAATGCTGGCCTGTGTTAAATTTAGCAAGCGCAGCTACTGATTAAACAAATCCAAAGGATTAGGGAATTTGATGTTTATTCTGTTTCCTATAAGTAACTTGCTCTGTATGATTTGTAAGCAAGTCTATATGTGATAGATCAACGCAATCGTGATTATAGTCATAGTAACCACTTTGATGACGCCTGCTTAGTATGTGTTATACTAGATCTATGTAAGGTTTTTGAAATGAGGATTTTCCTGCTGCTAGAATGGTTACCAACCGCAGCTATAGGACAGTGACTGCCCTACCTTTAGGCACACAGTCGTGAAATGAGAGAAGCGCTTGATTCGTACGCTTCTCAAGTGAAGACGCGAGTGTTACTGTGAAATAATTTTGCCTGAAATTTCGATTCGTGCCATTCCCTATTTAAACAATTCTGTACGCTTATAATGCTATAGTATATTTGCTATAGAATACAGTGTGGCGTGTATGTGTTGTTTATATATATATATATATATATATATATATATATGAGAGAGAGAGAGAGATAAGAAAAAAGACATGAGGAAGACTCTATTTAATTTCAGCCGACGCGTTTCGTCCATAGACCGATTTTATAAAAACAAAAGGGAAAGGAATTTAATTGAAAACAATGTATCCAATCAAAAACAAAACTGAATGTTGAGAGAAGATTATAAATGATTATAAATATTCATAAGTACAAGAGAAGAATATTTAAATACGGAATTTTGCATAATCGAAGAGAATTGTTCATATCTTGCATAAATTTCGTTTTTGTTTCTATTGGATACATTGTTTTCAAATAAATTCATTTCGCTTTTACCGTGATAAAGCCGGTTAATAGAGGAAAAGCGTCGATTTAAATTAAATACAGTTTTCCTCATTTTTCTTTTCTATTTATGCTGCCCTGTTTATAGATTATATGAGAGAGAGAGAGTGTGTGTATATATATATATATATATATATATATATATATATGCACGCACTTTGAAAATGACGGAAGTCTTTCTTTAAAAGTGACATTTTCGTCCAACACTTCAGAAAGATTCAATGGGACGACAATGAGCAAAACGTCGGAACTGAACAATGTTAGATGAAAAAAGTCCCTTGAAATGAATGCTGTCAAATCCATATTTAAATTGTGTGGTACAATATATTTGTGATATATAAACGGTAGAATGGACACAATATTTTAGTTGGAAACCTTTGCACATTCTAGTGAGATTTTTTTTAAGTTGGAATTTCAGGAAGTACCCGATTATATTAGGGATTTATCACGTAATTTTGTTTAATGAAAGAATTAATAGCAGCGTTGAATTTTACCGTCCGTTTGTATTTTTCCTCGATTTGGGTAGATAATTCGGCGTTATCCTGTGTCTTCGATCAGGCTATATTGCTGACCTTTTTTGTAACTTTTGTTGCTTTTCTACTGTTTTCTTTCACAGATGCAATTCAATATAGGCTAAATCAAATTGATCTATAATGTCGCGTTGTCTTTGTTACAAAAAGCTGTTGCTTTTCAGTCTTTTTAATTGACAATTTCCGTTGATAGATGAACGCTTGGCAATATCATATGGCTTGTTTTATTTTATGGCATATCAACCTCAGTGGGTTAGTTAATGCTAGCATGATTTTTATTGCTGGTAATATTTTTTACAGAAATATATTGCTGGTAATAATTTATTTTTTTCAAAATGTATTGCTGGTTTTAAAACATTCTTCCAAACCTTCATAGTGCCCTGACCCCAGTTTGTGGGTAAACTATTTGCGCATAGTTCGGACCCTAACATGTGCTACCACCCAGGATTAGGGTGGACCTGGAAACACCAGCAATTAAGAGGTGGTTCTACGCCCCTCAAAAGCTCCCGATTAGAGGCCTTGCTGTTGGATGAAGTTCATCGTCATACCCAGAATGTGGATGTAGTTTATCGTCCTACCCAGTACGGACTACACCAGATGCTGTAAGCTTCAATGTGCGGGTGATGTAGTGTATAAACTTTGTTACCGAAGCTCTATGAATTTAAGAGTAATACTAGATTAAATGCAAGGCTATATCATATTACAGTTGCAATGGCTAGATGTAACAAGGTGTAGTTATCTTTTCTCACTTGCAGAATTCTCTTCCGGGTTCTGACTAAAAAAAAATTAAATGCAATTTGAATCGTTATATTCTGCCTTAATTCCAATTCTTTTATTGTTCTCTATTCTTTGTAATGTTTTCGTATTCTCACATTCTCTCACTTTCTCTATCACCCCTTCCATATTATTAGCTTTATTACCTTACTTGGTTTGAAATCATTAAAAATGTTTTCACGAGACTAATAATTTACATACGAGGCATTTCTTATGCGCTAGAAAGCCAACTTCCGATGGTCACAATAGATTTGTTGGTACTTATTGCATTATTAGTATTTAGTACTCTTTTGTACTGATAGTTTATTAGGATTTGTACCGCTTTTTAAAGGTTGCCTGCACTTATTCCACAGTTGAGGTTAATTGATTTTTTTCCATTTGAAAATCGCCACATATGAAAGCTCACATTTAGCTTTCTACAAAGTATTATTCCTGAGTAGTACTCGAGAATATTTTAATTTTATAATGCTTATTGCAATCTCCGTGCTGTTCTTGCAAGTTCATATATTTAGCAATCGATTTACATGGGGGTGTGTATTGGCGTGTTTCTTTGCCGTGGACTTGATCAGAGAGAGCCCTAAAAGCTACGTTGTGTTGTAAGGTTTGAAACCTTGTAAGGCTTGCGGAAATGCGGTTCTTGATAATTTTACTCCTGCAAAACAATTTAATGTGTCTAGCTGCTCTGTGTTCACCCCAGTTTCTACTGATAAATAACTTTCGCTTTTCATTTTCGGTTTACATCGATGTCAGTAAGCCCATGATAAAAGTAGAAAGTATATAATTTACAGTGATATATAATGATATATATAAATTATTACTCAAAATTAGACATCATTTTAAAAGGCTAATTCTGGTTTCGACAATAAACTACACCCGGCAGCAAAGCCTCTGATCTGGAGATCGATGGTTTTGAGGAGCACGGAATCACCTCTTAATTGTTGTTCCCAGGTTCACCCTGACCTGGGGTGGTAACACTTGCTGCGGTACCAGCTATGAGTAAATAACTAACCCTCAAACCAAAATGAGAATACAAGGAAACTATAAAAAAGATTTTTATATTAAAAATGCAGTCAACACATTTTTATAAAAGGAAAAGAGAATAGAGCAAGAATACAATATTTTATACCAAAATGACAGTACATATTTATAGCAAAATTGAAGACCTGGCAAGCTTTGTGACTACAAAAATTGCTATTTTATTTCTAGTAAGGACAAACATTTTCCTTCCTTGATTTTGTGAGATTTGGAAAAAGCAAATGCTGCTAAGTAGTTATAATATAATTATGAAATAAAGTCATTCTCTTAAATTATAAAGTTTGAATTTTTATATTTAAAAGTCGGAATTAAATAACTCGGGTTGATATTCCGTAGAACAATCACGTTGTCAAAATAAGCACTCAGTTGTGGAACAAGCTGAGAAGAGAATAATCCACCTTGAGAAAGAGAGCTATTTATGGTGCCAATGAGCATCTCATTGTGTTCAAGTGGGATTGTCCATTGCTTGCGCTCTGATCGGATGCTGGTACATGAGTGGAGGTATTTCTGTATAAATACCAGCTTGATTCCAGTTAGTTTGCAGGGTTTGTATTGAGTTACAACCTGCTTTATTTTTGTCTGCCAGCTGGACGCTAGCTGGGACCCTTACGCCGGTAAATGTTGTTATTCTACAACAAACTATTTTAAAAGCATGTAATTTATCTTAACATCAGCTAATCTGTCACTTTTAGACGGAATTTTGTGTTTCAAACAGTCTAAATTGTGTTCGGTATGGAATAGCTTAAGTTTTCAAAGTACTATTTTCAAAGTTGTTACGCTATCCAGTAATTTGTCTACATGAGCCGTCTAGACATCCAGTATTCAAATCCCTTTCCCGTGCATCTCAAAAGGTACTTATATCGATTGCGAACCAATAATTATGGAGCACAATTTTACAGAAAAAAACACTTTGTTTCGTTAACAAATCTGAAACTATTTTTGATTGGTGACTCGAATTTATCCTGTTAAGATGGCCGCCATGAGATGTGTGCATCATAGTAATAAACTGAGGTATGTCGTCAGCCACATCTCGGGAAGCTACAGCATTTAAACAATCTTTAATCGGAGTCTTGACTCTCAATGTATTCCAATAACATATTTCTCGTATTACTACCACCACTGCAATCATCATAGGAACCCATGGTACAAAGCTAGTTCGATCCATAATTTCATGTTTATGCCAAATTCTTGACCCCTAACTCCATCCGAAATAGAGACTGTGCAGATGAGGCATATTTTTACAAGTTTTCTATTGTTCAGCTTTGATGATGTTTAGATAACTGTATCTTTAGATTCTTATCTGACCAGAGTTTTTTGTTGCTACTGGAAGTCATCCGCTTCAAATTTCAGCGTGTTTTTCGTTCAGAGACCCACGTTGTAATGAGAATTGATTTGAGCTATTGTTGTTTTACTATCAAGTTGAATCAGTCTGGTTATTCTCCGAGAATTTATTATTGACAAATAATTTCAACCCGCAGAATTAACGCTCTCATGATTTTATTCTTGTCTGCTTTCTAGTTCTATTTTGAACTGAGGAAGATGGATATGCGTGAAAAACATCTCATGTTATCAACCGTTTGTGAAATACAACAATGCTGCCTTGAATTCCACTCCAGTTTTTTTTCCATATATACAAGGAAATTCTTCATGTTGGCAGGGCTATTTTTAAATGCCTATTACCATTAAAATAGTGATATGATGAACATTTGAATAAGGAAAGGAAAGTTTAAGTGCACCACTGCGTATATATTCATGTAAAACTCGAACAGACTATTTACAACTTTCGGACTATTGACTTCCTTTTTATTGTCACATTCACGACTTTTTAAAATCATTGTTATAATTTGTGGAGAAAAATAATGCATTTCAATATTATTCAATGATCTTGCAGATGTGACCTTCATCTTCTGGCTTTCTCTTTCTATATTTTGGATAGGATTTATTACGTTGTGCTGATGTAATTTTAATTAAAATCAAAGGGTAAAAGATCACTGGGTCGGGGTGCAAAAATGTTTGATCTGAACACTTCGATATGTATTTGATGCAATACTTGCTGACTGAATTGATGAATAGATGTCAAAATCGATATGACAATTGAACTGTTGCAATAAATATGTATTGTAAGGCACTACCCACAGATTGGTGATTTCTTCCTCGACTTGACGTTCATATTGTCACATTTTGATCTTGCCGTTGTGACCCCCATGTTCTGGCTCAATCCTTCAATATTTTGGATTTAACTCAAATAAAAGTGATGAAAAATTCATTAGATCAAAATGAATTCTACTTATCCAAGTAGCCTGAGAGTCATTCCTTTGTTCAAATTTAAATTCAGTTTATATCAAATGGAAAATGTCTGTGGTGGTCTTGTCTCCCCGTTGAGCCCTATTTGATCAAAATGAAATACACTTATTCAAGTTTCTTGGGTAATGTAGTGCTCGAAAAATATATGGTTGGGGGTCTATTTCCAAAACCCTAGGGGAGGTTCGATAACAAACAGACAGAAGCTACAACTTTATATATACAGAACAATTTACTCAGCGAGGAAGAGGAGGCTTGAAACGTCCCGATAGGGTTCTACAGAAGGATGCTTAGAATACCATCGAAGAAGCCTGTGATTAACGAGAAGCTTTAAAAAGACGGAATCAAAATGAAACCGGGACATATCAGTTTATTAGGACGCATGAAGAAAAATGCTTACAAATGTTGGCACTGACAGGTAACATTAAAACAAAGAAGCAAGCATGTAATCTACATAACGAGCTTGTGCTATGGATAATGGTGGGATTTATGAAATGACAACCATTGCTAAAAAGAATATGAATTTGAGGAGAGCCAAGATCGACCGCTTTCTCAAGGCACAGGCTACATAGAACAACATGAGACGAAAGGGATGTCACCCTGAATTAAATGAATTGCCAAATCACGGGAAAACGTCTCCTAAACGCTTGGTGACGACTAATCTTTATCGGAACATTACGTTTTGGAATTATCCCATTTGCCTCCAATGGCATTTCGTATAACGGCGTCTAGGCTGCGTCTAAGAGCCTTGGTTAGCAACCTGTCTTTCGTAGAAAGAAATGGCAACCTACTGCAAAAAAGAATATTCTGCCTAGTCAGTCATGATTCGAAAGATACAGGATCGCCCATGTGTGTATCATGTATGACACTTAAATGACCGATAGAAAAGTCCAAACGAGTTATACGACTGTTTTTGTATTTACGTATTGTAACTATTTACATCGTTATCTTTATTGCCATATTCACGATGTTTCGACAGTTGTATTTTATACGGACTTCAGTTGATATTGTTTGGAATTTCGAATCGAACCCTTTTCGTCTACAGACGTAGACTGTTCTAATACCACGTGACATGCATTTTTTTATATCTCTTATATCTTAGCTAATTCCCTTTATTAACTGAACGCTCCAAGTTTTCTTCCTGCTGTGGCATGGTATTGAACTCTCAACACATTAGGATAAGTCTCTTTTTTTTTCTCGATTTTTCACTGGTCCATGTGTCCTTGGGTATACGAATTATTCTTGCTATATGCGTCCTTCCATTGTCATGGAGGAGAAAATAATTTTCCTCTTGACGAACTCTGGGGTATCTTCGACCGAACCTCGACTGACGCGTTGCAGTTGCTGGATAAACAAATGTGCTTTCAGTGTTTCACTGGATTTTACGAACAGAAGGATTAGTACCCTTACTCTTGCCATATAAGAGGACTGATGTTACACAAATTTAGCTCTCATTTGTTTGTTACTAACGAAATGCCGGCTAATATATTGCTTATCTTCTGGGAGGCATATTTAGCTATCCGGATTTGGGTGTCACTTTCTTCATCTTCTGTTAAGCCACTACCAAACTTAATATTTCCAATGCCAATGGCTTACCCAAAGAAGGCGTAAATAAAATCTAAGCCCGAAGTTTTACTTTTTACCTAGTTTAGAAATACATCTGTAAGATGTATGCGGCCAAATCATCAGTGATGTTGCCTTCGGATCCTTAGGATCTAAGGGCAACATCACTGATGATGGGGCCGCGTAAATAATACTCTTCACTCAGGTTACTCTGCTGGTGGTGATCAAATGCTACGCTGTTTCCATGCAATAAGCCGTACGAAAAACTCATATATTTATTATTCATAAAAGGAACAATTGCAGCAGTGAAGTGGAGTAAGTCTGGTCATCACTATCTTATCCCAAGTTATTCAGACTCGGATCCTATTCATTCATTACAATTTACTTCTTCACCACAAAAACTCATCCCTCACCATTCAATACTACAAGTAGTACATATTCCCAGGGAACCTAGAAAACAATCCCCTGATGTAAAAATGCCCCTATGTACGAATGTTCAGTGTCTCTCCGAGCCGTATGAAAATATCAACCGCAGCATTCAAATGTCTTTAAAATATGTTTTTGGAACCTTAAAAAACTCCAATCAATGATATCTGAGGGCATTCGATCCCCGTCAGAATGGGAGAATCCAAAATTCAGGTTTCACCAATCAGTAAAAGAAGCGGACGATGCTGCCGGCGAATTAAGGACTGTACAAATGAGTGTAGATGGATTATCGATATATTCCGATTGAAACAATCGTATAGAGACCAATAGAAAAGGTCAAGATCAAGGCGCAAGTTCATATGCGAATCAATAGTTCAACATTTCAGATTAGTAAAGATCAAGGTGTAAAGCAGGATATTCCGAGATCAATATGAATATTGGCGACGAAGCAAAGTGATTTACACATCTAAGTTGGACATTGATCTTAAATCAAATGATCTCTGGTGATTAACTCTACGTATCGATCAAGAGATCAAGGGTTGAAGTAATGAACATTTAAATCGATGAATGTTAGATTTAGCACGTCTCTGAAAATGATTTTTGATCAAAGGATCAGAGGAATGCTTAGCGCCCACTTCTCAGAAATATTTTGTTGCTTTTAACAAAAATTCAGCTCATAACGCTTGGAGTTCAAATGAGAGCTAGCGAGATAAAAACGAATCATTTATCGTACACCGACCTCGTGCCTTTGTTCAATACCAAAGCAAAGTATACATCACAGAGGCAGTCCTGTGTCGAAATAATAAATGAATATCTGCGGGTCCGTTGTTAAATCGTCTATGAACTGAAAAGAAGTTCAAAAGAGATATTATACGAAATACTTTGGAACATAAATTTATGCTGTAGCCATTAACAAATACGGTAGTATAAATATTAATCACTGATAGCATCATGTTCCAAAGTTCCTTAAACAATTTTAACAACCCATGATGGTCGTAGCAGGCATTGCTCATGATTGTAATAGTTGAAGGATATTACTAATTATTTCAGCGAGGTTCGATCAAAGAACAGTATCGAACTGCTACGTAATACCAGTCTTGAAAGCTGAGCAATATCCCACAAAGGAAGAGAAAATTGGAGGCAACAGAAATTCGGATCTACAGAAAGATACTGAGAATAACAATTACATGATCGTAAACAAAGAATATCTAAAACAAATAATGGAAACAAATACGTTTATTTACATTACTCGGACTGTTATCCTCTTCTTCGTTGTCATATTCGCAGCGTTCCGGCCGTTGTACGCTACAGCCTTCTTCACGTGATTGGAATTTCGGACTGAACCCTGTATTTCGTTCACTGGGCCATGTGTTCTCAATGCTACATCGCCCTGTGAATAAAGGCGTTCATTAGATTCAGTGACTAGACCCAACGTTTTGAGAGTTCAATACCAGGCTACAACGGTGCTGAACCAAAAAACATGGAGAGTTGAGACATCTGGAAGAGGCGTGGCACGTAGAACGAGAACAATCTACATCGGTGGACGAAATAAACAGTTCGGTTCGAAGAAGACCGGTGCGTAGAACGGCAAAGACGTTGTGAATATGGCAATGAAGATAAGGATAACAGTCCGAATAATATAAATAATGTAAATAATCATAATACCTCTTCTCATAGATATAGACACAATAACGTTAATTTTACTCAGATTCTGAAAAAAAGACAGGAGAATTTTCTTAAAGATAAACGAGTGGGAACGGTATGGAGAATTTTACACTCCCGGGATATATCATGGGCAAACGGGAGGTCGAGTGGAACTTATCTGATTAACTAGTTTTTTTTTATTTTTAACCTGTTCCGTGATCCATTTATGACGGAACGGATTTGGGAGGGATTACAAAAAAAAATTAGTTATGAGTTGTAAGAGATAGGAAGTTATGGAGAACCAAATGTTTATCTACACTGACTTGCCAAGACAACTTACACTCGTGCTAATAAAATGGAACAGTTCCGAATTAGAAATTTGCATATTATACTGATTTTTATCATCTCAGATCTTTCATTGGTCCAATAGTTTTGCATCGCCTTTATTCAGCTTCGAGCAACGTAAAGCGGTGTATTTTCTTTCACACAACATCTACGTAAACGCAACAACGTATTTTCCCCATCGTCATGGTCCACAGACACTACTGATAAAAGCATACTGCTAAACAATCTTAACTAGTTAATATGGTTTATCATTGTCTAATAGAGTTGAACCAAATTTTGCATACCAGTATAATAAAGAAATGGGTTATGTGAATTATATTCTCCTTGGTCTTAAAAGGACTGACATTTAAAAAGAATCTCATAAATGCGCCTTGATATTGGCATTGCTTGAGGAAACTCTTATATCATTTAATTTTGCCTCATGACATTGATATTAAACTTGTTAAATCATGTGTGGTGTAGGTCTATTGTAGCACATGTTAGGGACCCAAATATGGGCAAATAGTGAACCCCACTCCAAAAAAAAGACAATGAAAGTATAAACATAGTTTTATAGCAAAAATATCAGTAATACACATTTATGTAGTAAAATGGCAACCCGTAACTATTTCTAGTAAAATGTTTAGAGGTGTTCAGAATCTGTGGGACTCGTGTCCAAACAATAAACTGTTCAAAATTAAACCATCTATAGGAGAATGGCACCAGAAACGCCAAACTAAAAGTACTTATGTCCAGGTTCCACATTGTACGTCCTACCAAAACCCATTGGTATACCCAATAAGGAAGATCATCCGGTATGTTTGGTGTGCCAAGAGCGATTCACCATAAAAACACGACGATAACCTGCAGCAATTTTAATTAAATCCGTTTAAAATACTACCAAAAAATAAACCTAAATTAAAATTTTCCAAATACTGATTCATTATACATATTTAATTACCAATGAGAAATTAAACTTATTTTTAAAAAATATAATGAATGAAAGTAACTATAACAAACATAAGTACTACTATTTAAAAAAAAATTGACTGTTTAAATACAAGATTTCTTTAAAAAAAACATTAAATTTTGGGATTAAATTATCCAACGGGTTGATATGCCGTAAAACAAACTAAGCCAATGTAGGCCTGGAGCACGTGTACGAATTAACTCCACAGGGTACAAAGCATGACATATCTTAAATATGTTATTTCAGGAGAAATATTTTATGCGCCGTGTCCCTTCGGGACTTAGGCGATCATGCTTCTCCACCTCACCTTATCCCTTTTAGCTCTAAATAGATTGTGTCACTTTGCTAGTTATCCCAGATGTTGTTCTGCCATCCACTTGCTTAAGCCCGCTAGGTATGTCACGCGTTGCTTTCACTTTTCTTTCTCTCTCCCTCAATTTGCTCTGTGAGTATCAAATTCTCCATGCTCTTTCTCATTACGTGTCCCAGAATTTTCAATTGGCTCTTTCTTTCTGTTAAGTATAAGCTTCCTCTGTGTTTGCATCCTCTCCAAAACCTCATTGATGCTCACACGTTTGCTGCATGATATCTTTAATATCCTTCTGCAGAACCATACCTCCATTACCTGGAGTCAGTTCTTCATCCGTAGCAGACCGTCCAACATTCGCTGCCGTAAAGGAGGACAGATATCCCGTAGCTGTTCAGTACTCTTAGCTTTGTTTCCAAGGAAATGTCTGTTCTCTATTTCTGCATATGTGTTAGCCATTCTTCTTTAGCCTGCCTGCATTTTGGTCCTTATTTCATTGTGTAATTTTCTGTATTCCGTTCCTTATCTTGGCAGTTTTCTATCTCCTTTTCATCATGAAGAGTTCTCATCAATCATCCATTGTTTTTTCTTCTACGCCCATTCTCCTCTGGGATGATATCGTTTGCTGAGGTAACTAAGGCTTCTCTTACTGCATCCCATTTCGATTTTCCATTTCCATGTGTCCCGCGCATCTTCTTTTCACACTGTCTATATATTTTTCTTTCAGGTACAGGTCGCTCAAGAGTCTGTTGTATTGCAATTTGGGTGCTGCGTTAGGCTTCTTCAGTTTCTGTAGTTTCACTCTTAGTTAAAATATGACAGGGCGATTCGGCACTTGATAAGGTTTTTCAGTGAACCATTGCGTTCCTGAATCTTTTGTTGATAGTTATATAGTCAATTTGGTTTTTAGTATCACCTTCTGGGCTACTCCATGTCCATAATCTTCTCGGGTGTACTTGGAATCAAGTGTTGGCTATTACCTCGTCGGTGGCTGTGCACTATTGGATCTATTTTTCCCCACGTTCGTTGCGTGTTCCTAGTCAGAATATTTCGGCTATACCCCCTGCCCTTTCCCTGCCTACTTTGCGTTCAGGTCATCCGTGATAATTATGACTGACTTCGATTTGCAAAGAGTTTTGGCATTGTCTAACATAGAGCAGAAAGATTCGATTTCTTCTTCCTTACTTCGCGCTGTTGGTGTATACACTATTATGATAGCTACATTAAAAGGCTTTCCTTCCTGCTTGACTACCAGAATTCTTTCGGATAGTTAGTAGTGTCAGAGAACGCATTTCTTGAATTCTTGATCTAGTATTAATCCTCCTCCTTTATCGGTTTTCTCTCCGTCTGCATAAATAATCCTGTGATTGTAACTGACCAAATCTCTGTTTGGTCGTCTAGATTTACATACATCTAAGATGTTGATTTTTAGCCTATTCATTTTTTTTGTTTTACATTATCTAACTGGCCGCAGTTGTTCAACGTCCGAACCTTCCATGTCCCCGGAGTTACTTTTTGTTTGATACGAGCAGTCACATGATAACGGTCCGGTGACACATGTCGTTCATATCGTTCCTTTCCGGGCGAGGGATAGGATCCGAGGAATTTTATCTCCTCCACGCAGTTTGTGCTAGCAGTCGCTGGATGACGGTCAGGTGACACCTGTTGCACATGTCTGTCCTTACCGGGCGAGAATTTAATTCCCATAGACTTAGGTTTCATATTGTGTGTGCTATTAGCCATGATATATCTTGGGATTAATAGTGGGGCGGTTTCCCGTTGCCTTCTCCACGGTGGTTTATGGAGACACCACCTCTATTTAGCTGGCCGTTGACTCGGTCCTTCCGCCTTTGGTTAGGTCTTATTTTTCGTTCATCTGGCTCGCTAAGAAGCCGCCTCACTGCAAGAACTTGAAATGTGTTAGTCGGCTTACTCGCCGACATTTCGAATGTGGAATACTATAGATATCCTCATAATTCTGACAGCCACTAAGGGCCCACACAAACACGCGTACGCGTTATATATCATCAATGAACATGGATTTCATCCCCACACACCTACTCCTCCAAAATCGCTGTCTGTGGCTGGACAGACCGATGCGCGAGTTGCAGTCTCTGTTACACCTGTAAAGTGTCTATGCTGCATTCTTCTTTTCTGCATATATATATATATATATATATATATATATATATATATATATAGCCAGTGAAATTAAGTTTCCTTATAATGAAGCAGTCAGCATTCATTGATCGAATGGTTTCCGTTACTCTCGGTTGAAGTTAATCAAAATTTTCTCTGAAATCAATTTTTTCAGTAATATTAGGTTCACATGTAGAGTAACAGCAAGCGTTCTTTCCGGTGTTGGGTGGGGGCAGCCTTCTTTTTTTTTACCCCGTTCTATAAAAATAGTAAGGAAAATCAACATCTAGATTATATCATTATTTTCTCTTCAAGTTATATGTGCAATGCCTTTTAATTGTTGCTGCTTTTGAAAGTCTTGAATAAATATGGTTTCAGTTACGTGGTAAATTCTGTGATTCTGTAGCGCCATCTTAAGATCCAACAAAGGATTCCTTTTCCAAACCCGCTTGAATCCATTCTTAATTATTGGTCTAAATAAAATCTGCTGTATATATTTTATAGTTTAGATTTCTCTCCAACTCTCTCTCAAGTTGTAAACTAAGTTTCGATTCTCTGACTACTTGCTTG
Source organism: Acanthosepion esculentum (assembly GCA_964036315.1). Taxonomy (NCBI): domain Eukaryota; kingdom Metazoa; phylum Mollusca; class Cephalopoda; order Sepiida; family Sepiidae; genus Acanthosepion; species Acanthosepion esculentum. Next base: position 47,722,758 of record OZ038506.1, on the reverse strand, counting down.
TGGAACTCTCTACCGGCTTCCTATTCAACTTTGTATTTAATTTTTTTCAAAATCAATGTCAATCCTTATCTACTGTCTCCTCGAGTCATCCTTTTTTGTCCGCGCTCCTTAAGGTTTCTCTTTTACTTAATCTTTCACACTCGGTAACCATCGTTACTGACAACCATCGTGGACTTACTGTCCTGCTTGGAGTGAAATGAGTTATGTAAGTTTGACACAACGGAAAAAAGACATAGATTTAAAAACGCAGGACAGTATTCTTAATAGGTCGTTTTCTATCAACGCTTCGTCAGTAGTCAACATTTGTAAATATCGACAGAGAAACATTTCCCACTGCGATAAAATATAAGAGAAAAAAAAAGAGAACCACGATTAAAACACAAATTTATTAATAAAAACGGTGGGGATATATAGACAAAAGAGATAATGTAACTGGTTCCTAATGAATATAAAACAGAAGAATGTTTATTTATTTATATATATATATATATATATAATATATATATATATATATATATATATATATAATTCTCAAGGTGTGTGAGATTGTTTGCTGTTTTCAGAGTTTTCATTCGATTTCAATGTTTTTTTTTGTTTGATAGACGGTTTTGAGTCCAAATTGGCTGGAAGAAATTACAAACTTGACGGTGAAAAATTTTTAAAACATGATTTTTTTACACTTTGCACAAGAATCAAAGGCAAAATTTAATGCCTGTGAAAAAAAAATACCATATAATCAATTTAGAGAGATGAAATCTAACGCAAAATATTAGAATTATGAAAAAAATTCTATTATAAATAAAATTATCGTATATTACTGTGAGGGTCCATGGAAGACGTTTCTTCCATGCAAGATTGAGAACGCAAAAACGGCCCCTTTCAGGGCCATACCCATTCAAATTATTAACCCCCCCTATTTCGGGATGTGCCTCAGTTGCACACAATTGTTACTTATATTGATTTTCGGTTGGGTTGACTTTAAACTTAAACTGCTCCAATTGAACGGCAAAAATTCCTTGTAATGAATCCCACGGTCGAAGAGGGATTATACTGCTAGTATATATATATATATATATATATATATATATATATATATATATATATATATATTGTGTGTGAACAATGAAGCGGTCTGGAATGACAGAACATTGCGATATATGAGAATTTAATCCTTAATAATATTAAGTATAGTTTTTGCTCAATACATAAATGAAGAATTTGTTAATATGAAGTGATTTTCTTTGATGTGAGCCTAGAAGTATATTTTGCAGTTAAAGTTGGGTTCAATTCTTTCAAGTTCTATTCATTTTCTGCTTTAGCTTAGTGCTAGACAACTAAATGATTACAAAGAAAGAAAGTAAACATTAAGTCGATTTCGTTCATTGCGTTCAGAATCTTGACGGTCCACGACATATTTCTCTTAAGCAAGTATTGTAGTTCAGTGTTTATCGTCATGATCTTAGACTGTTGTAGCCAGTTCAGTCCTACACGTGATATCCCATGACGTTAGCCTCATATAAGAGGAAGATTTCCAGCAGTCACCAGCTATTAGATAGGCTTGTTATTGGAATGTCAATTTAATTGGGGAATGTAAAAAGAGGCTCGGGTGATAACGGTTCATATTTTTACCAGATTACTAGAACTACTCCTTACCTTTTGTGCCATGCTATTTCAAGATGTGAGTAATTACTGCTTTCGATAACGCCACAGCCGGAGGTGGAGAGAGCAAATAACCTACTTCGCGACTAATGGATAACTGAATAAGAACTGATATTAAGCAAACGAGATTTTCTAGCTGTTCAGCTATTAACTCATCTAACCTGTTAATCATTTTTATTAGTTTGTGTTACAAAGACATGTTTGCTTCTTACAGTTTTTCTAAATAGAAAAAAAACGTAAATACATATCCCATAATTTATTCCCCATTACTTGCAATGGCTTGTCATTTATCAGGAAGCTCTTTCCTAACTTTTGAGAGAAATTCCGTAGGTATTTTTTTTTTATGTGAAAGGTTTTTTCGACAGGGTCTTTAATTTGTTTTTCATGAGAGGACGTTTTTAATATTAAAGCACCTGCAATGATTCAAAGTCTTAATGATCAGTTGATGCGAATTTTAAGGTTCAAATATTTTTCGGTGTGAATGCGTTGTCATTTTGAACAGTTTTCCACTTGACATGTCGCCTAGTATACTTTTTAACAAAAAACAAAACAAACTGAATTGCATTTGTTTTAAGAGGCTGATTGTTTTTTCAGAACTTTAAAAGAATAAACCTTGACCATCCCTTCACACGAAAAGGATAGACATGCTTTCATGGCGTTCAGATTTAGGGCGGTTTCTAGAGATCGGCCATTAGCAATTCGCTACCCAATTCGCTACCCTTTACGATGAATCCTCTTATCTGCTGTGTCCTTTCAGGACATAGGCGATCATAGCTTTCCCCTTTCCCACTATTCATTGTAGTTCTCGATGTTTTGTCCTTTTTCTACTTCTCCTAGACTATGTATGTTCTGTCATCCACTTTCTTAATACCGCTAGGTATGTCACGCGTTGCTTTCTCTTGTCTCTCTTTCTCCTCTATCCGCCCTTTGAACATCAGATTCTCCAATTCCTCGTTTCTCATTACATGTCCCAGATATCCCAACTGCCTCTTCCTGATGTTAAGTATAAGCTTCCTCCTTGTTTGCATCCTCTCCAAAACCTTCAACGTTGCTCACATTATCCTTAACATCCTTCTTTAGAACCATACCTCCGTTACCTCGACTTTCGTCTTCATCTTTGAGGAGACCATCCAATATTCGCTGCAGTAAAGGAGGACAGATATCGTCTAGGAGTTCAGTGCTCTTTTCTTTGTTGCCACAGAAATATTCCCATTTCTTAATACTCTGCCTAGCGTTTGGAGTGCGTCTTTGGCCATCCCAATACGCCTACGGATCTCAGCGGCGCACTTAACGTCCTCTGTCAGAACACTTCCCGGATATATAAATTTCTGCACCTGCTTGATTTTAGTGTCCTCTACCTGTAAATTGCATCTCGGGCTCAACTTTTTAATGATGACCATTCATTCTTGGGTACCCGCTGCAATGGCGAATTTAACATCTTAACTGTTTCTTAAATTATATCGTAACTGGTGATGAATATTAGGTTACATAAGACAGGATTATCTCTTATGACTGCAAGACTTAATCCTGTCTCATGTAATCTATTATTCATCACCTGTTATGATATATCTTAAGGATCATTTATGATTCTAAATTCGTCATTACAATGGATCACTAAAAAAGGAGTAGTATATGAATTTAACTCAGTTAATGAGACCTATTTTCTTTTTCTCGTTAGATATTTAAATATACCCACATGACGTTTTCTCAGTCGGTGAAGCGTAGAATGCCCCATCACCATACCCAATAAAGGCTTTTAGATTACCGGCATATTCAACCAACTTTTGGGTGAATGCTTGCTCACTGAAGTTGATTCGACTATTATTTTGCACCAGTAACTATATATCATACGATATATTTTTTTATATTTGAATATGTATTAAATACTCTATATTTAAATACTATTATAATAAAATACTCTATATAAATACTAAATATAATTAAATACGATATGATTAAATATAACGCATTTAATCATATTTAAATATAGTACTTAATTATATTATGGTATTTAATTGTATTTAGTATCTTTATATATTGAACTTTTGTAGTTAACAAATTGTAGTATAAATATATACTGTATATTTAAATATACCCACATGATTTTTTTCTGTCTCGATGAAGCCTAGAATAAGCCAACTGCATACCCAATAGAGGCTGTTAGGTTAATCGCACAGGCAACCAACTTACGGGTGAATGTTTGTAGATTACAGCATGGACTCGTCTTATGCCTACCTTCTGGCAACTCATTGTAGATTTGATTACATTTGAGGCTTGAATTCGAAATTAAATACACAATATATCTTTTATATATCATTAAATTAAACAACCCGTTTGAGATTAAGTATATGCTTAGTTGAGGAAAAATACGGCAAATATCGATTCTTTAGTTTTGGGGGTGCGGTAATGCGTTCTCAATGCCAATTTCTTTGAAGTATTTGCCGTTTTCCAGTATCAACAAAATATATCCGCTTTCCTTATTTTTAGTTTTCTACGAGTTGATTTTTTTTAAATTTAAAATGTTCTTGCAATAATCATCAAACATGTTTTCATTATTTTATTTGTTGCTGTAAACATTTTGTTTTTTTAGTCTCGAAATATACATGACAAATATTGATAATTTGTCAGCCTTCATCCAGATATTAGAATGCTGTTGCGTAAAAATATCGAACATGTTCCTTACTGCTTTTTTTACACCCAATTATCTATCTCTTTGAGATATATATATATATATATATATATATATATATATATATATATTATTAACCCTGCTTGTTGCCATTGTATGAAAATTCGTACGACTGAGCTTAGTATGTCAGTAGATGCCGATCTTTTTTCGAAATATATAGAAAGCTGCTCAATTAATGTGTTCGGAATAAAAAAAATTATTTAAATTGTAATTTCCTGAAATTAATGAGATATACAAATGTTTTGGATATTCCATTTACATGGAAAAATCCTCTTTTCGTCTTTTCCGGTAATGAAGATAGGGTGTCGATCAATTACTGCTTTAGTGTGTATCCTATCACCGAATTTGTATCCTAGGTTATTAGGGCATTGTCCCGACCTTTTTCTCGATGTTAAGACATTGAGAATGTTTTTATTTAAAGGATTCGAGTATCTTATGATTTTTATGATGAAAAAGAGTTAGCACTAGGTTTTAGCCGCGCGCTAAGCTCTTAGTGTTTGTCGAACTCTCTACCTACCCAGACGATGCTATGCCAAAGGGCAGACAGTCGTCTGGGGAGATGGAGAAACCCGATCCCGTTTCTAACGGGTCGACAGGGAATTTTTGTCTGGGTCTAAGGGCTCGGAGAAATCCATGTTAAACCGGCTTTGTGCTACATCCCGCTCAGTTGGGAGCTCGGGTAAATACCGTGTTTCCTTAAACATTTTATTACTCTGTAGAAGTGATCTATCGATTACTGGAAAAAAGGGTTAAAACAGAAACATGAAATTCGCTTTGACTTCAATCCTTGTGAATCCTCTGAACTCATTTTCTTCTTCTACTAATGCTTGCTTGATATAGCGATCAATAATTGTGACTGCAGAAACGTGCTTACAACAAAAAATATTTATCATTAATAATACTGAAAAAAAATATGAATCCTGATAAATACTAAGGAAATCGTACGGAACAACAGATCGGTAATAAATTAGGTTGTCATTATTCTCAAAGAAAAATATTTCAAAGGAAATTTTATATAACTTCAGAGTGTTTAGGTATTGGCGTAGGCCTTTAGAGCTTTATTCACAATATAATTGGATTTAGCGATATTGTCTATTTAATTTCATTTTAGCGAAAAATCCTTTTCAAATATCCAATAGCACGGCTACTTTCAAACGCTTGAAATTATTTTAAGATTGTTACCTTCATTGTTTTAGTTCATAAAAATACAAAGCATATCACGAATTTGAATACTTCGGTATAGTCTCTCCGAGGAATGGTTTCTCGTGGTCAATAACCATTTCGAGGAAACATTTTGGCAAAGCTTTCATCCGCGTTCAATGCAAAAACACTGATAGAAGTAAAAACAGAAATTTTACCTGAGGACATCGAGTTCGGATCAACTATACTGCATTTGTGAATTGACAGGGATGGAGACAAAGGGCTTGCATAATTAAAACTATTTTAATTAATGATATTTGATCACGTCACACATTATGCGAAACAAAAAATGTCTTGATTTGTATCTAGGCACTAGTGGACGTGCGCTTTCGGGTTTCTTGGCAACTACCTGTCGAGTTCTTCTAAGTAATTAACTTTATTCCGTGCCTCCTTAATCATTCACTTTGACTTTTAGGGCTAGAGCCCGCTATACCACGTGCACATGTTTGGGTCCTCATTCTGTTCATATTACACGGGCAAGGGAGAATTACCACTAAAACAGCTTCTTCTAACGAAGACCCCCACAAAGTATGCTTCCGCATTTACTTCGGTCTTGGTTTCAAGATGTGAGGCAATTTTTATCTTTGAAGCATATCACTATATAATATAAATTTCTGACTTTCACCCTGTACGTTATTATAGCAACATTACTCGGTGTGTTCTACCTTGATTGGCTCTTAGGTGAACAATAGTATATAAAACACAAATTTTCTTAATTATATTAGTCGCTGTTTCTTTTTGCTGTTTCGTCTCAATATATCCTGTGATTGTTTATTTCTTTAGGCACTCATTTCTTAGATGGTACGGAAATGTAACTTGTCCTTCATTGTAAACTCTCTTAAAAGCTCTCTCCTGCGGAGGGTTCTTGAGTGGGCCTTTAATTAATTTTAAAGACAATTTGATGTACGTTGGTCCTTAATTTCCGGACAAAGAATTATTTTTATTTCATTGGTAACTTTTGCTGTATTTCGACATTAATTTCGCTTATTCTCAAATTTCTTCCCAAGTTATAAAAATTCTTGTACAAAAAATTCGTCGCAAAATCGCCGAAAACAGTCGCAATAATGAAAACTTGAAAAACCAAAATTTCAGGATTGCTAGTCCGGGTGCGACCCGGAGTGTTCTTAATTTTCTCACGGAGTTGGCCTGATTCCAAAATGGTATGTTTGGCCACGGCCTCTAGGAGTAAAGGTGAAAAAGTCTGAGACACTGACATTCGCATTTATTATATAGCGTTGTTTATTATATATGTGTGTTCAACTTTGTCAAGTTTAATGCCAGTTATCCTTACCTCGTTATTTCGTGTTGGTGTTTTTAACATTTTCGGTAGAACCATATTACCGCAAGCAAGACTATAAAACGACTAAGACACAAAGGGTTACTGAGAGTGAAAAAAAATGATAGAAAAAATTAGTGAAGAGAAAAGTTAATAATAGAATAAGATTTAGAAAGACACAAGGTATTTGATTGCTGCTGTATGTAAAAATCTTTTATGGTCGTAGGTAACGGAAGTAAGAAACCGGAAGTGAATTTCACAGCCGAAAAGTGTGAGAAGAGAAATTATTAGAATGAAAATTATGGTTACATTTCGCTATTGTCGATAATAAAACTACGAAACCTAGTTGCCAACAGATGTACGCTGACATTGATGCTGTCGACGTACCACGGAAGAAAGGCTCATTAAAACTTACTGCTATGAAACTATTTGTAGACGAGACAGAAGAAAGCCACGTGACGTTACAAAGCCTTCACTGGATTTTGGCAAAAACACCGTGATACATAGCAGGAGGCCCAGGCATAATGTGGCAGCAATATTCAATGCACGGGCGAATGATGGTAGATTTGTAATCGTTCAAGATACATTCTGTCGAAAAACATTAACTGCATATTAGAGATTAGCTATCAAATAGCAGTTAAACAGTCTCTTTGATCTTAAAGAGACTTTCCCATATTTTAATAGAACACCAGTTAAAATTATATTTTAGCACCTCATCAGTAGAGACCTGTACCTGTAATTAGGGGATTACGTTAAAAGGTTGTAACCATATGGTTAATTCGATTAGTGAGCAGCATAAGGAAGTTAGCATTCCGACCATGAGATACGGGATCGAATCGCGCTATTGACGATTTGTCAGGAAGAGGATATCTTGTTAATATCGGCTTGGATAAATGATCCCAACAGAAAAAAAAATCAATTGTTGTGAGGTCATCAATGGTTTTGATGGCACGAAATCTCACTTAATCCTAACAGAGGGTTTGAGTGTACCGGGTTTGCTCTCGGCAAATTTGAAGTAATAAACAGTTCGGCTCCGGTGTGTGTTGACCTAGCATAAATGTGCCTTAGCAGGCGCTTGCATCAGGGATTAGTTAATCGCCCAAGCATGCATGTATTTTCGGATACAGACAGCCAACCATGTATGTAGTAAATAGTGCTAATGACGAATATACTTTATTTTACTTATTTTTCCATAGCTGTATGTATTGCATCCAGTTTTCCCCTTGTATATTTTTTATAACCAAGAATAAAACTTTTTTGATTGCCTGAATGTCATTTCACCAATAAATATTGGTAATGTGCTTTTTAAAGAATTTTTACGTTTTATTGTCTTTGCCTATTCGTTATACTGAAAATTTTTCTTTGATATTTCATAATTCTTAGGGCCTTGTATCTTTATTAAAACTAATACTCTGTGCATTATGTACAGTTGCATTTATACCACGTAAATCGCCATTATTTGTTTAATTCAGTAACTTGGAGAAAAATGTTTTGTTTCTCTTTCCAATACCCATTCGTACCTAGCTTTTACTTCATGATCATATTTGTTTTATTTTTAATTGCTGTTAACCCTTTTCTAATTTCATTACAAAACTGTCCATTATTTTTTTCTTCCCTTTTCCGTTAAGAGGAAATGCTGTCGCCTGCAGGTTTACAAGTAACTCATTCTCCATTGCCGATTTAACCATTATTAGAATAGACTGATTGCAAAAAATATTCTTGAATGCAAATGACCTTAATGCTAGAAATGTGTTTCTAATCACAGCAGAGTGGGAAGTACAATTTATCGAATCAAAAATTAAACAAAAATTATTTGATTCTGTGCTGCCATAAATCTAGGCAAGAAGGTACAATCGGTTGATTTACTGTGTTAAACTTTTTTTTTGCTTACTTTTAAGCAACTTGAAAATTTCACAAAACTAGAAGCAAAAATTCTATTTTCTGCACTTTAGATATTCCACTTTGATTAAATTCAATTATTCTTTCGAAAAAAATATGTTGGATCTCATTTGGATTATTCAAACTATAGAATAGAAACTTCACTATAGAATCACGCTCAAACATTTTATGGGTACATTTTTTTTGCCGTTATATATAAGGATCATTGTCCTACCAGAATGTTGTGAGTTCCCCACTGTTGATGAATATTGTTTAAGATAAAATAAAATGTCAAGTCACTCGGAGCATTTCCAGTTAGAAAACGATTCAATCTTGTCAAAATTTGTGTTCCTAATTTAGATTAAATTGCCAGTCGCAGCAAGGATGGTAATTTCTTTTTATGCATGTACGGTGGGAACTGAATATATTGACACTGATTGCTATTCTGTGATTAGTTTTGTATCCTTTCCCTCCAGTATGTAGATGGTCATGGTTTTTTCAGATTCCTTTTCTTTATTTATACCATCATTAGCTTTAAATGACCCTCGCATCTTGGGTACAATAAGGGAGTGGTTTATCGCTGCTGCCTTCACGTATCCTAAACCCACAGATGTCAACCTCATAACCTGGCTCCTACCCAAGAATATAGAGCGGAGTTTAATTTTGCTATTATAACTACAGATTTGAGGAGACGAAAAAGATTCCATTCTTCGGGGAATTTTGCCAAAATGAACATATCGAACTAGGTTTGCCAATTTCATTTTCTATGCTGATAACATACATCCTCATTTTTGTGAGCAGTGGCCCTTGTGAAATAACTGTATACATGGGCGTTTGTTATGGTGAAGTTTTCCGATGTTTGGTAGCACCACTTAAAGAAGTTTTTAGCCGCTAAGATTTTATGTAATAGTTTTCGTTCTCTGAAAATACCTTAAACGGACTATAGTCATGTTCTTGGTTTTGATGGAATTATATATATAATGAAAACATTAGTTACAAATATGCAGCGAAGGGCAATGCTTAAGATATAGGAAGGCCACTTGCAACAATTTCGACGAACTGGCCAAAAAACTAAATTGAATAAATAGTTCAGATGTCAAATACCTTTATACAAATTCTTGTCAACAGATGCTTGCATTAAAAATAAACCTCGCCTTACCAACAGATAAAACATGAAATTTTGAATGCTCATCACACACTGTTAATTCAATTTTAACATTTTTATTTTATTTTAAAATCAAAATTTGGAATACCTACGGGCCTCGCTACGTTTGGCCTGACTATAAGAATTTCTTGAATCTGGTCATTTTCAAATTATGTTATTAAGCAACATGTTTCCAATCTATTGATGATGTTTTATTATTATATCCCCGCAAGGTAATATTACCTTTCAGATAAACGCCGTCGAAATACGATAGACATACCATATGAAAAAAATGCACTAACTTCCTTCGCTATCATACTGAACCTTTTTAATACTGACGTGAAATTAAGTGTCGATTGTAAATATACCGAGAAATCTTTTTTCATAACTTTCTATTCGTACCATAGCAAAAGAAATCCTGAAATAATTATTAGTTCTATTGTTATCTCTTCACCCCAAGCAAGGTGGGAATGCCCCTAATGCGCAGTGAGTTACAATGTGCGAAAGTGAAAGAGAAGACCTAGGATTGAGTAAAGGACAAAAGATGAACGGGATTCAAGAAGACAGAAGATGGCGATTAGTAAAGCATTTACATATTTAAAAGCGTTGTGAAGACGACTGAGATTAGATTTAAAAGTGTTTAGAAACATCGATGGCCAGAAATTTTCATAACTGAGCGTTCCTACATCTTCAACGTTTTCTCCACATTGCATAATTATTGCCGGTGTTTAGGTTTATATATACCACCACTTAAATATCTATTATTAACATCAGGTAGAATATTACTTTAGTACACTGAAGTCCTTTTAGAGGGCAAAACCATTTACGTAGTTTACTACTTTTCTATTACATTCCCTATTATTCTGATGTATAGAATTGTATATATCGCATTTTCCAGTAACATAGAAAATGTTAGAGTTAAAAAGTTTTTACTCGGATGCGTCGTTAATTTTTTTCTTTTTTTTATCGGTTTAAGCAAATTTCAAGAGAAGTTTTCTTAACTTTAATCTGTGGAGGACAATATGCAACTTTGTAAATATTAGATTTGTTATACCTTTTGTTTCTATTTTTCTTGTGTTTAAGTTTTGTTATTTGTTTGTTTTTTTGTTTGTTCTGGTTGTTTTTTGTTTTTTTGTTTGTTCTGGTTGTTTTTTGTTTTTTTGTTTGTTCTGGTTGTTTTTTGTTTTTTTGTTTGTTCTGGTTGTTTTTTGTTTTTTTGTTTGTTCTGGTTGTTTTTTGTTTTTTTGTTTGTTCTGGTTGTTTTTTGTTTTTTTGTTTGTTCTGGTTGTTTTTTGTTTTTTTGTTTGTTCTGGTTGTTTTTTGTTTTTTTGTTTGTTCTGGTTGTTTTTTGTTTTTTTGTTTGTTCTGGTTGTTTTTTGTTTTTTTGTTTGTTCTGGTTGTTTTTTGTTTTTTTGTTTGTTCTGGTTGTTTTTTGTTTTTTTGTTTGTTCTGGTTGTTTTTTGTTTTTTTGTTTGTTCTGGTTGTTTTTTGTTTTTTTGTTTGTTCTGGTTGTTTTTTGTTTTTTTGTTTGTTCTGGTTGTTTTTTGTTTTTTTGTTTGTTCTGGTTGTTTTTTTGTTTGTTCTGGTTGTTTTTTGTTTGTTCTGGTTGTTTTTTGTTTTTTCGTTTGTTCTGGTTGTTTTTTGTTTTTTTGTTTGTTCTGGTTGTTTTTTGTTTTTTCGTTTGTTCTGGTTGTTTTTTGTTTTTTCGTTTGTTCTGGTTGTTTTTTGTTTTTTCGTTTGTTCTGGTTGTTTTTTTGGTTGTTCTGGTTGTTTTTTTGGTTGTTCTGGTTGTTTTTTTGGTTGTTCTGGTTGTTTTTTTGGTTGTTCTGGTTGTTTTTTTGGTTGTTCTGGTTGTTTTTTTGGTTGTTCTGGTTGTTTTTTTGGTTATTCTGGTTGTTTATTTTGGTTGTTCTGGTTGTTCTGGTTGTTTTTTTTGGTTGTTCTGGTTGTTTTTTTTTGGTTGTTCTGGTTGTTTTTTTTTGGTTGTTCTGGTTGTTTTTTTTTGGTTGTTCTGGTTGTTTTTTTTTGGTTGTTCTGGTTGTTTTTTTTTGGTTGTTCTGGTTGTTTTTTTTTGGTTGTTCTGGTTGTTTTTTTTTGGTTGTTCTGGTTGTTTTTTTTTGGTTCTGGTTGTTTTTTTGGTTGTTCTGGTTGTTTTTTTGGTTGTTCTGGTTGTTCTTTTGTTTGTTCTGGTTGTTCTGGTTGTTCTTTTGTTTGTTCTGGTTGTTCTTTTGTTTGTTCTGGTTGTTCTTTTGTTTGTTCTGGTTGTTCTTTTGTTTTTCTTTGTTCTGGTTGTTTTTTGTTTTTCTTTGTTTTCTTTGTTTTTTGTTTTTCTTTGTTTTTCTTTGTTTTTCTTTGTTTTTCTTTGTTTTTCTTTGTTTTTCTTTGTTTTTCTTTGTTTTTCTTTGTTTTTTGTTTTTCTTTGTTTTTTGTTTTTCTTTGTTTTTTGTTTTTCTTTGTTTTTTGTTTTTCTTTGTTTTTTGTTTTTCTTTGTTTTTCTTTGTTTTCTTTGTTTTCTTTGTTTGTTTTGTTTTTCTTTGTTTTCTTTGTTTTCTTTGTTTGTTTTGTTTTTCTTTGTTTTCTTTGTTTTCTTTGTTTGTTTTGTTTTTCTTTGTTTTTTGTTTTCTTTGTTTGTTTTCTTTGTTTGTTTTGTTTGTTCTGGTTGTTCTGGTTGTTTTTTTGTTTGTTTGTTCTGGTTGTTCTGGTTGTTTTTTTGTTTGTTTGTTCTGGTTGTTTTTGCTCTGGTGGTTGTGGTGGTTTTGGTGCTTGTGGATTGTGTTCTGGTTGTTTGTTTTGGTTTATGACCGGATGTAAGCAACACGGTGGGAATATATTCACAATGATAAAGACAGCGAATAGTCCAGACATACATGGTAAATACACGCCTAAACATCGAAACATTGACAGGATGTATTGAAGAAAGGAGAATAATAGATTAACCTGCTGAAGATTTTTTTCACAAGTATTTGGTGAAAGAACAGGAACAAATAGGGAGGTTAAATGCTCAAGAGCTAGTTCAAACGATAAAGACAGGATTTCAGGTAGGTGTGACAACTCATCTCCTTAAAGGACATAGAAAATAGGATAAAATATCCTTTTTCTTTATACAGAGAGTTTGAGTACAAAATCCTTATTTGAAAAGTGTGCCTTAATACTTCGCGCAGTAGAATAGGCCACTTCGGATATCAGCAAATGTTACGAGTTTAATTTGGTCGGGCTTTAATCTTTCTTTTTCTCTTAGATCCCATCCTTTCAACATTCTCTTTACAATCTGCAGTTTTAATTACATGATTTTTAAACGAATATCGATTGTAATTCGGAATTTAATCTTTTCTTGATTAAACCATATTTAATTTAATATTCTATGGCGTATCGGGTTGTGCTGTTGCCACGCTCTTCGAGTGTCCTTGAAATGGACGCCAGCCGTTTTGTGGACACTTTGAGATGTAAACTGCGGTATATAAACGTTTTGAAATCTGTTGAATATTGAAAATGGCCCATACAGGGCACACTTTGGTGTCTAATAAAGGAAACGTGTCTTACGGGCTCAGTCTGTTCATGAATAAGTAATAAAGGGTTCGGCTGGTAAAATAATGGGAGATTGCGAAATTAATGAGTGTTCTTGATGATCTCGTGTGAATTAATAACATTCCTCTAAAAATAAAAAGTCCTACGAGTAGACACAAACTAACACACACACACACACATATATATATATATATATATATATATATATATATATATGCGCATATATGTATTAAATATAAAGTATATTTTAATGGCTCAGTTATATTACGGATGTGTTCATTTTTTAGCTTAAATTAATATTTGTCTTAAAGTAAAAATATTCGTTTTTCATTAACGTTTTGTTGTAAAGTTTCTCCATTTATAGCAGTGCTTCTGAACCCTTCTTAGCTCTTGGAGTAATTTTCTTTAAAAGATTAAAATGGACCACTCCTACTTTTACTTTTAGGCTGTTCAATTTTCACACTAAAATACTCTATGAAAAAAATAAAGTAGCCTATTTACGCTTTAAAATTTATTTTAGTAAACAAGGATAAACACAGGATACCATAATCAATTTTGATGGTGTCATTCAGTCTTAGTCTGATAGTTCCACTGCCACTGAGATGTAATTTATATTTTTTTCTACTAAAAACATCCACAACAGCTGAAAATCCTGATACCATTATTCATGTGGTAGGGAAATAAATGGCTCCAATATTTTTATGGCTACGAATTTTCTGTGGAAGACTAGAAACGCTATGTGGAGCACCAGTGGTCCACCTGGACCGTGTTGAAAATGACTAATTTATAGAATTTATTTTATTTTTATTTAAACAGAAATGATTTCATCAATAAAACCGGTAGTTATTTGAAGTAGTTCGTTTCAAACGAAGTGTTTATCAATATTTAAAACGCAATGTTACATTACGTGTCAGTAAAAAAAAAGTAATGGTATGTATTTCAAATGGCCCAGTGGATAAATGCGTTGGTTAGATGAGTGACTAGACCCAAAAATTGTGAGTTCAATATCGAAATTCCCACCACTTGAAGAAGGTCGGAGCGTACAACGGCCGAAATGTTGTGAATATGGCCATGAGGATAAGTCCTAACAATGCAAATCATCATAATGCCTCATCTTAGAGATTTACACGAACAAATTTGATGATGAAACAAATAAGTTGAGACTGTAATGAGATCTTAAGCCGATTAACAGTTCTGCTGAACGTTGCGTTAATCCGACAAAGATTGTCCCTTTTAGCCCTTGAACAGGATCTCTCTTATTTGCTTGCACATAAAGGCACACGTCTATATATCAACCACTCTGTTCACTTAAATATATTGTAAATAAGAGAAAGAGGTATTGTTATACATTTCGTTAGCAATGAACGGCTTCGGACAAGTAACATAGTTTTATATATTTTATGCATATAAAGGTAAAATATTTTGAAACTAGACAGTTCATATCAAAATGTTACACTTTACCTTTTTACTTTTGACATTAGATATTTTTGTAAGTTTTAAAAATTAAACTAATTCATTAGCCTTACAGTTTTTAAGGTATGCTATATTGGATAAATTTCTCAATATCAGGAATAGAATGTATGTAAAGATAAAAGTGGGTGTTAACTTGAATGCCCTTATATATATATATATATATATATATATATATAATATTGTGTCTGGAAAATGGCAGTTTTCAAGAGGTTGTGCAATCTGATGACTAAAGGCTGAAATTATTTCCAACTGTCTGCTCGTCACCGGTTTTCTGTTAAACATGTTGACACGAATAAAGATAACATCTTGAACGTCTTTGAGAAACAGTTAAGTTTTTTTTTTTTAAATAGTGCAGGGAATATTATTGTAAATAGTGGTGGGGGCATGTTTGGCTTTTCGAAAAGATCTTTTTAAAGGTATTTAAAAATAGACCATTTTTATATAGTTAAACAGATCATAGAAATATTAATGTATTCTACATAATAAGCGTTCACTTTCAGATATTAAGTTTTGTGATGTCAACGAATACTCGTCGTCACTTTCGTAATGCTCGTTGTAGTCGAGACCTTGTAATCGCTGATAAAACTATAGTATGCTGTGGAACAATACTGGTGTCAGATGCCTTCGAATATAACTCGCACAAATAGTATTTGCTCGATAATACTCGCTCAAATAGCAATCCGTATCGTGATAGTAGAAATGGTAATCCGAATAATAACAGAGGATAGACTAGAAATAGCGATCACTTGTACGTCACGTCATTTCCTACTTATGCGTTTCCCCGATGGTCACATGATCCACTTAATTCAAAAAGTTCAATTTGTCCTGCGTTTGGTCACTGGCGATCTATGTTCAAACTCAAGAGTCGGCAGCGACACTTTATTTCTAGATAACTTTAAGTATCTGGGATAAATATACAGTACTGTTAAATTTGGAGAGTTACAAATTCATGACCCCACAATGTAGCAGTTTGATTAAAGGATTTTGCTCAGAGATCGTGACCTTCTGACATATTAATTTTAATATTAATTTCCTGGTGTCTACATTGAGATATCCTCTCCGTATCATTAGAATACAGATAGTGGCCGGTTTTCTGCTGTAGGGCGCTGGATATTCCGCGTCCAATCTCATTGGTTTAATTCGAAGTAATAATAATAATAATAATATTCATCCGTTTATCTCGAGAGATAAGCAGCACCCTGTTTGGTCAAGATTCAGTGGTGAGAACTCTCCTGGGCGCACGCCTTAGTGATGTTATATGGAGGCTGTGTGAAGTTCAGATTATATACCACCTCTTTTCAGTCGTACTGGCAAAATCCAAAGAGATTGTTTGGAAAATTTTTATTTACACAAATTTTGAATAATAATATATATATATAGAGAGAGAGAGAGAGAGAGTGAGAATACATCTTTTCAATAACTTCAGTGGTAAAATATTAGATGTATTGATACTTTTTATAATACGAGTCTGATGGAAAAACAGACGATAATTTTTTCATGGAATTGGAAGCTGCAGACGACTCCTTTTTTATCAGAGAATTTTATCCTCACTCAGAAATTTGTTCTTGATGAGTTAAGACTCTTTGTTTCTGGCTCCGTCGTAAACGGACTTAGTTTGCCACGTAAAATAGCATGCTACTTCGAATATCCGATTTTGTGCGGAAGTATTTTCCTGAGATAGATTTAAATTATAACTTTATAATTAATAATGTCTGACTTTATTTAGGGTAGCGGGATGGAGTTTTTCGTTTCGGACTTCTTTGTAGAAAATTTTGTTAGTTTCGGTGAAATTCCGAAGCTAATATTCGTTTACTATAACTTGAGAATAGTTATGAATTTGTTGAAATATAGCGTGTGAAATGTTATATTTTATTTTGATTTGACTTATAAGGTCCTTTGTGGCAGTGACGCAAATGCAGATGTTTGTTAATGATAAAGAGACTGAGCGACTTTTTTTGATTTGTTTCAACTTTGTCTAAGAAACATTTGCAAGAGGTGATTTTATTTCCAAGAAGAGGAATTATTTTCTTTAATTTGTTACTATTGTTGACTCGGATTTTGTCAGAGCCGTTCGATGCGCGGAAACCTGCCCCATTCTCGTTCTCTATTTTACAGTGGGATTTTAAAAATTATTTCAAATAGATATTTCTTTTAAAATAGATCTTAGACTAGGTTAGGCGTTGTTTTCTAATTTACGCTCTCAACTCCTGAGAAAGTGACAAAAAGATTCTGATGAAGAAAAATAAATGTATTTGAAGAAGATAAAAGAATCTGAAGAAATTGACTGTTAAGATTTTATAACAAGATTTGTTTATTGTAAAGAAAAGGCAGAAAAAAGAATAGATGTTTAAGTTGTCAGCTTTTAGAATGATACATTCTATAGACTGACATTATTTATGTAAGTAAATGCTTTTGTTTATTTTTATGTTTTGTTACTACTTAGCATATGGGACAATATGCAATAATCTTTTATTTATTAAAATAGATATTTATCTGTGAACAGTATATATTGGTTGTCCGTTTAGAGTAGTTTTGTTGTTACTTGCCTATGAAGAAGCTGAGAACGAAATCGGCAGATTTAGTCCTGTGTATTAATACATTTATTTATAATTTAAATATATTAATTTAAGATCGTACACTGGTAAAACTTGAATTTAATTGAGAATTTAATTTTTCATTTAAATTTTGGGTTTTTAAACAAACTATAAAACTAACATTTTCTTCAAGAGCAAAAGTAATCAGACGGAATTTGTATACTGATTTTATAAAGCAAGCAGCCTTCTAGTTTTTATATATTTAGTTTTGGGCCAAACTAATAGTTCCCTTCCGAAGGTAATGTAGACTTTAAAATATCGATATCTACGCATTTAAATCTATATTATGGTATGTGAAATAATTTAAGTCGTTATAAATAAAAAGCATATCTTGTGAAATACTGAATCATTAGTTTCTTCATATTTTTTGCATCTCCGACTGCCTGATGACATATTGGATACATTTGACGTATATAGAAATAAAAAAAAAACAACAAAGTTTTCATTTTTTTCCAATTTTCCTGTTTCATATTAGAGTTAGCGTCAAGGAAAGTTTTGTTAACGTCATCATGACGTCAATCACTACGTGGCAGTCGAAACCTACTGTACGTCAGACACCAGACAAATGTATTGATTTTTCTGTAATGTACGCGAACCACCATAACTAATTTCTTTCTTTTATCACTTTTTTTTTCATTTTATTTACATTACCGTCTTGTGGTCGTAGTCTACTATCTATTTCTTTTTTTTCTTTTTTTGTAAAACCATGCATATAGGCGGGTCGTTTTCCTCCACTTTGTCTCCATTTTAAAAAAAAAATCTTCTCACCTTTCGTCAGTTATCATTTTCTCTCAATTTCTTCTTCGTTTTCCCATTTTCCTTTTTTATTGTCTTTCTCATTTTTCTTCACTGCCATCTTTTTCCCTTTTCTAAATAATTGTCTGTTGATTTCTTGATATCCTTTTTATTCGAATTTCATTGGTTGAGAGAATCAACCTCAATTATCGCTGTTTTTTGTTTGGTCGTTCGTGTATTCATTCCCGTTCTCCACTGGAAATTCTCTGTTTGCAAATTAATTTTTTTTTAAATTGTCTTATTCTTCGTGATATATTTAGTTGTTAATTTGCGATAAATTAAGGAAGTGAGTCGTCCGAAGGTGATGAAGTAAACCTTTTTCATAGGTCAAAACTACACCTTACATTAATCAATACTTAGTGTCGCCCGAAATTTCTATGTTTCTCATGACGTATTTAGTGAACCAAATTTCTTAAGTTCACCTATTTGTCGTTATTTATTCGTACAAAAATGTACAAATTGTGGCACAAGACCGAAAAAAGGGAGGGGTAAAGGCTGGTCTTAACTAACTATCCTATACCTAGCTAATCAGATTCGCGACCCATACATACATTACAATTGACACATTCACCACAAGAATTCGTCCGTCACCATTCAATCCTCCATACACCATAATACCACATCCTCACCTACAAAAACGCACCCCACACCATAAACATTTGATGATAATAAAATATATACAATTCTAATCATGAAAAGATGAAAGGGGAGGGAGATGAACCCCCATAACAAACTAAAATTCAACAGATTTTTAAACTAAACATAATTTGTTAGTAGGGCCCGTCCAACCCTCAAAATAGAGAGGCCGCTGTATTCTGCCCAGAGGACAAAATCAAGAAGCACTCTCGCTAAGGGAGTGGGAAAGAGTTCACCTATTTGTCTATAGCATTGGCTATCATACTTCAAAATCTATTGTTTCTCCGCATAGAAGACCACTTTTATTATTACAAGATAATTATGATATTGAAATGATATATCATTTTATTTTCTACCTAAAATTGTTGATAACGTTGGAAGATTCAAGCGTTGTTGTCTTCGTTAATTGGTATAGCTCCTTGTAATTCTTTTAGCACCAGTCTATAGTTGCTAGCTCCTTTTTGACTTAAAGGATCCATTTGAATGGAGCCATTTTGAATCGTTGATGTGAGAAAGCGGTTGTATTTCGATGAGTTCAGATATTCCTAAACGACTGGGACAATATGCATAACATTTTCTTTTACCCAACGCAAGACAGAGCCACTAAGATGCTAGCAGCGGCGAGAGGGACTGAGAATGAAAGAAAATATAGAATAAAAGGCAACAGAGAGAACATCATCGTAGAGAAAGGACAAAAGAATAGGATTCAAGGAGTAAGATGACGATTAACGTTTCATTTACATTTTTGCAAATAGTACTTTATAGGAACGGGAAAATGTTGGAAAAGATCTCCATAGCTAAGTAGACAAAGAAGAAACTATTAGCATAGAACATACGGTTGCATCTTGCAATTCCATTAGTAAAGTCAGTCCTAGCTGCCAATTTAGTACTATGTGCAAATTACTGAAGACTGTATAAAAGAGAAAAGCTAGTAAGAAATGTTACCATGAATATATTACGGCTGTGAAGAAGGGCTTGAAGAAGAGATGCCAGGTCGGGGCCAATAATATTATAGATTCTTCTCTGGATTTTGTCCAGGTCTGATGGGAATATTTTAAATCATTGCACAAGATTTTATCGTAATATATTGGTTTAATATCATATTAAATGAAGCAATGATGTGACGAGATTTGACGTATTAATTCGTTACGTACAGTGTGATCTTTATAATAAAATATTTATGCACCGGTTGGGATACCGATAGAGATTTCAGTAGGTACAATCGGAGAATCAAAATATTTTAAACTGATTATATTCGTTAAACAACCAGGAATGATTCTATATTTATTTCTAATAGTAATTTTTTCTTTAAGCATTTCTTAATTTTTTTTTTATATTCACCTTTGTTTTCATTCTATTTTCTTGTGATATTACATCGACTCGTTGCTTTTTTTATTTATCTCGTAGCTTACACTTTGAGTTCTATTATCTCATTAGAAAAATTCTCCCCTATGCTAGCATGTTTGAATAAACGTTTTCAGTTTTCTGGTGGCAGTGTGTGTGTGTGTGGGGGGGGTTACTCCAGTTCGAATTCTGCTAAGAATATACAATTTTCGATTAAGGGTTTTCTGTAATTTTTATTTTAAAGCATATTTACATTTTATTATATCAAAATTGCTATTCATCCTGGTTATATAAAAAATTGGTTCCTGCTTAGGAATTGGTTTCCGGTTCCTTTTAATGCCTTTTCTTTCTCTTTCACTTCCGTAAATTTCTTAAATTTCGTTGGACACGTTGTCTCTCCTTGAATTCTGAACGCCACAAATTATACTAACGTTGGTTTCAAGAGCCGAATACACGTGAAATATGATTGACCAATGAAAATCAAAACCCAGAGGTAAAAATATAATAAAATATGGCAAATCATAGCCAATAAATGAAAGTGGCGAACTGTTACAGCATATGTTTTTTTTAATAAAATCAGTCGATATTGGTACAGTGAGTTTCAAATGTAATCTACGGAAACTATTTGTCATTTTGTGAGAGAATTTTAGGGTTTTGAAAAGCGTATTTTTTCCGGTATTTCTAGGAAACAAATTCTTCAAGATTCTTCAAGATTCTCCAAGTTCATTAATTCATTTATGTTTTTGTGTGTGTTCTTATACATTCACCTATTATGTCTTTGTAGGTACAGTTAACCCGGATATAAGAGACTTTCTCTGGTCGCAAATTAGAGCCTGTGTTAATGTATATATAATAGACCAAACCCGGGTATAAGAGACTTCTTCTCCGGTCCCGACAACTCTTATATCCGGGTTACACTGTATAATTTCCGTTTTCCCAAGAGTTCCAATGATGATTTCGTTCATCTCTACCCTTTTCAGCTCTTCACCGCACTGGGCGGAATTCTCCGCTCTGTATTGACAAGATTTTTCTGCTTGCGATCGATTGCTAACATGCATTTATAATTTGCACGCGTTTTGTTTGCCCTCCCTCAATATCGAACACGCTACATTAATGTATCTTCGCTTGAGAGTTGTTCTAATTAAATACAGTGTAACCCGGATATAAGAGAAACCTGAATATAAGATTTTCTCTGGTCGCAAATTAGAGCCTGTGTTAATGTATATATAATATACCAAACCCGGATATAAGAGACTTATTCTCCGGTTCCGATAACTCTTATATCCGGGTTACACTGTATATAGCTTTCGTCAGAGAAAATCCTTGCTTTTTTTTGCTTTTTTTTTATAAAAGGAATAAAGAAAACCATTATTAGGATCTAAATTGAAGAACAAAATTGGTGCACGGTTAAACAACAAAATCATCCCGATCAAACTTGGTAAATCAATTAAATTTGTAAAGATAAAAAGAAATAAAACTGATCTACAAACCTGAAAAAGGTACAACAAATAGGAAAGAGGGGGGAAAATAATTTTCACCCAAAAGAAGGGAGCGAACAAAGATCTCGTTTTGTCGACTTTGTCAATTTAATAGTGCCAGCCTTAATCGTGATTCCTGGCTAAATGCCCAGGTTGTACCCAGTGCAGAATCTGAATCTCGTTATCTCGATATTGGCCAGGAAAAGCTGGATTTTCAAATCAAGTGCTGGCCAATGGCTGTATCCAACGACGATTTTGTTACACGAGTTGAACGACGCAACTCATCTGGCTGATAAACAAATTGAAAGTGCTGGTTGATTTGCGTAAGCTGGTTCACCCCCACCCAACATAATCAGTATCACACTGATGTTTAAATTAGTAAATAAAACAACTAATAGAAAAAGGGTGAATATTATCCTTTTGAAAAGAATGAAAGAAACTTGTGGGGAAGAAACAACCCGTAATTTATTGGTCCATCAACATTTAGAAATGTAGGAAACGAACTGGTTAACGAAAAGTCGACCTTTTTTTTTTTTTTTTCCTTTTTTTTAAAAAATCCTAGGTAATTTCAAGTAAATAGGACAGTTGCCAAGACCATCGATAGGTGATTTACATTTTCAAATTTTACGCGCAAAAACTCTAGGACGAACATCCTCAGTATAAAACATATCCTCTTGGATAATACTTATCTTAATTCCTCCAACCTTCCAGGGAGCAAATCGTTAACGCACGACGTGCCGGTGTATTAACCATATTGATCTTTCTACTTCTTGGTACGTAAGATTCCCAATCAGTATACAAAACAATAACTGTTGGCATATGATGAAAACTTGTAAGCAACTCCTTATTGTATCTTTGAACAAGAACATCCAGAAATAGTGGAGCACATCATCCCATCTTCTTCACAGTAAATCTTAAAGTAGGCTGCAACTGCTCATGTTGGAAAGGGAACCGATTGCCTCCTGCTCATCACAAAACAAATCAAACGTATCCTTGACATACCAATAATACAAGGAGGATCGGTGAACATTTTCGAAAAGCCGATCTTTATAAAATCCCACGAAAATATTGACCAGAACTGGACCCAATGTATATCTGTACATTGCTGAAACTAGATTCAACACCCTCAGTAGAATTTAACATTTCCTTTAAACTATATTGGGCGAAAACTCTGAGTACAGAGTTGAACACGATATGGCACATCAGCGCAAATGACAATAGTTTCCGAAAGAGATACGTCAGTAAATAAACTAAAAATAACAAAAGACGCCATAAACTCAGAGGCACTAATTCCTGAATAGCTTTAATAATCGTGAATGTAGTTAGTCGAATAAAGTAATAAAACCGTTTACAAAATTTCAGCCAGCCATGCAGACAGTTAATACTGCACAGAAGCAATCAGAAGATTCGTCTCAGAGGCACTCTAACCTCCTGAACTGTGAGTAACACATACATACGAGGTCGTTGTGAACGTACTGGTATAACTCTGTCATAAACAGATTTGGACAGAAAATTACGTTTAACCAAATTCGAAAGTCGCCTCTGTACCATTGCTTCAGTTTCATTTATACGTTCATGAGTCAACCGGATCAATTTTATAGAATTTATTGTTGTCGTGCAAAGTGGACTACGTCTTATTAATGTAAACTGGTTTTAAATGTAATAAAGGTTCTGGTTTTTATCAAGGATAACAGCACCAGAACCTTAATCAGGCTGTTTTCTGGTTGTTCCTGTTAGGAAAAAATTAATAACATTTGACAATGATTTTTTCCTGATGAAGCTAATGGCCGAAAGGTTTATTCTCATCTCTTAATTTTAAGATGTTGTCATATCCTATTGAAAGCAATAATAAAAGATTGTCGGTATGAAATCATTGTTTAAATATAACTTTATATTCTATATTTAACACACACACACACACACACACACACATACATATATATATATATATATATATATATATATATATATATATATATAATCCAAAATCTGAAAAATATGATGAACTGAAAAATATTAGTTTTCGCCCTTGCTAACTTTCATCAGATCAAAAAAAAGAAAAATGTTTGGGTGGATGCTTAAATAATAAAACTTTAAAACGTTTTCTGCTAAGTTGTACATTTGACATAAATAAAAAAAATACTGTTTAATTAAAAAAAAAAAAAAAAACATCTACTCGAATATGTGCATCCATCAATATAAAGTTTAAACAAAATAAATTGAATATAAAAATGTCGGATTTAATCTCTTTCACATATATATATATATATATATATATGCTAACACGGTCATATTTGGATGAAAATGAGCATTGAATATAATTTCCGAAATATAACATAAAATTTATACATATTTGTCTGTATTTCGACATGTAATTATTTATATTGTCCGGACTGTTGTCCTCATCTATTCAGTGAATATGGCAACAAAGATGAGGATAGCAGCCCGAACAATGTAAATAGTGTAGATATAGACAGATTTCGAAGAAACAATTAATTCTTCCTCTATATTTATTTCCCATGTTGCAGTGTAATTGATGATTGAAATAAAATTATTTACTAGATAACATTTTGATAAAAATGTTGATAGCAAATATTAAAACGAAGTGGAAGGAAGAGCAGCGACAAGCAAAGAAAAACAAAAACATATTACTCACCGTAAGATGGTGAATTGAACAATATAACAAAAACGAAACAAGAAAATCTAAGTGTTAAGTGGTTATCGCTTGTCGGTATCCACATCGCAATGGAGAACAATAAGAAAATGTGCGTAACTACTAAAACCAGATGAAGTTAGGGGTGGGGAGAAAAACAATCAGAATTGATTGTATAAACAACAAACAGATTAATTTTGTCCCTGCAATATTTCCTTCTGTTTACAGGTTGGGCGTGGGGAGGTGCGTAGAAAGAATATAAACAGTTTGGAAGCCATTTCTATTATGTTTAAGCAGTTTCCATCTGAGAGCCGAAGAATGGTTGTTGGGTGTAAATATAATCCGTGTTTTATACAACTGTTTCACTCTTGATATTTTCCCCTTCCACTGTTTGTTTTGTTTATTTTTGTACTTGAGCACATATTTTTTTTTCCTTTGAGTTCTGACGAACGATAACAGGTTCCTCATCACATTATTTCTTGTCAGGTTTTTTGAATCACTAACTTAATCTCATATTTGTTTATTTCGTTGCGAGGAGGAATTATCCTTACTCAGTTGGCTTTCTAATTGTTTTTGTTATAGATATTTGTATTTTTAGCACTATTTGTATTTTTGTACTATTTGTATTT
The DNA here is from genome assembly GCA_964036315.1 of Acanthosepion esculentum. NCBI lineage: Eukaryota > Metazoa > Mollusca > Cephalopoda > Sepiida > Sepiidae > Acanthosepion > Acanthosepion esculentum. The sequence continues at coordinate 47,697,785 of OZ038506.1, read as the reverse complement.
GGAATATTGTCCCCATCTTTGTTATTATTACAAAGATTCGGCTGCTTGTACCCTTCGGTCTTTCTCATGTGTATATTGATCGGGTAACCTATAGGGAATTCTGAAATGAGCCCTTTATCTAATCTAAGGTAGGATACTGTTGTAATTTCTCTGACAATGTCTAGTTCTATCAGTACTGAAAATTCCGAACCAATGTTTTAATCCTGTAGGACAATTTACTGTAGCGAAGTTGGAGCCTTAAACCTAAACTGTCGGATGATTAATAGTGTAACTCTTACTACTACTGCCATTTTTAAAGATTTGTTATTTGTCTGTCTTTATTTGCGGCCTCTCTATTGTATTATTTTTCATTGTTAGGCTTATCAGTGCGGTCTCATAGACTAGCGTATGTTCTGATACTTACAGGCATTATACGCGATGCAGTTTGGAGTAGCACACCGATATTATCTAGTGTACTACAGTGTCGGAGGTCGTTACCTTAGTTGAAACATATCTGGTTCCATCCCAGTTAAAATTTCAATAGCTAGTCCTGATAGCGCTGAACAGTTGTACGAGCTGATTCAGTGAGACAAAAGAACAAACGACAGAAAAGTGTGTGAAATTGGTCAGTAATAACTGATAATAGCATTGAAGGCGCAATGAGAACAATTTAATCCTATAAAGTTTTCGATTCGAAATCCCGCAAAATGTTAGCTAGTAGGAAAGTAACACTTCAGAGTCAGGGCAGCAACAGCTGGAATATGAGATTTACAGCTATGATAAGCAATCTGGCCCCGAATACCAAAGTATACAATAATAAACATTTCTACGTCGTTTCTAAATAATTTCTCCTACACTGTTTACATTGAAACGCTCAGGCATAGGTTAAAGAAATGTCTTTGTTACTCTGTCTCATTGCCTTAAGAAAAGGTGATATTTCTAACAAACACACCCCGCCACTGCATTGATTCTTTTCCATCTCTAAATCGAAGGCAATCTATATATAAACATCATTACGCTCTTGTTACTCTGCACATATTTTTTTTTTAATTTCCATTTTGTCTCTAAAATAACAAGAGTTTTTCCCCAATATTTTTTCGTTCCAGATATATTGATTCTACTTTCGTAATTAGTCGTCTAAAACGATTGCGATATTCGCCGAGAAACAGGAGTCAGTATTTCGTTAAGATATCCTTTACATACAAAAAAAAAACAAAAACTGAACGTCCAGTTATATGCATATACATAGACCTTATCGGGTGCCATAACAACTCTCAGCTAAACGAATTCCAATTCTAGTACGTGCTGTTGTTCCGACTTAGATTTTTTTTGTCTATTTTTAGACACGATATTAATTCTGTCGGCTCACATCTGGAAAATATCTCGTCAAAAACCCTTTAACCCATCAGTCTAACGTCTCGGAAATTGAACAGTGTGCTTAAACGTGTTTTATGTAAAATAAGTTCTATGATAATAATGGATTCTTACTTAAATATTTTAATTAATAGTTCATCTTGTTTAGAACTTCACTGCTATTAAACGCCTTACCGTTTCCGTGGATTTGAGTATCTCTTCCACTCTCTCCCAAATGTTGGCTTACGGTCATATTAAGGTGAAAACTGATTCCCGTACGATCACCGAAGTTAAGCAACGTCACGCCAGGTCAGTAAATATGGGTGACGGCTTGAGAATACCAGCTGCCATAAGCTTGGATAATGGCTCGGAATTGTTAATTGAAGAACCGTGTTCTAATTCCAGCTGGGTTCGTTAAGTTCACATACGCGCAAATAGCCTTGGGAAAGGTCATAATCTATAGCTTCTCTCTCTCTCTCTCTTTTATATATATATATATATATATATATATATATATATATATAATGTGTGTTAAGACTTGTATCACTAAATCTCCTCCCCAAAATCTTACAATCTACAAATATTTCCTGGTTTTACATAACGTGCAAAGGGTTGATAAGCCGTAAAAAATGAACCAGACAATCAAATACTGATTAGCTACATAGGCATGCCATTTAGATTTTACATTCTTTGGAATGTAAATTTATAGAAACTATCATGGCCACAAACTGAGGTACCAGTTTGTGTTTATTGTAATATAGAATTGATCCCTCACTTTATATCCACAATTTTTTGTTTAAAAAAAATCGGATTAGGTATGGTTCCACCTTTTCTCCTTCCATCTATGGGTTAATTAGTAAGGCCTGTATCACTATATCATTATATAAAACAAAAAATCTTATAATCTAAAGTATGTTCTGGTTTTTAAATAATATGTAAAGGGTTGATAAACCGTAGAAAACGAATCAATAAATCCATCTACTAAATCTAAGAAGGATGCGCCACGAAGTTAAATTATTCAAAAGAACTGACACTTGTTGAACAGACTCCCAGTTGGTTGCTTCAAACCAATGTCTGTCATCATCTGTCATCCTTATCGGCATAATCTCCACTTCCCAGCACATTTTCTTACATTCATAACAAACAGCTAAATAATCAATATAGAGATTTTTTACCAGCCTAGGACTGCTCTCGAAGTTTGTATTATATGGGGTGAAATTTAGTAAAAAAAAAAAAAAAAATCAATGGGCATTAATAGGTTAAAGACTTTTTGTCGACCCAAATACGCTTCATTGGAAGTAAGTGACAATTGTCTTAACTCTGCTCTCAGCAACTTCAGGCCCTGCTCTGGAAACAGGATCATCCGGTCTCCATCGGCGGTGAAGTTTTTATCTGTGTGAAAAGGTATGTATTGGCTATTGCAGAATATCGCAACTATTTGTGGCTCTTCACCTCTGCATCTACAGTTATTGAACGACATGCAAAAGGTCGAAGTATCCGTTTGGCTGATCAGAATGCATAGCTTGATAGAATTGGAATACCTAGCTTCTTAAAATATTTCCACAGTAATTTCAACAAATACGTTTGAGTAAATATTATGGAATCGGGCTCGAGTGAACAGAGCGTCTGAAGCAGAATTAATACAGCAGGGTCAATTAGGTATAATGAAAGACCTTACAGAATCTGTCTTCTGCTCTTCGTTTCTTCTTTTCCTCGTTTTGCTCTTCGTTTCTTCTTTTCCTCGTTTTGCTCTTCGCTTCCTCTTTTCCTCGTTCTGCTCTTCGCCTCCTCTTTTCCTCGTTCTGCTCTTCGCCTCCTCTTTTCCTCGTTCTGCTCTTCGCCTCCTCTTTTCCTCGTTCTGCTCTTCGCCTCCTCTTTTCCTCGTTCTGCTCTTCGCCTCCTCTTTTCCTCGTTCTGCTCTTCGCCTCCTCTTTTCCTCGTTCTGCTCTTCGCCTCCTCTTTTCCTCGTTCTGCTCTTCGCCTCCTCTTTTCCTCGTTCTGCTCTTCGCCTCCTCTTTTCCTCGTTCTGCTCTTCGCCTCCTCTTTTCCTCGTTCTGCTCTTCGCCTCCTCTTTTCCTCGTTCTGCTCTTCGCCTCCTCTTTTCCTCGTTCTGCTCTTCGCCTCCTCTTTTCCTCGTTCTGCTCTTCGCCTCCTCTTTTCCTCGTTCTGCTCTTCGCCTCCTCTTTTCCTCGTTCTGCTCTTCGCCTCCTCTTTTCCTCGTTCTGCTCTTCGCCTCCTCTTTTCCTCGTTCTGCTCTTCGCCTCCTCTTTTCCTCGTTCTGCTCTTCGCCTCCTCTTTTCCTCGTTCTGCTCTTCGCCTCCTCTTTTCCTCGTTCTGCTCTTCGCCTCCTCTTTTCCTCGTTCTGCTCTTCGCCTCCTCTTTTCCTCGTTCTGCTCTTCGCCTCCTCTTTTCCTCGTTCTGCTCTTCGCCTCCTCTTTTCCTCGTTCTGCTCTTCGCCTCCTCTTTTCCTCGTTCTGCTCTTCGCCTCCTCTTTTCCTCGTTCTGCTCTTCGCCTCCTCTTTTCCTCGTTCTGCTCTTCGCCTCCTCTTTTCCTCGTTCTGCTCTTCGCCTCCTCTTTTCCTCGTTCTGCTCTTCGCCTCCTCTTTTCCTCGTTCTGCTCTTCGCCTCCTCTTTTCCTCGTTCTGCTCTTCGCCTCCTCTTTTCCTCGTTCTGCTCTTCGCCTCCTCTTTTCCTCGTTCTGCTCTTCGCCTCCTCTTTTCCTCGTTCTGCTCTTCGCCTCCTCTTTTCCTCGTTCTGCTCTTCGCCTCCTCTTTTCCTCGTTCTGCTCTTCGCCTCCTCTTTTCCTCGTTCTGCTCTTCGCCTCCTCTTTTCCTCGTTCTGCTCTTCGCCTCCTCTTTTCCTCGTTCTGCTCTTCGCCTCCTCTTTTCCTCGTTCTGCTCTTCGCCTCCTCTTTTCCTCGTTCTGCTCTTCGCCTCCTCTTTTCCTCGTTCTGCTCTTCGCCTCCTCTTTTCCTCGTTCTGCTCTTCGCCTCCTCTTTTCCTCGTTCTGCTCTTCGCCTCCTCTTTTCCTCGTTCTGCTCTTCGCCTCCTCTTTTCCTCGTTCTGCTCTTCGCCTCCTCTTTTCCTCGTTCTGCTCTTCGCCTCCTCTTTTCCTCGTTCTCCCACTTCAAGGACATTAGTTACTGTATAATGCAGATGGCCTCTCCGTATCGAGGGCTGTGTATGAAATTGCCTGTATTGTAATTGCCACCGAAATCAAGTGTTAATATTTTCTGATATACACCAAATTCCTGAAAAAATTCATAAAAGCAAAATATGCCTATGTAACGATTTTTGAGCGTTATTATCCACATTCGCTAATCATACCAAGTGAATTGTAACTAATTGGCTCTGGCCAAATACGAATTATTTCAAGTTACGGCACATTTATTAGAAGGTAGTAATACTTGCTTTCTAGATGAGTTAACGAACAGATTCATTTAAGTTACACAAGAAATCACCATTAACCGTTTCCTCCGTAAAAAGCTGATGTAAGGATATCGAGTTAAGCAGAGCTTTACACCGAATGTTTAAATTACACGACATACTTTATATTATCAGACGGTTCGAGATGAAACTGGAGCTGCCCAGTCTTCACCTTTTGGTTCAGATATTCCAAAAACGTCTACGCGGCCATGTGGGTGATGCCTTGTATACCTTACAATCACTCTCAGCACAGACGAAACATTGGAAGCCTCTCGTTACTTTATCACTATTTCCCTTGAAAAAGTAAAAATAGGTTACACACTTAGGTTTCCCCAAATCTAACCCTACCAGCTATGACCCACCACGCAGCGAATCCCTCTCTCTCTCTTTCTTCGTATTCCATTAGTAAAGAGCAGGTTCTACTCGGATAAACACTTTGTGGAACAGAATCCCTGGAGGATGCTTTCCCGACAACTTCAATCATCTTTATCGCATATCCTTACTGTAACCATTTTCATAACAGCCGCTTGCAGTAAACCCTCTAAACTGAGCAACTCTTGAGCCTTGTATATTGTGAACTTTAATAATATAAAAGGCTAGTGTGCCTATACGTGTTGACCATTATTACTGATTACATAGTTCGTTCCTCACTGGGTGCCCCAAAACTGTTTTCTCAAATAGGTTGTTAAAAATTGGCTTCGAATAAATGTAGGTCTTAGCTATGACAATTCTCCTTCGAAACTACATAACTGGCTTTACAGAAAGAACTGCACCAAATAGCAAACACCAAATGGCTTGATATTTAATAGTAACAAGAAAAAAAACTGGATATCACATGTAACTTGACGAGAAAAATGATACTGAAATCCCAAATTATTTAAATTAAAATGTTATGACTTTGCTCGCATCAATACTGGGAAAGGGGATTACAGTGAATTTGAAAAACCCTATCTTTCTGAAAATCGTTTAATATAAAGATAGACTGCTCAGTCAATGAATTCCAAAACTTATCTTAGAAGGACACAGCTATTATTTCAATACGACAGATGGGATATAGCACAGAAGGCACTTTATATCGGGGAGCCAAAGTGCGGGCACAAGGGCGAAAGCGCAAAATATCCCAATCTCCGCAACCCTTATAAAAATAAATGTCCTGGGCGCTATCATGGTTCTGTCCAAACTGACTCACTGACGTTGTACAAAGAGAATGTCGAGTCTATTAATTACTTGCGCCAGATTAGAAGATGGTGTTAATGCTCTCAATACATCTGGCCGTAGCACAGGATTGATAAAAGATGATTAGAGTGGTGTTTTTTTGACGGGATGTATTCTCCGAATTGTGGCCCACTGAAAGCTACCAGACGCAAACCATACACTAAAATGTTGTTTAATTATCGACCCTTGACGCATCCTATAATCGTAGTGAATTTCAATTGTTATTCCATCATTTTCGAGTCAATTTAGGAATTTTTCAGTTTGCCCTTCTATTGATATTTTTTTTAAATACACACCCTAGTGAAAGTAAATTGAAACAACCGTTTTAGTTTTCTTTCTTTCAGTATACAGTTAGTTTTAGACCCACTGGAGTGACAGGGTGTAATCGATTTCGATTTTTTTCCTCAGATTAGATCATTTGCAGTGGTTTGCAGTAATATAAATTTATTTTCGGGGCGTATGATGAAATTTGTTAGGCCTTGAAAAACTCTTCGTGATTCCTCCAGTTTTTATCACGCTCAGAGACTATTGCCTCTGCTATCGATTAGCTATCTTTTGGCTATTGTCTGCGGTCGATGTTACTCCAAGGAAGCGTACGAAAATCGTAACGCTGCACGAACATACTGGCAAGCATTACCAGCGAGAATATCAAGGTACTATAGACTGATCCGGAAACTCTCCTGACTTAAACCCAATCGAGAATCTGTGGTCAATTTGCAAGGAAAGACTTCGTGGACTGACCATACGAAGTACTAACATGTGCATTGGGTTATATTTCATTGGAAAAATACGAATTATTCGTTTTCTTTCAATTAATTTGCACAAGGGTGTATGGCTATGATATTTTCCATCTCTTTTTTTCGTTATCAACGAAAATAAAACATTTGTCACCATGGGTTACACCATGAATAAAATACACTGGCTAAAAAGATTAGTGAAACTGAATTATCTATTTGGTCGCCTCAGTACTTTCTACGATTGACAAACCGATTTCAAAGCCGTATATCTTTGAATGCAAAAAGTATGTAGAATCTGTTTCCTTTCATTCGCATGTTTAAATTACACCAAATTTTTCAGTAAGTATTTAACTACGTGATAATCAAATTGACAAAGATATGGCGTATGTGTCTGGATTATTTCCAGAGATGATTCCTTTAATCATTTCATAGATCTGTTAACATAGACTACTTCCTCTTGACGAGAAATTAAACATTGCTAATTTTATGTCTAAATATACTACTTGCTAGCAATAGATGTCTGCTGTAAATTGAGACATTTCTTGACAGCAAATCAGTGTACCAATCGAAATAAATTCCACCAAACACTTGAATCTTTCCAGAGATATCAACTGTCTGCCGCCATTAAGCCATTGGCTGCATCGACTTTGATACATATAAAGTGCTATTATTTATCTTATCAGCAGACATTTCTCAGTCGACAAAATGGCAAGATGTTTCGTATGAGTGGTGAGTATCGCAGATAAACTCTCTTGCTTCACATTTGGTTTGTCAAATACTGTAAAAGCCATTGAATAAATTTAGGCATCTATTCAAGTTGCGGGCAATATCCGTGAATTGTTGAATGATTTTTCAGTTTTCGTCTGCACACTTCAACCGTAACAACACTATTTGTATAGAGTTAAAAAGGCCGCTCATGGTTGAAACACAATAGGGCAATCTTTCTCCAGCGCTGAAGTTGATTTTTTTTTCTCTAAAGTTTTGAAAACCTCTTCTATTTGTATTGTTTAAAGAATCACTCGAGCTCAAAGCCAAACATTTAGCCAGTATTATTTGTTATATCAGAATCCAAACGCTTATATAGATAACCTGTTCTATGAATATTTCTAACTTTAGAAATCTCTTTTTTCTTTAAAAATAGGTTGTCATTATACATTACAATCATTTTACTCGTTCAAAACTGTACGGATACACCTTTGCAATCTGTATTGCAATGTCCGCAATTCAGAATAACGTAAATAAAATTGCGTCTATGGAACCCCGTTACAGAATTGTAGGAAAATGCTATAGATTTAACTACTGTAACTGGAAATGCATTTTTTGTACAAATTCAGCTCGCACAAAAGTAGACTTATTTTCTGTGCATTTTGTAGGCTCCGGATTTGAATTTTCTCTATTCGGATATATTAACCAATCAGCGACGTCATGTGAAACATGCTGTAGTATTTGAATTCTTAACAATGTTTAACGTCTGCTAAGAACATTTGAAAAATTGAAGATATTTAAAAATTTGGAAAATTATTCATTAACCAATAAACAAAAGAGTTTAATAAAATTTAACTTTTCGTCTTCCCGGTGCCGATCTCTCGTTTATAAACGCGATCGTTTTAGTTCGCAGAAGTTACATTTTCAGTAAACCTTTGTCCAGTGTCGTTTGTTTGTTACAATGAGTATACTTTATTTAAAAAAGACATAGCGATGTTGAATTAAGACAAAACAAATCATAGGGATTTAGTTACTGTCCACACATATTTTTGCAATAGTATTAATGCAACTATCGTTTATTGACTGGTATTGCCTCAACTGGAAAATTACACGCATACATAAAACGCAAATACATGGCACACACATTCTCACATGCAGATACATTCTATGTATCATACGAAGGCAATTCATTCAGATGTATTGTAAAGTAAGACAAACAAATTTTTTTGTGTGAAGTGAAACGAAGACTCAAATATATTCCTCTACACGACTGTCGTTAACAGATCCATGAAAATACTTTTTGGCCAGTCATATTCCGTGATAAATTCCTCACAAAAGGATCGTGGTGAATCCAACTTATTACGATTCATCTAATTCATATATAAATAAATTTGTCATATGCCTTACAGGTATTAATGTCAACATTTGCTACATTGTAAGAAATACAGTTACATTATATTATAGATGAATCCTGTTTGAAAGCAAATTTGTTAATTTTTCAATTTGCAATAAAATATTTACATATCACAATATTCATATTTCTCACAATACTTTTATAACATCTTAGCAACATTTTATATATGGCTAACTAAATCTTCGTCTTATTTAATGTGGATCACTACGTTGAAATAATGATGTCCAGTTTGTGCGCGTACGTATAAACTAGAGTGGTAGAAATGTCTCGGACATTTTAATGGTAGACAAAAACACTAAGGTAACTGATATTAAAAAAATGACTTTAATATTTCGACAAATGGCTACAGTTTTCTTCGTTTGGTTTTTAAAGTGACATACTCCAAATGGTGGGTTGTATACGCCATAAGCAGGTGTAGACAATTTCTAATTCTTTCCATCACCCAGCTTCGGGTGGCTTTCTTTCAAGCCCCGCACCTGTGACCTTCAAATCTTCAAACCATAGCAACATCGATTTTCTATCCGGGAGAGCGTCATCAAGTGAAGACGAAAGACACTGTTACAATTAGTTTTATACAGTTAAAAAAAATAAAAAGTTTCAACAGTAAATGCACGGTGTGCACGCGTCCAAGCCATGAAGATAACCGAAAAAAATTGCAAGTCGTTAAATAGTAGACACCATTGTCACTTACCTAACTTCATCATCACTTCAATACAAGTGGCAGATTAAAATGTCGGAGGTATTTCTGGAGATATATATATATATATATATATATATATATATATGGCTCTGCAGAAATACCTATATTATATATATATATATATATATATATACACCCAACTGTGGGATTGGTATATACGGAGTAAATTTCAATAACCAACAATTATTATTCTTTAAAGAGTGCTCAATACAGAGTAGAGCAGATATAATCATTTATTTATTTAAATATTATAACATAAATATGTTATAAAATCACTACAAAAATAGCCATTTTGTTTCAACACTTATGTCGTCTTGTCAAGTGATGATGTTGAATGTAGAATCTACATTCAACATCATCACTTGATAAGACACCAGAAGTGTTGAAACAAAATGGCTATTTTTGTAGTGATTTTAGAACATATTTATGTTATAATATTTAAATAAATAAATGATATATATATATATATATATATATATATATATATATAGTAAGTTAGTTTACGACAAACTAGGTAATCCGTATGGGTAGACCCAAGGAGGATAAAATCCAGAGAGGTCAATGTAAATCAGAGCTAATAATTTAAATAAAAACAGACCACTTTAAGGTTCCATATAATAAATTATTTCACCACAGAACTTTTAAAGGACCGCGGATCATCAGACTTTACTTCCAAATATTGAAACGAAAAATGAAAAATTTACACAGTATTAAGTATATGTAAATTAACGGAGTTAGGAAGTGAGGGGGAGGGAGGGACATGATTGAGTTAGATGTAACATTTCTATTCTTTCAAATTTAAATTGTTTGAGGAAATCCAGACATTGACACATTAAATCGGTTAACGTAACGGAAGTTATGTATTGATATGGAAGGGGGATAGGAGAAAAGGCATAAAGAGAAAAAGAGAGAGAAGTTATGAGAGAAAGTGTCATTAACTTTCTTTGGAATGAAATAGACGCTGTTATTTTGCTTTACTTTGAGAGTTCATAAATATATTATGTTTGATATAAGTTTGAATGTTTAAACAGTCTATAAGGCATTTAATTATATGTTTGTTAAAGTTTTTTTTATATTGATATTATCAATGATTTTTTTTTCATTCAACTATAGTTAAAGGAATTTTTTTTTTAATTTTCCGAACACAGTGTGCTGATTTTGTTTGGAAAAAAAATTACATCGCTATAATATATATAAAAAAAACATACCTAAATAGAATGAATCGTCTTTAACAAAACTTGTATAAAAGCGTGTTTGTAGAATGTATAATAGTCAAACAACATTTGAGATGGGACAAAGTGGAAAGCATATGGACGACGTGTTTCAACGAACGTGATTCGTGTTGTATTAGAATTTTTCAAGTCGGAATGAAAGATAAAACTGGGATTTTTTAGGATAAGAAGGGGACAATAAATTAAATCATTTCATTCCGACCTGAAAAGGCCGAAACCAAAACACGTCACGTTCAGCCAAACGCGCGTCTATAACCTTTTGCGCTTTCTCATCATGACACACACACACACATACATACATACATACACACACACACACACACACACACACTCATATAGTCAAATAAATAAGTTTTCGTAATGATGCTCTCTACCTGGATAAATGCACCCATGCAAGAGTTTACCTCTGTAACAGGTCATACGATTGCTGATAGTATCTGAATACGGTATTAACGGTCGACGAGTTTCACCAAGTCACGACCGCGTATATATCAAGATATCAACTTTTGATCCGGCCATCGCTTCTCAGAAATCTGCTAAATCCATTTCATTTCTCTTGTACATTACTAGAGTCTTAGCGAGCGAAACTGAAAAATATTAATTAGCTTGAAAAATTAAGAATAAATCCGCATATGACAAAGTCAGTAATTCGTACGCGTGACAGGATTCAGGTATCTGAGCGTTATGGGTAGGGGGAAGCTCTATCGTCTCATTACTCAGGTTGGTTTATAAATTTATTTATATTGATTTATATCAAAATTATATATATAATACAAACGGAAATATTTGCCTATTCTAAAAAATTATGTAAATGCCCATAGAAATATTCATTAAACTTAAATCTCTGTAGCTGAAATGTGGAAAACCTGATCGAAGTAGCTACAATGCGAATGTTTATATCTGCCGTTTCTATACAAGAAACATTCGGTATTCATTTTTTAAAAATAATTTTCAAAACAGGAAATGAGACGATTTCCCTGTCCGCTCGGTGGCAGTGACCGGCAGACCTGTCATTGTGTACTTGGGAACAGTGAAAACAGGATGAACTGAGCAGTACTAGAAACTAATAAATAGACAAGATACGAGACTTGCTGGGATCTGTTATTCAGATCTTGGCTGCTGTCGGACTCTCTCCCTTAGGGCAGAGAGGATCTCGGACGAGGCTATGCAGAGTCTCTTCAGGGGTGGTAGACAGACCCGAACCCGTTTATGCGGGGTAACGGGGAAATTTTGGCCGAGCCTAGGAGCTGGGATTGCCCCACATTAAACTCAGGTTGGTATAGAGGTCTGGTCGGGGATCTATCATCTCCGATTCTAGAATTCGTCGTAGAGTGCGTCACCAGCTTGTTTCCCAAATACTTATGATTGCAATAACTTTTATTTACATTGTTCGGACTGTCATCTTCATCTTTACTGTCATCTTCATCTTTACTGTCATCTTCATCTTTACTGTCATCTTCATCTTTACTGTCATCTTCATCTTTACTGTCATCTTCATCTTTACTGTCATCTTCATCTTTACTGTCATCTTCATCTTTACTGTCATCTTCATCTTTACTGTCATCTTCATCTTTACTGTCATCTTCATCTTTACTGTCATCTTCATCTTTACTGTCATCTTCACGATCTTTCGGTCGTTGTACGCTCCGGCCTTCTTCAGGTGATATACGTTGGATTGTTCTCGTTTCACGTGCCATACGTTTTCTGGATATCTTAGTTCCAGTTAATTCCCTTGTTTGTTACTCAACTCTCCAAGTGTTTGTTCAAGTCCGCTGCGGTCAGATATTGAACTTAGAACTCTTTGGGTCAAGTTATCGGATTGTCTCAACCAACGCTTTTATCCACTTGGCCATGTGAATATGACAAAGATGAGGACAACAGTCTGAATAATGTAAATAGTGGGAATAATTACAATACTTCATCTCGGAAATAGACCATTTACTGTTTAGTAAGCAAAACAATCAAAACGTTATATTAACAAATCATAACAAAAATTCCGATTAGTACGTGGTCACTCGGTTTGTGATTTTCTGACTTTTCGTAAAATAATTGATTTCTGCGATGACATTTTGTTAAAACATAAATTTATAGTCATGGATAAAATTAACTAAAGTCTAGAGACACGAGAATAAGTTATTAATTTAATTAGTCTATATTTCTGAAATTAGGTACTGCAACTATTTACATCATTCGGACTGTTGTGCTCATCTTTATTTCTTCGTTTCGGTCGTTGTATGCATCAGCCTTCTTCAGGTGATATCAGTTGGAATTTCGAAATTAACCTTTCATTTAGTCCGCGTGGGTAGCTTGTTCGAATTACATGCGCCATGCACTTTTTGGACATCTCAGTTTCAGTTAAATTCCTTTTAGTATCTCAGATCTCAAAGTTGTTTTTCTTTCTGCTGTAGCCAGCTATTGAACTCAAATTCTTTGATTCGTGGATAAATCGTTGATTTAGTGATCGAAAAGTCACTTGAACCAAACAATTGTAAATAGCCTGTCATTGTTTCACGCTATCACGTTTAGTCAAAAAAAAAATAACACTTAGAACAGCCGATAAAATTATCATCAGGTCGAGAATTCTCGGATTCTCCTGACTCGTTCCTTCCAGCCATCTCTGTCAGACATCGCTGTCGGCAGGTCCTCCGGGTGACATCCAGAGTCATCTACAAGTTGGTCAATGTAAGTTTGATAAGGTCTTCCAACCGATCTTTCGACGCGCAATGGGTTACTCAGAAAAGTGTCACTCACAAGTTCTGGCTTACTTCTCCAAGAGTGACAACCTAGCCGATGTTTGTTCCAGACGATGTCCAATGCATCTCGTAACATCCTTGTGTATGTCCGTCAAGATATGCTACTTTGTGTTTCGTCAGTGTCTATGTTGTTGAGCCGTAGAGCAAGACAGTCTACCGTGGCCTTAAAATTCCTTCCTTTTTAAGACAGAAAATATGTTAGACCAAATATCGGTTCACTATGCCATATAGCTTATTAGAAACTGTCGGGTATTATTGGGAGAATCATGCAAAAAAATAACCATTTTTGTTTCAAGAAATTATGTACAAAACACGGTATATGTTATTTCACCGATGTACTAGGTCACCAGGGAATTTATTTCACTTTTTTTGTGTATAGATGTTTGAAGTATTGTATTTGATATATTTTATCTACTTTTGCCGTGATGCCCGTAAAATGGAGCATTTTCTCTTTAGTTGACATAATACTAAAGGCAAATTTACTTCCGAGTGCGTTGAGCGGGATTGAAGACGTGTGTTTTTGTGTGTGTCTCGTCAGATGTGTATGACGGTGCTCGTATACACTTTGCGACACGTTTGAAATCTTCGATAGGAAACAGAAGAAAACCATATAACTAAATTGCAAAGTATAACTGCGCATCGAATACGGTTTTGAATGGCGAAATACGATGTTTAATTAACGACGGCATGCTGAAGCCTCATTAGTTCCGCCAAAAGGGACAGCACAATGAGGCGTACGGTGAGAGTGGGGCAAGGAAAAGACAAATATGGAAAGGAAAAGGAAAGCCGTGTAGAAACGAAAGAAGGAATATCGTTGGGGGGAAATGTTTTCTGAAAATCATTCAGAAATGTGTCGCCATAAAATAAATGGAAACTTATGAGAAAAGAAAACCGAGGTATCCTCAAGTATGTAAATTGACATAAAATTTCAAGGCAGAAAAATGGCGTTGGAAAGAACTGGTAACTGAAGAAGGTTAGCATTGTTGCCAGCACATGTAAAGAAAACAAAAAAAACTAAAAAAAAAAACGGACGAGACAAATGCATAAAAGTGGATCTTAGATACTCGTTGTAATATTATATTCAGAAAGCTGTTTCTGTCTGCTAAGATCATTCGTTTGATTTTAACTTGGCTTTTTTTCTATCTAACTAAATAAATATCTGCATAGGTCTGAATTTAAATTCCTGGAATTTTTAATCTATACTATAGATTATACATGTTCTCGACATATATGGCTATGCTAATAAATGAAGTACGGTTTGTTTGGTCTAATTTTTATGTGGTTGATGTGTCTTAGGTTTATTTGTTTGTCATGGAGACTGGTTGGGTTTTGTTTGATTGTTTAATTGGCTGGTCGGGTTTTGTTTGATTGTTTAGTTGGCTGGTCGGGTTTTGTTTGATTGTTTAGTTGGCTGGTCGGGTTTTGTTTGATTGTTTAGTTGGCTGGTCGGGTTTTGTTTGATTGTTTAGTTGGCTGGTCGGGTTTTGTTTGATTGTTTAGTTGGCTGGTCGGGTTTGGTTTGATTGTTTAGTTGGCTGGTCGGGTTTGGTTTGATTGTTTAGTTGGCTGGTCGGGTTTGGTTTGATTGTTTAGTTGGCTGGTCGGGTTTGGTTTGATTGTTTAGTTGGCTGGTCGGGTTTGGTTTGATTGTTTAGTTGGCTGGTTTGGTTTGATTGTTTAGTTGGCTGGTTTGGTTTGATTGTTTAGTTGGCTGGTTTGGTTTGATTGTTTAGTTGGCTGGTCGGGTTTCGTTTGTTTTTCCTGGCTGACTGGATTTGGGTTATTTCGATGGCAGCTTTTTTTTTATTTGTATATCTGGTTGGCTCTCTGATTTTTTTTTGTCTGGTTGTTTTTTTACTTTTGTCTGTCCGTTTTGTTTCTATACTTTTTTTTTTTTCTGTTTTTTTATTTTCTTTTTGCCTGTCAGTTTCTTTTGTTGTTTTTTTTTTTTTACTTTTTCTCTGTTTGGTTGTTTTTGTTTTCGCTGATAGGATGGATGTTTTTCATTTACTACCAGAAACGTAAATATTTATCATAAAAAAATTTGCCCGCGAATTCATTTCCATGTTTATACCCTATTGTTTGTAAATAAGCTTTACAGTAGCTTTTTTCCGCTTATAAGCCTAAGAAACAACTCCGTTATAAATATGCCAAAATAATGTCCGACAAACACTCTGATGTTTCCTAGAAATCGGTCTTCATATTCTTGGTGCACGTTACACGGCAGGGATAAAGTATAATTTCTTTTCTTCGATAATTTTAAGATTTTAACTATTTCAATCTTCCTATTATTGCCAAAGATTTAGTATTGCGTTTTCTCCTCAGTCATGTTCAGGTGAACGTTATATTCTTTATTTGGCTGATAATTTTTGTCTTCTACATTATTGCTTTGATCTTTGTCGCATCCTTAATTTCTGATGTATAATTCCTATAGTAAAATCGAACCTGTTATCGGTTAGTTTCAGATAGAACTCATTCTTTCCTCATTATGGGCTATTATTAAATTGCAACAAATTAGGCTGCATTTCTTTAAATCATGCAAATTAAAACAGTTTGCCTTGTAATTTATCCCAAGCAGTATTATTGTGATATATACACATTTATCTTTTTTTTGTTAATTATAATCTGACATGTTATTCTTTGAGTAGCCTTTTTTTTATCATCTTTATTTTTTTTTCACAGTTTATACTTACCAAATACTGTAAAAATAAATGGATATTTTTCTTGTGCTAATTTATAATTAAAAATCTGGTTTTAATGTATTTTCCATTCCATACTAAATATATCAACTTTATTTGGATTTATTTTTGAAATAGCGAAGTTGTGAACTCAGTTTCTAAGGGAAAAATAATATGAAGAAGGCTATCAAAAAAATTCGAAACTGATAATTTTTATCAGATTTTAAAAGTGTCTGATCAAGAAATCTTCGGGTTTCCTTTGTTGAATTATGAATTCCTGGGGAGCTTAGGGCCACGTCACTTTGAAACACTGGTTTCCGTATGAACTTAAGCAATGTCGAACTTGGTTAGTATCTAGAGGGGGGTTCGCTTGGGTATACAAGGCGTTGTAGAATTAGATGTCCGGGTGGTGTAAATGGAGTGTGGATCAGAATTGTTAATCGGAGAGCCTTGTTCCAATTCGCGCTGGGTTCGTTATATTCACTTAGGCAAAAATACCTTTCCTCAAGGTATGAATCTACCTCTTTCCTCTTAGATATAGGTTAATTAGTAAGACTCGTATCACTAAATCATTATCTGCAAAAAGAAAAAAAATGGTTAAAATGTAAAAATATTATCTAGCTTTGAATAAACTACAAAGGGTTGATAAACCGTAGAAAAAGAATCAATTATGAATTTCTGGGATAAGAAGTTATCACTTTTTTTTTATCAAGTTCACCCCAAGCAAAGAACTAAAGCCATGAAGACACATGGGGTTACTAGGTGTGGAAGAGATAGAAACAGAAGAAATTACTAAGGAAGGAGAACAAAATATCCATCGGGATGAGACGAGATATTGATTGACATTTTAGAAGATGAATATTGGCTAGAAATGTTTACATTATTAGGTTTAGGACTATTTTTCTTATTTTTGTTTTTCTTATCGCAAGTTTTTGGTCATTATGTTCTCCAGCCTACGCCAACTGCTTGTCGAACAGGGCAACCTGCAGGGAGATTTCCAACTGAAACCATTATTTAATCTACGTGCGTAGATTGTTCTCGATACACTGATCATGTCTAGGGGATATCTCTCCTCGATCTTACTTACTACTGCCCAGTTATTTCTCTCCGTGCTTCCTCTGACTTTACGTCTGTATTATCCGGAGCAGGGATTGAACTCTCAATGTTAATACATTCACGAATCTGTGCACTAAGCACATAGGCTATTGTTCCGTGGGACAATCTAGAATACATAATTTCGGTTTAAATTTGCCTGCTATTGCTGATTGTCTCGCTTGACTGCATTCATCGAGGTTACTTTTTTCTCTTACTACGGCAGCTGTTGAAGAAATAACTGAGCAGTTCTAAGCAAGAATTAAATGAGATATACGTAGACTTTGTCAGAGAGTAAAATACAACCGTCGCTTAAATAAAGTATTCTGTTCGAATTTCCCGGAATGTTCCTGAGCTCGACAAGCATCTGACGAATGCCAGAGGGCACAAAGGTCGAAACGTTGTGATAATAAAAATGAGGACAGTAGCACAGGATGTAAATTGTATATTTTTCATGAAAAAGGTTATTTCACTAAATGACAGCAAAGTAAGGAGCAATAAATGCCCTCCCTCGCATTCACACAAAAAGACTTGATTTGAATTTTAATTTCGTATCCTTAGGAGCCACTCTCGCAGACAATGCTTTATTAGTTTGTCAAACGAAGGAACTAAAAAGACGTAATTAAAATCTTCTCATATGGACACGTACATATTTGATTGGGTCTGTCAGATTGCTTTTGATATATTTAATGATGATGATCATCGGCCCTATAGCTAGATTTTGATATATTTAATGATGATGATGATGATTATCGGCCCTATAGCTAGACTTTTATTGGGTCTGTCAGATTGCTTTTGATATATTTAATGATGATGATGATCATCGGCCCGATAGCTAGATTTTGATTGAGGCTGTCAGATTGCTTTTGATATATTTAATGATGATGATGATCATCGGTCATATAGCTAGATTTTGATTGGGTCTGTTATTGCTTTTGATATATTTAATGATGATGATGATCATCATCGGCCCTATAGCTAGATTTTGATTGGGTCATTCAGATTGCTTTTGAGATATGTAATGATGATCATCATCATCATCGGCCCTATAGCTAGATTTTGATTGGGTCTGTCATTGCTTTTGATATATTTAATGATGATGATCATCATCGGCCCTATAGCTAGATTTTGATTGGGTCTGTCATTGCTTTTGATATATTTAATGATGATGATATCATCGGCCCTATAGCTACATTTTGATTGGGTCTATCATTACTTTTGATATATTTAATGATGATGATGATCATCGGCCCGATAGCTAGATTTTGATTGGGTCTGTCATTGCTTTTGATATATTTAATGATGATGATCATCGGCCCTATAGCTAGATTTTGATTGAGGCTGTCAGATTGCTTTTGATATATTTAATGATGATGATGATCATCATCATCGGCCCTATAGCGAGATTTTGATTGGGTCATTCAGATTGCTTTTGATATATGTAATGATGATGATCATCATCATCATCATCGGCCCTATAGCTAGATTTTGATTGGGTCTGTCATTGCTTTTGATATATTTAATGATGATGATGATTATCGGTCCTATAACTAGATTTTGATTGGGTCTGTCAGATTGCTTTTGATATATTTAATGATGATGATCGTCGGCCCTATAGCTAGATTTTGTCGTAGGTCACTGCACTCCTTATGCACCTGATTATCTCACTTCACGTGTTTTGGTAAGTGTTCAGAAATGTGACTGTTGTTTTTCTTTCCTTATTTCTTTGATGTTGTCTATAAATGCGAACGGGGAATGTAAATATGTTTCCTCCAGTAGTTATTGGGAATAGCAATGTTTCGAGATAGGTATCTAATGAAAGAAAAAAAATAACTTAAAGGATACCAAAGATAGATATCGTTATTGCTGTTAATACTTTCTCGAAAAATAGCTTACGGATTCGTTACTGCTGTCCAAAAATGAGAACATAACGATAGGAATTTAAATGAAATGGGAAAAAGAAAATGTTTGTAGAGGTATATTAGTAATGAATAAAGGTGTTTAAATTCATGAAATAGGTTTTCCTGTTGTCTTTATTCATTGTAAATTATCTTTACTGACGTGTTTCGTCCTTTTCAGATATATTTTTAGTTATATCTGAAACTGTACACACAATTTCTAAGGTCTTCTATATGTGAAACTCAAGTTTAATTTCTAGGAACGTTCTAAAGTTGTCTTTATTTATCCTGGAATTAATTGGTAGTGGAAATACATTTATCAACCTATTTTATAACTATTTTATCTGATAAAGACAAATAATTTATATTGTTCGGACTGTTGTCATCTTTATTGCCATATTCACAACGATTCGGCCGTTGTACGCTACGGTCTTCTTCAGGTGATTGGAATTTCGAACTGAACCCTTTATTTCGTCCACCGGGGTAGATTGTTCCAGTTCCATATAACTTGCCTTTAAATTAACTCTCCAAATTTTTGTACACCCCTGCAGTAGCCAGGTATTGAACTAAGAACTCTTTGGCTCAAGTCAACTAAAGCCTTTATCCAATGACTTGACCCAAAGTGTTCTCCGAACAATGTAAATAATTACAATAGCTCAACCGAGATAAAGATGAATAAGTATAGAAAATTACGTGCTAAACACTATGCAGTGTAGGATTTGGAAGGCAGAATTAAATTGATAAGCTCAGATATACTTTCAACATATGAAAGAAGAGGAAGCGGAATGCACTTTTATGACTTTAGTATACGCGCTCTTTCTTCGTCGCGGTCCTTAATTTGTCTTGATATCTTCAAATCATTTTTTTTTTTTGTTCACGAATATCTCCCGGATCTGATTTTAAGATGAAAGACGATGAAGAAAAAAAAAAGACTCTGGATACGTAAATAATTGGCGAAAAATAGATATATCGGAAAATATCAGGACAATATAAAGGTTTTCTCTCTTAATTCCTTTTTGTGTTTTCTCTCCTTTTTCGCATATTCGCCTATACTTAATAACCCCTTACGTCTTAGTGGCTTTACCGAGTTTCTTGTGTGGTGAAAGGGTTAAAGATAACTTAATAATAACGTATAATATAGATTACGAAATAGTAAAAAAATGAAAGAAAAAAAACAGTGTAGAGAGAAAGCGCAAATATTTCTTAGAATTGGTATTCTGGTCGCTTTGTTCTATATTAATGTTCATCTGACACAAGGTCCAAGAGCCACCCAAGTAGATAGTTTTTGAATGAATTTTTGTATGAATGTAAGAGGCGGAGCTAAGAAGTACAGTTTGAGATTATGCATAATGTACAGTTATCTATAATAGGTAATTCAACACTTTCAGAGTTTAAGTTTGTAGTGATGGAGAAAACATGATTTCCGGAGTTCTACAAAGTAACGATTCTTTGGAAGAAACAGTGAAATTGGAACTTTCTTACTAATGGGATACAAAGGGAATCAAATGAGTCTTTCCATTATGCGTGGTACGGCGGTTATTAACTCTTACTAGTTGGTGAAACTAAAAAATGTCGCTCATCAGAAAATTAGTCAACGGGGGAAAATTGCGAACGAGTAATTTCGCGGTATTGTCAGATATATTCACCGGATACCCAGAAGTGGAGTGTGGCGAACGAACACTTAATTGCTTCAAATACTATAGTTGTTGCAAATATAAGAGATTTATGATTAATGGTCCTGAGATATATACAGAGCGGCAAAATTACCTCCCACGTTTTCAAGGTTGACTAAGATAACTGCTATTAAAAAAAAAATATTTTATTGTTTAAATAAAGGACTAGTTTTTATTCATTTGGTGTTATATTCCGTGCTAAGGGAATAAACACATAACACCAGGTGGATACTAGGAGAAAGGTTTATTGTACAATATGAAATACGGTACAGTTCTACACACAGGTCCATCTAGTAGTGAGTGCCACTAATTGGAAGGTCGGACGTACTTGCGTCGTCTCGCTCTCACTCTTCCTCCAGTCTCTCGTAGACGGTCGACTCTATAGGTACTTACTACCTATAGTGTAATCATTCATGGGGGTGACTAGTTATTCCATTACATCATTCGGTTTTAAAATGACATCCTCCTTATTGTGGTACCTATTCTTCATACACTCTTGTAGATGATTTCTAAACTTTTCCATCATCCGGAAGTTCGAGGTCATATAGTGACTTTGTTTTAAGCGCTGAACTTGTGGCATGTAATTAACAACTCATAGTAGTTTATCGATTTTATATCCGGAAAAGCATAATTCAGACTTAACATGAAATGAGCACAAAAAGCTCTGTGTTGTAATTACATATTTCAACAGCAAACACTCGGTGGTAGTATGCCATGATAATAAAGACTAGGATACGAAGAAAAGAAAGGCAAGACATTCGGTAGATGAAGAAGCACGTGGCACTCGCCCAAGTTTACTTGCACCACATAGATAAGAGTTTAAAATGTGGGATATATTTTCGCCGCAACCTTGATTATTCAATGTTATAACGTATTTTTCGGGTCCAGTGGTAATTCGGACACCATTTTAAGAATTAGTTCAACTGTGATGGTACAGATGACGATAATCATGTTGATAATTATGATTATATAACAAAATAGTGTATTATTAATAAGGAACGGCGAAAGTCGACAATGGTGGAAAAAAAGTCACTATTAAAATTATAGGAAATTGATATATGGAAAAACGTAAAAGAAAACCGTAATAATAATCAATATTAGCCAAAAAGAGAATATTCTTAAATCTCTCAACTTAAGTTTTTTAATTTTGGATTTAAGTGTAAATAACATTTTAGGAAAGAGGCTTATGGCCGTATCATGTATAAACTGCGGTTGCCGTACGATAACTGAAACTAAGTAGCGTCGAGCCTTGTCATTACCGAGATGGGTGACCGCATGAGAATATCAGGTCTTGTAATCTTGGATTTCCGATGGTGTAATTGATAACGGAAAAATAGTACAACTGAGTTCAAATTCCAGTTGGGTTCGTTATATTTATTTACACAAAAATACTTTGGGACAGGAATCAATCCTCCTATTTCCCCCCTCCTCTGGGCTAATTAGTAAGATTTCTATCAATATATTGCTATCGCTTTAAAAAAAATGTGGCTTTAAATAAACTGCAAAGGTTTAATAAAACGTAAAAATACAAAGCCATTAATCAAAGCATTATAAAAGTTATTGATACATCTTTTCATTGAATTTATAGATTAAATAGGAAGATTTGTATATGGAAAATCATGAATTCAAAAGGACTGAAGTTAAAGCAATATTAAATCACCCAAAAATTAAAATACAAAATATTTCGGTAAATATATATATATATATATATATATATATAATATAATATATATAAATATATAACAAATCACCCCAAGCAAGGCAGGAGTATCATTAGCACTCAAGGCGTTGCTGAGAGTAAGAGTAAACTTTGAAATATCCATGTATTCATTGTTTTATGTCAAGGTAATTATATGAGTAATAAAGTTTAGGATATCAGCAGTAGACCGAACCGATCGAAACTTGTACTGCAGAAGAGGTTTCCCTATTGAGGCGATCAACAATCTTCTTGGTAATTATGGCTTCAAAGCCGTGTCAGCGACACTGATGTCGTTGATGGGT
Source organism: Acanthosepion esculentum (assembly GCA_964036315.1). Lineage (NCBI taxonomy): Eukaryota > Metazoa > Mollusca > Cephalopoda > Sepiida > Sepiidae > Acanthosepion > Acanthosepion esculentum. The sequence goes on along the minus strand of OZ038506.1, from coordinate 47,674,930 downwards.
CTATATCAAGACAGAAATGAACGTTCACGCGTATTATTGAAAATAGGACAGAGACTTTACACCGTTCAGACACTTTGGAAGGATATCTCCTTCAATCAACGGTTAAATAGTTTTAAGATTGGTGATAACTCAAGGTTAATGTTCTTAAGGATATCCACTGGGATTTTAACAATTCACCCCAATCAGTGCGGGAGTGACACTATCACGCCAGGGATTACAGAGAGTGAGAGTAAAGAGGAGTGTTTTAGAAATTGATAAAGAGGACAGGGATCAAGGTGAAGGTATCAGAAAATATCGATTGACTTTACATTTGAATATTTGAAGATTATAGCTATCAGGGAAGCAACTGACAGGAAGGGAGTTCCGCTGACAGGAGGTGCTAGATAAGAAGCTCTTGGAGAAGATAAGATGGCTACATTTAGCCGATTCGACAGAGAAAGCGTGGGACAAAGATGCCAATCTTGTAACACGGTGCAGTTTAGGAACCAGTGAAAGTAGCTCGTCGGAGCAGTTGCCATGAAAGTAGTTGTAGAAAAGACACAGGGAAGCCACGGCACGTCTGTGAGATAGCGACTGCAGACAGGATGCCAGAACAGGACCAGCTACGTTGCATATCCGTCTCTGGATTTTGTCTAGGACCTCGAGATGAACAGCGGGATATATATATCAGCAATATTCAAAATTACATACATATACATGTTTCATTAAATAATATAGACAAGTGTTGTCTATTTATTTTATGTAAATTCTTTTCATATCGTCTGATAAGCTTAATAACATTATCATTAAACGAAGAAAGAAAATTACAATACGGATACATATTTTTTTAATCCAATCTAAGCTTACATCATCAATTTCTTGTTCGTGTATTGCTTAATATATTGTGTAATTGTCATCTTTGATAATGGCTTATGTAAGCCGAAAGCTTAGATTGGATTAAAAAATATGTATCAATATTGTGATTTTTCTTCGTTTAATGATAATTTTATGAAGCTTATCAGACGATATGAAAAGAATTTACATAAAATAAATAGACATTTGTCTATATTATTTAATGAAACATACATATATATATATATATATATATATATATATACACACACACACACACACACACATCTATCGATCTATATATATATATATATAATCACCCGCTTATACGACGGATGCGAAAAACTTTCGGTTCGACCCACTTACCAAAAATCAATATTTCTAATTCATATGATGATAATTTTATGTTACATCAAAAAAATTTTTAATGTAAAAAAATATAACATAAAAATATAGGAGTTTATTTATCCCGAATTTGTTCTATTTTAGTCATTCCTCTTTCACCAAAGGAATTGTAATTCCATCTGACAGTATTTTTAGTCCTCTTAGGCTAGAAAACAAAAGTTTCATTTAGTTTGTATTTGCTGTAACTTCTCCATAGGGAGAAATGTGTGATTTACATTTTTATTTTTCTTCCTGTCGTCGAAAGCGTCTTTATTTCCATTTGTTTTGAAATATTCTTAAAATAGAAAAGCCGAAAAAAAACGTTATAAAACAACGAAGTACTCACGAATTACATTTTGAACCATTTTTACAAAATGAAAAACACACACACACACACACACACACACATATATATATTCGTTACCTTAAAATATTGCCCTTGGAGACATCGTCATATGCTTTCTTTGAAACCATATATATTTACTTCGAGTTCTAATAATGGTATAGGAAATTTGAATTGCGTATTTCTTACAAACACACATGGTGTTATATATATATATATATATATATATATATGATTTGTGTGTGAGCATACACATTTGTTCCTCACGAATTGTTAAAATATTTAGCTTCATGCATGAAACTGTTTTACCAAACGGTGAGGAAGAAATGTAAATTTATTTTTTAGTAGAGTAATGTTCTTTTTATTACCAGAAATGACTGCGCACCGTTTTTACATATGAAAGTACCTACAAGAAAGTGTTATTCATTTTTAAATGCATTTAAAAAATCAAAATCTTTCTTGTAGCTTAGATTTTAAGTTTCATTAGAATCTAATAGATTAAATTTAACATTTCAAATAAGCAAAATATTTTGCTATAGTTCAAACCGAATTTCAACTGATTTTTTTTCAAATCTCTGAAATCGGAAAAATTGACAAATATGTCATCACAGCATAACTCACTTCATAAAAGATCTTTAAAAAAATATTTTCTGAAGCTTTACATAGGGATAATTTTTCTCATTTAGAGTTCAATTAATCTGAATTAAAACTAATATTACTTACTTTCAGGTTAATGTATCGAGGGGAGCATTTTGAACACTGCGGTGGGTGTTTTTATTAGGTGTTGATGCAGTTAGCGATATCTCAATGCTTGCGAGAAATATTTATTTATCAACGTTCGTTTGTTTATTCTATTCAGTAACCTTCCCTAGGTTACGACACTAATCTTAAAGGGGAAAAGCTTAACTACAACCCTGCGACCCACTGTATTTTGCAAGGAATAGATATTTTTTGTGAATAAATGCAGATTTTTGTATATATAGGCGTCGTTGTATATATAGGCGTCGTTGTTTGGACTGTTGTCATATTTATTGCCATATTCACTACGATTCGGCCGATGTAATCTCCGACCTTCTTCATGTCTAACGAACCAAACCGAACCCTTTATTTCCGCTGATTAGATTGTTCTAGTTCCATGTGTCTTTTCTGGATATTTCAGTATCAGTTATTTCTCTTTAATAACGCAACTCACTCTCTTTCTCAAGTCACTGGATCACTTAAAGCAACGTACGCTTTTAGCTACTGTTTCATGTGTCTTTGTAATAAAGATAAGTACAACAGTTAGAACTGTGTAAATAGTTACAATCGTTCGTGTCAGAAATATAAACAGGGAAATATTTGTAGTAAATTTACTGAACCACTGCATATTACATTATTGAAGAGACCAAAAGACTACTTAAGTACATAATATCGATGAATATCATTAATAAAACGTAAACTCATTTTTCTAGACAATTTCTCACTTGCCATTAATCTTAAAAAAAAATCCCAATATTCGAAACCTAATAATTTACTGAAGTTAGACACATTTGCTTTATTCTGTAATCAAAGAAGACTCTTGTTGAGGAAATGTCAGAAAATTACGAATAAATTGTATATTTACTAAAGTTGCCGCACTTATTTTCTGATAATGATATCGACGTCTATATTTACAAAAAATCTGCACATTTTATACGAAAAAAATATCTTCTCTTTGCAAAATACAGTGGGTCGCTGGGTTCTAGTTACACTTTTCCTCTTTATTAGTGTTGTAACCTACGGAAGGTTACTGAATAGATTAATCAAACCAAGGTTGGTAATGAATCATAATACTTAGGACACGGACAATACATACTAGATACGCCATCAGCGCGTAGAAATAGTAGTCAACAACTAGAAGTGAGTAAAGTGAATTCTACAATGAATCTCCAATTGCAGATCAACATACAGTATTTACTACTGTATTTATGTGAATGGGGACATACGCATTATCGTCCATAGGTATGCTACAACAATTAGTAAATGTAGTTTAAATCGTTCGACTGGTACGAATTAATACAGAATTTTAAGATTAGAAAATGTTATAAATTATTATAATTAAAATTTTTTAGAAATTGAAAAGTTCTTGTAAATATTCATTATTAGCCGAGAATTAAGATAGTGTAACCCGGATATAAGAGTTGTCGGGACCGGAGAAGAAGTATCGTATATCCGAGTTTCTCTTATATCCGAGTTTCTCTTATATCCGAGTTTGGTCCATTGTATATACATTAACACAGGCTCTAATTTGGAACCAGAGAAAATCTCTTTTATCCAGGTTTCTCTTATACCCAGGTCTCTTATATCCGGGCTACAGTGTAATTGTTTTCATAATACATATATGTATATATAATAATGTATATATAATAGACCAAACCCGGATATAAGAGAATTCTTCGCCGGTCCCGACAACTCTCTTATATCCGGGTTACACTGTATATTCTATTCATAATAGCTGTTAAAAGAATATTACTCTGTATTTCTGAAATGAGGTATGAAATGTGTAAATTAAAGGATCTCTTATTAAATCTCTTAGAGTTATTTCATTTGTTTTTTCATTTTACAATTCAGCGCAGGATTTCTGTAACTGTTGGTGGGGGGGGTCTAGGTTGACTAAAGAAAATAGAATTAAATTCTCAAAGGACTTGTCCTTGTAATGTATAGAAACATTAAGCGCTACAAAAAGGAATTTCATGAAATCTTATATAATTGAATGTGTGGGGGTAACAAATGTAAAAAAAAAAAAAACAAAAAAAAAGGCACCAAGAGATTCTAAAAAACAAAGAAACGTTTGAAAATTAATTTCATTAATTTGGAAATAAGCTCTGAAAAATGCATTACAAACCGACTATTATCTGTTTTTTTGCAAGATTCTATTCAATGTGTTTTTCGCCACAAAAAAAGCTCAAATTTTGCGTACATTGTGGTCTCCATTTGACCACAGAAAAACAAGATTTTTAAACAAAATTTCGAAAGTTGTAAAAATTATTAAAGGAAGTATTTCATCATGTATTCTCAGAGATTGTTTGGATATATATATATATATATATATATATATATATATATATATATACACACACACACACACACACGCATCCCCTACCAACGGACTTATATTTACAACGGACAAAATCTGCAGGCAAAATGGCGGCGGTGGCGAGCTTTTCATTTGTAAACAAAGACGTGTACACACTATATAAATTACGATATATTAGCGTGAGAAACTATCTGTGACAAATCTATTAATTTTTGTTATTTTGCTTAATATATATATATATATATATATATATATATATATATATATATATACACACACGTTTGTAGAGTTTTCATTATGTTCATAACTACTGGCAGTTAAAATAGTGGTTTTATAACTCACAAAAAATTATTTACCATTTATGGACAATCGGTTTTAACGGGCCATCCTTTCCCCGCTATTAGTCCGTTGAGATATATATATATATATATATATATATATATATATATATATATATATAAGACTGCCTATTAAAAAAAAAGTACATGCTTTTATCTGCATATAAATATTTCCGATTATTTCCCCATAAACATTCTCGCGGCCCATTTTTCAAAATAGGCATGTGTTATACTTGGACGCTCCGGAGGTCTACAGTTTCTTTTTGCCTATGTCAAAAGTAAAGCTTCGGCGCGCCGACAGTTGGAAACACTTACACTAATTAGTTTTTTTTAAGAATCCATATTCACGAATTTTATGATTTTCTTTTTCTCCTAGATAAACATTTACATTGGAATTTCTTCCTTTGGTTATCTTCATCGATATTACGTAATAATATGTAGTCATTTAGCCTCTTCAAGAATGTAATATATAGTGTTTCATTAAATTTAAAAGGGATGCGAGGAACGTCAAAATAAAAACAGGGATAGGTCAGCACGTTTCGAAAAACGGAATCGGTTTCATTAAATTCGAATTATGGTTGAGAGTCTGTTAAGTTCATTTCGGGCAGAAAGGGAGAGCATAAATTAACTACTCGCACATACATTCTGTTTCTGTCTGGCACTCTGAACATAAATATTCCGTCTCTCTGTCTCTCTCTCACATACGCTTCTGCCTCTCTCTCTCTCACATACGCTTCTGCCTCTCTCTCTCTCACATACGCTTCTGTCTCTCTCTCTCTCACATACGCTTCTGTCTCTCTCTCTCTCTCACATACGCTTCTGTCTCTCTCTCTCTCACATACGCTTCTGTCTCTCTCTCTCTCACATACGCTTCTGTCTCTCTCTCTCTCACATACGCTTCTGTCTCTCTCTCTCTCACATACGCTTCTGTCTCTCTCTCTCTCACATACGCTTCTGTCTCTCTCTCTCTCACATACGCTTCTGTCTCTCTCTCTCTCTCACATACGCTTCTGTCTCTCTCTCTCTCACATACGCTTCTGTCTCTCTCTCTCTCACATACGCTTCTGTCTCTCTCTCTCTCACGCTTCTGTGTCTCTCTCTCTCTCACATACGCTTCTGTGTCTCTCTCTCTCTCACATACGCTTCTGTGTCTCTCTCTCTCTCACATACGCTTCTGTGTCTCTCTCTCTCTCACATACGCTTCTGTGTCTCTCTCTCTCTCACATACGCTTCTGTGTCTCTCTCTCTCTCACATACGCTTCTGTGTCTCTCTCTCTCTCACATACGCTTCTGTGTGTCTCTCTCTCTCACATACGCTTCTGTGTCTCTCTCTCTCTCACATACGCTTCTGTGTCTCTCTCTCTCTCACATACGCTTCTGTCTCTCTCTCTCTCTCTCACATACGCTTCTGTCTCTCTCTCTCTCTCTCTCACATACGCTTCTGTCTCTCTCTCTCTCTCACATACGCTTCTGTCTCTCTCTCTCTCACATACGCTTCTGTCTCTCTCTCTCTCACATACGCTTCTGTCTCTCTCTCTCTCACATACGCTTCTGTCTCTCTCTCTCTCACATACGCTTCTGTCTCTCTCTCTCTCACATACGCTTCTGTCTCTCTCTCTCTCACATACGCTTCTGTCTCTCTCTCTCTCACATACGCTTCTGTCTCTCTCTCTCTCACATACGCTTCTGTCTCTCTCTCTCTCACATACGCTTCTGTCTCTCTCTCTCTCACATACGCTTCTGTCTCTCTCTCTCTCACATACGCTTCTGTCTCTCTCTCTCTAAAATACGCTTCTGTCTCTCTCTCTCTCACATACGCTTCTGTCTCTCTCTCTCTCTCACATACGCTTCTGTCTCTCTCTCTCTCTCTCACATACGCTTCTGTCTCTCTCTCTCTCTCTCACATACGCTTCTGTCTCTCTCTCTCTCTCTCACATACGCTTCTGTCTCTCTCTCTCTCTCTCACATACGCTTCTGTCTCTCTCTCTCTCTCTCACATACGCTTCTGTCTCTCTCTCTCTCTCTCACATACGCTTCTGTCTCTCTCTCTCTCTCTCTCACATACGCTTCTGTCTCTCTCTCTCTCTCTCTCACATACGCTTCTGTCTCTCTCTCTCTCTCTCTCACATACGCTTCTGTCTCTCTCTCTCTCTTACATACGCTTCTGTCTCACTCTCTCTCTTACATACGCTTCTGTCTCACTCTCTCTCTTACATACGCTTCTGTCTCACTCTCTCTCTTACATACGCTTGTCTCACTCTCTCTCTTACATACGCTTCTGTCTCACTCTCTCTCTTACATACGCTTCTGTCTCACTCTCTCTCTTACATACGCTTCTGTCTCACTCTCTCTCTTACATACGCTTCTGTCTCACTCTCTCTCTTACATACGCTTCTGTCTCACTCTCTCTCTTACATACGCTTCTGTCTCACTCTCTCTCTTACATACGCTTCTGTCTCACTCTCTCTCTTACATACGCTTCTGTCTCACTCTCTCTCTTACATACGCTTCTGTCTCACTCTCTCTCTTACATACGCTTCTGTCTCACTCTCTCTCTTACATACGCTTCTGTCTCTCTCTCCCTCTCTCTCCCTCTCTCTCATACGCTTCTGTCTCTCTCTCCCTCTCTCTCATACGCTTCTGTCTCTCTCTCCCTCTCTCTCATACGCATCTGTCTCTCTCTCCCTCTCTCTCATACGCTTCTCTCTCCCTCTCTCTCATACGCTTGTCTCTCTCTCTCTCTCATACGCTTGTCTCTCGCTCTCTCTCTCATACGCTTGTCTCTCGCTCTCTCTCTCATACGCTTGTCTCTCGCTCTCTCTCTCATACGCTTGTCTCTCGCTCTCTCTCTCATACGCTTGTCTCTCGCTCTCTCTCTCATACGCTTGTCTCTCGCTCTCTCTCTCATACGCTTGTCTCTCGCTCTCTCTCTCATACGCTTGTCTCTCGCTCTCTCTCTCATACGCTTGTCTCTCGCTCTCTCTCATACGCTTCTGTCTCTCTCTCTCATACGCTTCTGTCTCTCTCTCTCATACGCTTCTGTCTCTCTCTCTCATACGCTTCTGTCTCTCTCTCTCATACGCTTCTCTCTCTCTCATACGCTTCTCTCTCTCTCATACGCTTCTCTCTCTCTCATACGCTTCTCTCTCTCTCATACGCTTCTCTCTCTCTCTCATACGCTTCTGTCTCTCTCTCTCATACGCTTCTGTCTCTCTCTCTCATACGCTTCTGTCTCTCTCTCTCATACGCTTCTGTCTGTCTCTCTCATACGCTTCTGTCTGTCTCTCTCTCTCATACGCTTCTGTCTGTCTCTCTCTCTCATACGCTTCTGTCTGTCTCTCTCTCTCATACGCTTCTGTCTGTCTCTCTCTCTCATACGCTTCTGTCTGTCTCTCTCTCTCATACGCTTCTGTCTGTCTCTCTCTCTCATACGCTTCTGTCTGTCTCTCTCTCTCATACGCTTCTGTCTGTCTCTCTCTCTCATACGCTTCTGTCTGTCTCTCTCTCTCTCTCATACGCTTCTGTCTGTCTCTCTCTCTCATACGCTTCTGTCTGTCTCTCTCTCTCTCTCTCATACGCTTCTGTCTGTCTCTCTCTCTCTCTCTCTCATACGCTTCTGTCTGTCTCTCTCTCTCTCTCTCTCATACGCTTCTGTCTGTCTCTCTCTCTCTCTCTCATACGCTTCTGTCTGTCTCTCTCTCTCTCTCTCATACGCTTCTGTCTGTCTCTCTCATACGCTTCTGTCTGTCTCTCTCTCTCTCTCTCTCTCTCTCTCATACGCTTCTGTCTGTCTCTCTCTCTCTCTCTCATACGCTTCTGTCTGTCTCTCTCTCTCTCTCTCATACGCTTCTGTCTGTCTCTCTATCTCTCTCTCATACGCTTCTGTCTGTCTCTCTATCTCTCTCTCTCTCTCTCTCATACGCTTCTGTCTGTCTCGCTATCTCTCTCTCTCTCTCTCTCATACGCTTCTGTCTGTCTCTCTATCTCTCTCTCTCTCTCTCTCATACGCTTCTGTCTGTCTCTCTATCTCTCTCTCTCTCTCTCATACGCTTCTGTCTGTCTCTCTCTCTCTCTCTCTCTCTCATACGCTTCTGTCTCTCTCTCTCTCTCTCTCTCATACGCTTCTGTCTCTCTCTCTCTCTCTCTCTCTCATACGCTTCTGTCTCTCTCTCTCTCTCTCATACGCTTCTGTCTCTCTCTCTCTCATACGCTTCTGTCTCTCTCTCTCTATCTCTCATACGCTTCTGTCTCTCTCTCTCTATCTCTCATACGCTTCTGTCTCTCTCTCTCTCTCTCTCTCATACGCTTCTGTCTCTCTCTCTCTCTCTCATACGCTTCTGTCTCTCTCTCTCTCTCTCTCTCATACGCTTCTGTCTCTCTCTCTCTCTCTCATACGCTTCTGTCTCTCTCTCTCTCTCTCTCTCATACGCTTCTGTCTCTCTCTCTCTCTCTCTCATACGCTTCTGTCTCTCTCTCTCTCTCTCTCTCTCTCATACGCTTCTGTCTCTCTCTCTCTCTCTCTCATACGCTTCTGTCTCTCTCTCTCTCTCTCTCATACGCTTCTGTCTCTCTCTCTCTCTCATACGCTTCTGTCTCTCTCTCTCTCTCTCTCTCTCATACGCTTCTGTCTCTCTCTCTCTCTCTCATACGCTTCTGTCTCTCTCTCTCATACGCTTCTGTCTCTCTCTCTCATACGCTTCTGTCTCTCTCTCTCATACGCTTCTGTCTCTCTCTCTCATACGCTTCTCTCTCTCTCTCACACGCTTCTCTCTCTCTCTCATACGCTTCTCTCTCTCTCTCTCTCATACGCTTCTCTCTCTCTCTCTCTCATACGCTTCTCTCTCTCTCTCTCTCATACGCTTCTCTCTCTCTCTCTCTCATACGCTTCTCTCTCTCTCTCTCATACGCTTCTCTCTCTCTCTCTCTCATACGCTTCTCTCACTCTCTCGCGCATACGCTTCTCTCTCTCTCTCGCGCGCGCGCATACGCTTTTCTCTCTCTCTCGCGCGCGCATACGCTTTTCTCTCTCTCTCGCGCGCGCATACGCTTTTCTCTCTCTCTCGCGCGCGCATACGCTTTTCTCTCTCTCTCGCGCGCGCATACGCTTTTCTCTCTCTCTCGCGCGCGCATACGCTTTTCTCTCTCTCTCGCGCGCGCATACGCTTTTCTCTCTCTCTCGCGCGCACATACGCTTTTCTCTCTCTCTCGCGCGCACATACGCTTCTGTCCCTCTCTCTCTCACATACGCTTCTGTCCCTCTCTCTCTCTCTCTCGCGCATACGCTTTCTCTGTCTCTCTCTCTCTCTCTCGCGTCACCTCTGTCATTCACATTCTTTTTCTCTCGCCCACACACTAACTCTTTCACACACCAGACTAGAACAAGGACAGTTCTGAAATCAGAACCGAGGATAAAATCACGGTTAAACACTTCACGCTCGGGCTATTAAGAAGTAACGAAAAAAATTGTAGCCTGTGTTGACACACGATGACTTCCTTTCTGACTTTCCTTTCAAATGGCACTGGTAACTTAATATTTATAAAAATGACTAGATAATATTTCGCAGATCATGGTTCGAGACATTTTATGTGCATGGGAAACGATGGAAAACCAAGACAAGAAACATTATTGGACCTCTGAATTATATCAAAAGTGGCAAACAAATATGCAAAGCAAATTCCAGTCATCGCTAAAATATTTAAATTTTAAAACCCGTATTCATTTGTAATTCTCACATCTTGCGAAGATTTAATTCCACGCAGTGACAACAGTTCGGTTTCTTGAAGGCTCTGGTTTTGACACGGATCTCATTCTATACAATGCAAAGGCAAAAAAAAAACCCTCAGTCAAATCAAGAACCACAGTAACGCCAATAACAACAAAGGAATAAAACTAAAGACCAAATCAACATAATCTCTGGTGCATGTGTATAAAGGCAATCAACGAAATGGTTCTAACAAGCACAGCTCAAATCATACGAAGAGCTTCGTCTATTTAAGTATTCTTTTAATAACTGTCTTCTATGTAAGCGGTAAATACTAAATGACACATCCCAAGTATGCCCTAGATCATTGGTTTATAAGCAGACAATGCGGGTCAAATGATGTCTTTTTTAAAAAAAATATTATTAATAATAATAATAAACACGGATTGTAACGCCGTTTTTTTGGTTTTTGGTTTTTGGTTTTGTTTTTTGGTTTTTGGTTTTGTTTTTTGGTTTTTGGTTTTGTTTTTTGGTTTTTGGTTTTTGGTTTTGTTTTTTGGTTTTGTTTTTTGTTTTTTGTTTTGTTTTTTGTTTTGTTTTTTGTTTTGTTTTTTTTGTTTTGTTTTTTGTTTTGTTTTTTTTTGTTTTGTTTTTTGTTTTGTTTTTTGTTTTGTTTTTTTTTGTTTTTTTTGTTTTGTTTTTTTTTGTTTTGTTTTTTGTTTTGTTTTTTGTTGTTTTTTGTTTTTTTGTTTTGTTTTTTTTGTTTTTTTTGTTTTTTGATTTGTTTTTTTGTTTTTTTTGTTTTTTGTTTTGTTTTTTTTGTTTTTTTTGTTTTGTTTTTGTTTTTTTTGTTTTGTTTTTTTGTTTTTTTGTTTTTTGTTTTGTTTTTTGTTTTGTTTTTTTGTTTTTTGTTTTTTTTGTTTTTTGTTTGTTTGTTTGTTTTTTTGTTTGTTTGTTTTTTGTTTGTTTGTTTTTTGTTTGTTTTTTTTTTGTTTTTGTAGTTTTTTATTTGGTTTGTTTGTTGTTTTCTTTTCTTTTCACTGGAATTTTAATTCAAACCCATGACATTCTGAAGATGGCTTTTTTTTATTATATGTGACTATCTATAATTTCTTCGTAATGATTGTATGGTTATGAATGAAGGAAATTTCTATTCTCAGAATAGTCTGTTAGGAGGAAATGAAACCATTGTCGTTTAGATCTTGTAAAATTTCATATCTGTTTATATTTCTGAGATGAGGTATTATGTACACTATTTACATTAATCGGACTATTGTCCACATCTTTGTCGTCATATTTATTACAACGTTTCGACCATTGTACGCTCCGGCCTACCAATCACCTGAAGAAAGCGGGAGCGTACAACGGCCGAAACGTTGTAATAAATGTGGCGTCAAAGATGAGGACAATAGTACGATTGATGTAAATACTACAAAATTTCGTATTGTAACGATCTATCATCAAAATATTGATTATATTTTTTCATAGAGGTCAAAACTAACTACTTAAATGAATTTGTGGCTCTTGAAAAATTATTTTTTAAAAGTGTTGTCGTAATCAGGGAGGACCTAGCATTAAAATAATTTGTTACCCACATTTTTATGAATCTATTATCTTTGTTATAAATTGCTTTTTAATGTTTGATACTATCACTCCAATACATTTCTGTAAACTGAGAAATGATCCCAAATATATATCCACAGGGATAGTGAAGACTGTAAGGTATTACTTTTATTAAATTTACGTCCATAGACGTGAAAACATTTTGAATCACCCTGTAAATTGTGTTTGATAATTCAGATCTTCATATCACTGACCTAAGTGAAATGTCTACCAAAACGCTTTCCTTCCCAGGCGTAACCCTAACTTGTCATACTTAATTCAGATATACAAATTGTTCGTATATTCAATGCTAGTTTTTTTAGATTAATTTCGTCAGGGTTTTAAATGGTATCAAATTTACAAAGCTAAAAAGATGGCGCCATGCCTCTAAATGTATGTTCATTTTTCATGTATTATTAATATTATTATTGATTTGAAATTCCATTTTTTTTTAAAGATCATACAGGATTGAAACGCCTAGCGATTTAACCAGAATATTTAGTCAGGTGTCTAAATATATTAATCATTTCACCACAAGAATGGCGACAATATCAATAGTACGTAAGGTTTCTTTATGAGTGAAAGAGAATGTGAAGCTTTAATGAGAAAGTTGAAGAGGAAAAGAAAATCAACGGAGCTATTTCGAAATCGTTAAAATACTAAAAACGATAATTGAATTTTTAACTGTACAGAGTTCAGTGGGGACTAGATGACAAATTTAACTTCGTTGAAATGTGAGGAATCGGACATTTACTTTAGACGCAGCAAATAAGTCACATAAACGGAATCTGTGAAAATTATTTCCATGACAATAATATTTCAGAGGATATTTTTCACAAGTTTTGTAACTGTTATTGCTATTTCCCGTGTTGGTGGGCGCTTCCTTCCTAATCGTCCCTTCGTAGTATTGTGGAACTTCAATATCATCATAGTCAAAATTTTCTCTTTGAGTTATATCTATATCCTTTATTGCCGTTTTTAAAAGTGCTCAAGTAGTGTGGCTTCAATTATTTGGTACACTTCTTTCTTTGTAATTGTGTAGCAGTCCACAAGGTTTGAAGAAGAGTGGTCTTCACACAGACTTACATGCTGCATTTGCTGGAAGCCATTTTAAAGTTTTGCTTTGAGAAGGCGATTGCACACAAATTTGGCATTCATTACGTTCATATAATATTCACGGTCTGAGGAAGTTATTTAAGAACGTACCTCCAGTTTTTTTTAGTTAATGTTTTGATTATGTAGAAACTTGTGATGTTTGGAGAAAATCCTTCCTATCACAGTCTACTCAATTTCCTTAACTCCTGTACTAAATTGGTTATCCATACAGCAAGTTATTTAAAGTGTTTAGTATTTTTAAAATTCCACTAAGTTACTTTTGATGATAGATTCTGTGTTTGTGGTGACATCGCATTCATTCCAATTCTATATCATAGTTTCTGTATAGGAAAGTTTTATCTTCAGCAATATGTCATCGAACTCTAGAGAAAGTGATTTTGTGGTGCATGATCACAATTATTCCATATTTGAATACATATGTCATCGTACTCCCTCGTCATCAGTACAATGGTCTCAAGCGGGAAACGTTGTTGAATAAGGCACGTTAACATGTGGCGTTGTAACAATTTAATAAAGAAACATACATCGAAAAGACCTTCTCATTGGATGAAAAATAGCGCCACAAAGCAGGAGGTGTGAATACATGATATTGAGATAATCGATTTTAAACAAAAGATGTATAAACAAACAGCATGAATTACACTTAATGGTTGTAACGAAAAGCTGAAACGTCATTTCAAACGCTTAGTTGTCTTTCAGGAAGAAAATTCTGATGACATTAACACCTCTTTGGCTGAAGGTTTCCTCTAAGCCTGACGTAATTATAGCGGTTAACAAGTCTGAAAGGTGGGTGCTAAATATCTAAGGAATATAATGAGTAGAAAGTTAGGCAGCGTTAAAGAAAACCTAGCAAATAAATTCCATATGTCTAAAGTGGGGAGGATATTATGATTCTTCAGATATCTTTGCTTCATAATCAGTGAATTGCAATGACTTATTGAGAAAGATAATAGAGCGATTTCGCGATGTCATCCTAACGGTTCTGGAATTCAGCGTAGTTCTTCTGTTACTCTGCCTTCCACCAAAGGCTAGATATTCTAGTGCACCTTATGATTTAATCCCTATCTCAAGTATAAGTATGAGCTGGAGTATGAGTATGAGCTGCCTTTCGTTAGTGCGAAACTGAAAAACTGCAGGCGAAATCAGACAGTGAATTCGACTCTCCCAATTGTATTTTGAGTGGAACCAAATTTTACAAGACCTGAACATCCAAATTATATTTTGTTGAAAACACATATTTCTCTTTAGGATGGGCGCGTAATATTTGTAAATGCTTCTCTTGTACGACAAAGTTGAAAAATTTATTCAAGCGTGGGAATTAATTCATCATGTCACATCTATTGCGTCACAAAAAAATATTGTTAGGTTTTCTTCAGGAAGAGCTTTCGGGTTATATCTTGAAAAGCTGGTGGGCTGTAAGTCGCGAAGCTCGGACATTGTCTCCCCGACAAGAAGAGTTTTAAGACCGTCACCAAGAAAAGGATCTTTTAAATATCGTCTTTGACGAGCTAATCTACTGATGGGTGTTGATGGGGTAACAGGAATTATTTTTTTCAATGCGACAACATGACGACAAGAAAGTAAATGACACTAGCGGCAAAATAATCATTAGTGTCATATAATTATTTTTTCTTGTTAAAACGATTTATTTAAGAGATTTATTTAAGACAACGTTAGATGAAGGATTAATGGCATGGCTATACAACCAGAGGCAAGACAAAATAAATAAATAAAACTACTAGGATGCAAGAGTGTTAGAGAATGTGAAAAACAAATATTAATGAGAGACGACAGTAAAATAAAATAAGAATTAACACAGAAGATAATGGACTTTGTATTTAAAATGTTTTAAATCAAAATTGACTGGGAAGCAAGGAACCGGGAGAGAATCCCACAATGCAATAGAAAATATCTAACTGTATATTTTCTAGAATTAAAATTTGAGACAAATATTTAAGTAGGTTTTGTCCTTATTTTGCTTTTGGAAGATTAGAATGAGTGGACCCAAATAAGTGTGCGAAGAATCACATGCCGTTATTAATCATCAATCACATGTACATCAGACAGTTTAGTAAACCACATAACCAAATTAATGATGCAAAATCCTAGAGTAAAGTAGAGCAAAATGTGGAATTAGACCAGAAATACGACAACAAGTGTGCGACATTATTGAGTACCCTGGAACAAGAAAAGCAGTAGAACAACAATATCAAAGTAAATAAAACAAATTCAAATGAACGTGCAATTAGTATTTTTATAGATTACGCAAACTTAATACACAATTTACGCAAAGGTTTGTTTTACTAGTTAAGAAAACAAGATTTGTTACAAAAAGTTCTTGGAATAATCCTGAATTTATGCTTGTGCAAAACCGCCTGCATGTGGATTGAAAATAAATTGCGTTGCTGCACAAAAAGGGGGCGTATATTCTGGCTCGCCGTAGCGGTTATCCGGATTTCTTATCATTGGTTGTAATTTAAACACTATAAGATATACGAATGACACTGTCTTCTTACCTTACACGGAAGTCAAACTATAGGACCTGCGAGGTAAGTTAGTAAACGGAAGCGAGACAAATTGATTAACAATGAAAAAATATGACAGAAATTGTCATCAGCAAGAGAAGAAGCCTATGATGCTGGTTAAAAATTAGAGATGTCAACATCAAGCAGGTACAGGTGTTTATATATCTGGAAACTTAACAAAGGATTCAAAATCCGATACCGTAATCCGAACGGGCCTTGGCTACTGATAGAGGCATACTTATTTAAACTTACCTTTTTAAAAGTTAAACGGTAATTATTCTGCCGCTACTTAATTTAAAATCATTTTGATGTGGGTAGGTCCTTATTTTCCGTACAAACGATTATTTTTATGTCATGGTTGACTTTTGCTGGATTTCGCAATTTCGATTATTCACAAATTTCTTTCCAAGTTATGAAAAATGTTAGAGTAAAAAATATTCGTCGCAAAAAAATCACGTACAAAAATAGCCGAAAGCAAAAGAAGCAATGAAATCTTGAGAATCCAAAATTACAAGATTGCGGGTCCGGATCCATTCAATATGTTCATTAATTTACTGACGGAGATGGCCTGATTCCAAAATGGAATATAACTCTCTACAGCCTCGAGGAGCAAATTTTTAAATAAGTGTAGCAAACTGACATTCGCATATATATATATATATATATATATATATATATATATATATATATATATATATATATATTGTAATGTGGATCCGACCCCAACAATCTTTACTTGTTCAAGTATATGGTTGACCGTTATCTTCCACTCCTATACACACAAGTGGCCTCCAAATGTAACCCTCTACCTCGAGTGGCCTCCGGCCTTGTTAAAAGCTTGAACTTTTTTTTTTTTTTTTTTTTAAATCATAAAATAATAGATCGGTTCGCTTATCGGCCGTTTAACAATCCTTTCCGGTCTATAAGAAAAGAATAGAGGTGTAAACCTAATTTCATTTTTAGGATTGGGTTTCTTGTTACTGATAAATTCAATTTCAACTTTATAATTGTAGCGTCTCAGACTGAACTTTTTATGTAGTATTCATTTTTTTTTTTTTTTTTAGTGAGAGAAGATAGGTTTGCCTATTGTCAAGTTCACATTCCTCTCTGCTCTTTGGAGTAGGAGCAAAGATTTGTCTCGGGTCTCCGGTTTAGGGTTGGGTTTCCGGTTGCCTCTAAAGTCTACTCATTCTATTTCACTGACAGTAGCCCCTTGTGTCTTAGTGGCATTATCGCCGTGCTTAGTTTGAATTAATTAAAAATACACACACACATGCACAGAGGAAAATGGAAAAGATATGTTATCGGCCAGTCAGATTCCTTAACCAATTTTTTTTTTTTGTGGGAAGTATGTTCAGCCGAGACATTTTCATTACACATCTTGTGTACTTATATTTTTGGAAGTGATTTCGTAACTCGTCAGTTTCCGGCATTTTATGTCTAGCAATTCTTGTTTGATCTTGTCGGCGGAAGCAGTCAGTTTTTTTGTTTTTTTTTTAATTTTTGTTTTTTTACAATGCTTTTAAACTCGTACAAGTTGCCAGCAGGAAGATAAATAAATGAAATCGATTATATCTTTTTCCCCATTTAATTATTTATTTGAAGGGTTAGAGTAAAAACTACTCGGGCCATTTATTTTGGGAGATTCTGCTACTTAAAAGCACTTGAATTGGCTTAATCGACGCCAACCAAAATATAATACACTTAAGAACATATAAACACACATCTGAAGTAAACATGAGAGAGAATAGTTAAATTTTTATGAAAGCAATTACCTCAAGACATCAACTCGCAAGACGACGTCTCTGTACATAAAACGCGTATATCAGAATGTGTTTATACTCATATAGAAATAAACATGACTTTGCATTTGTACGATCGTTTTGGGTATAACGTTAAACTACATCAGACAGCAAGGCCTCTGATCAGGAGATTTTATTCCATGTCCACCTTAACCTGGAGCAGTAACAAATGTTAGGGGCCCCGCTTTGGGCAAATAGCTAGCCCCTCAAAATACTAGCAGCACATTTTCATAGTAAAAAAATGATACGCAATACATTTTTTTGTACAAGAAGAAAATGAAAACAATAGAATTCCTTAGCACCATTCTTGATAAGTTTTTTTTTTTTATCAGACCGCGTATTTCACTATGCATTTAATCTAATTTTACACCGCATATATTTTTTAAAAAGAAATCTTTTACGTGAATGAAAGGAATACATGTTCTATAAGAAACTGCTATATTAACCGGTTTCTTAATTGGAAACGATAGAAATGAATTGACGGAACTGCCAGTGCTAACTTCAGTTGAAATTTATCAATTTTTCTATTAAAATAGAAATAGCTTTACCAAGGGGACTAATGTATAGCGCCTCGGATTGAGGATTCGGAGAGCTGAGTTCGAATTCCAGTCGAATCCATGACATTCCTTTACGTTCTAATACCCTTAAGAAAGGTATGCATCCTCTTCTTCTCCCGCCAGCTATGAATAACAGTAGGACAGACCGGTTTCTATAACCTTGGATGGCAACTCGTCTACAGCAGAAAGAAATGGCAATCTATTGAGGGGGGGATCTGCCTTGTCAGTCATGTATCGAAAGGTACATAATCGCCTAAGTGTGTATCACGCATGGCGCATAAATGACTGACTGAAGTTCAATAACTTACCGTGTTTTCTGGTCTTGATGTAAGCTTTCTAACCTTTTTGTTTGAAGTGGTACAGAACGTCAACATCTTGTAAATTTTTCTCTGACTTCTAAGACCATGAGGATTCATTCACTTTAATTAATTTTTAATGACATGCGATAAATCCGTTGTATGGAGTTCAGATTAGACATTTCTGAACAGGTTGTCTGCCTGCATGATACCCATATGAAACTTTCAATCAGATAAGACTGTGGGGCGCTAATTGTGTTGGGAAGAAATTATCAGAAGATTTTTGTCGAAGGTTGCGTTTTTATCATTAACACTTCACATTCAATTTGCAAAGAAAACACAGAAAAGAACAACAAGAGATGATTGAAAAATCAACAAGTAAAATGTATATTGAAACAAATATGTATACAATGACAATAAAGATTAAGTCGTAAAAAGTGATTTCCCTTCTACCGTGTGGAAATACAAGTGTATGTTTTAAGGACTTTCTTTGTTATTTGTTTAGTGTTTAAGAATGTTTGAATTTGAAAGTTAGATGTTTGTGCAGAAGAATGTTGAAGTTCCGAATAGTTCACTTGGCTTTGATAACACAGTTCACTGTGTTGCGTGAATGTAGTTAATGTCTGTGTGCGTGTGAGTAGAAGATGGAGAATAACACGTACGTGATTATGGTTGTGAAAATTTATAATCTACTAAAGTTTCTTCTTTACGTTTCTGCTTTATATACAGTAGGTAGGCTCCAAGAACGAGCGCGGGAAGAATATTGAAGAAAGTGTCAATTTGTGTGATTGGCCAAAAATCGGCCAATTGTTGATTTTTTTTACTATAGCAAGTTTGGTGAAACAACACGAGGATTTTTTATGCGGCTCGTGCGATGCGTAAATTGTCTTTACAAAAAGTACTGTTTATTTATTTTCCAATTACTGTTGAGTAATTTGTGGGCGTGGTGTACGTAGGCGTCTACTACACAACTTAAATAACACGACTTGAGACATTGTGTGAATGTCTTGATGTTGCGGCATATTAAATTGTTAGACCAGGCCATATACATCTTTGTTATCTCTTATAAATATGTTACAACTAATCAATGCACAGAGCTTTGGAATGAGGTAAGGATCAATTCCGCATGAATTGTTATGGATTCGGGTAAAGTTCCATCGCTAATTTCATTCAAATTCCAGATAAACTATCATTTTTAAAAAGGTTTGAGTTTTATTTCTTGGTAAGCTTAGACATGGAAATTTGCTTTTTAAAGATAAGTTATTCCAACTGAGAATAACTGTCATCGGCATAGCACTCATCACCAGGACTCCGGCCTCAGGAGATAAAAGAACGTCGTTTGCTAATAGTATATTTGTGTGTGATGTTCTATAGAATGCTTAAGTGATCAGTGCTCAGCATCGTCCCATATATGCTTACATATGCTCAGAGCAGTGTCTTTGAAGAGATTAAATAGATTGGAGTTCTAATTCACTTTCGTACTTCAGATGTTTGAATTGATTTGGTATCTCTGCCTGAAATACACGACTTTGTGAATCAAAAGAGTTTATCTATTCAGTGGATTCAAAATTTGGAAGACTGTTTCTAATGGATGTGAAGTTGAAGTTTCTATTGCTGTGGTTGTATGCTGTTGTAGGTCAACATAGGTCTAGAATCTTCAGTTGTCTGATGACATATGTGAAAATAATGAGATAAAGTGGAAAATATATAAACGACGCGTTACGCCGAGGGCCCTTGGACTTCCTGCCTTCATAAGGTTAGAATGAAAGACAGGCAAAATTGTACGTAAGGAAAATACGCTGGGATCTCTGGAAATAAGTGGAGACCATAAATCAAATTCTTATCGAATTCATGGCTCTATCCTGGAGAATGGTTGTCTGCCTGTTATATATATATATATATATATATATATATTTATATTAGCTTCCGAAAAGAAATTCAGTCGAGCACTATGATTGAGTTGACTAGGTCACTGGCGTGTTTATGAAAAAATGAATAGGTAAAAATTCTCCCTTCTCTTTGCCGGGCGCCGATAGCATCGGTGTTAGAATTTCTGACTGATGAACAAACTGTTGGGTTTCGATCCCAGCTTGAAGCGATCGGATGTCTATCCACAGTGATGATCTTTAATAGAGCGTAACTATATATAATATAAATAAATAAATAAATAAATAAATATATATATATATATATATATATATATATATATATATATATATATATATATGAGTGAGTGTGTAATGGATAACGGCTTGGATTGAGGAATCGGATAGCAGAGTTCGAATTCCAGTCGAATCCATTACATTCACTTACGTGCTAATACCCTTGGGAAAGGTGTCAATCATCTTCTTATCCTTCCAGCTATGGGTAAATAGCAGGACAGACTGGGTTCTATAGCCTTGGATGGCAACTGGTCTAGGACAAGGACAACACTGAATTCAAAACCTGCGGAGGGTTGTTTGGGGACCTTGTGGCACTCAGTGCACCAGGTCTCTGTGTTCGTCCCTTCAAAAAGTGTGGAGGTCCTGCACGAAACCTTCACCACTATAAGCAAATCTCATGTGCCGGCGTCGGGCTCTCAGTTTCTAGGAACTGATCTGCTTGACCCTCACACGTCGAATTCGACGGGAGAGTCGATGATATATTTATAGTTTTTAAGGTATGCTCTAATTATGGGTGAAGCGCTCAATATCCGGATAGAACTATGTTAATATAAAAGTAGACGGACACAGTATGATTCATGCTTAAGCGCAATCGTTAAGCCATATATATAAGCAGCTTAGTGTCTGTCCACCAAAATTCAATTGTTCAATGTATATACTTGTCATGCAGACGTATACACTCACCCAGGCATATATATTAGAGCTTTTTTATGACATGTGTAAGCATTACACGCTTTACCAGTGCAAAACAAATTTTGTCGTTAGCTGACTTTAATAGAATCGTGAGAGCCTCTTTAAGTGAATGTCCACTAGTATGTGCAGTCTCACTTCAGGATTTGAGCGACCATAGGTCGCCATGACTCCCCGTCCCCTGTGGTTTTTGGCTATATTTTGTCCTCCTTCTCCAGCCCATCTTCTGCAAACCAATTACACGAGATTGTTAGGAAGGATTTCTGTTGCTTTCATTTCTTTTTATTGACTTCACTATATCCCGTGAGTGTCAAATTCTACAAGACATCTTTCCTCAGTATGTGCCCTAGAGGATTTCCTTTATCTCTTTTTTCATTCTACGTATCTCTTTTGTCTCCGTGATGGTTAAAACTTCCTCGCTGCATGTTCAGTGCATGGAATTCTCAGTATCGTTCGAGAGACCCACATTCGTGCTACCTTGAGGGCCTTCTGTGAGAATATTTACGAGCATTCACTGCCATATAAGACGATTGATATTTCGTAAAACTTCTTTGGTTCGTAATGTTTCGCTTCGCCTATTTGGAAGGCACCATCGCGTTTTTGGATTTCGGTGCTACATTTTCTGTCATCTGTTAAAACATTTCCTAAATATTTAAATCTGTGTACATGCTTGATTTCCAATTAGTTTAGTTTGCTTTTTTTTCCTCGTTGGTTTGCTGGTTTCCATATATATAATATATATATATCGAGAAACACTATAAATAGAACAAGATATGTACAATTTTCTTCTCCAAAAAGGCATTTTCTGACATGGTAGAAACAATATAAAAATGGTTAGTTTTAACTAAAAGATAAAAAGAGTACACAGATGGCAAGATATTAATTATTTTAATTAGAAACAATATTTAACAAGATTTTTCCACATCAAAATATTAAAAATTAAAGATTAAACCAAAGGGCTGGTTTATTTTGTTTAGCAGCAGTTCAACTTCTATTTAATGTCCAAATCTAAATATTTTGTACGTAATTTTATGCTTTCAAATACAGATATATTATACATAATTTTATACTTTCTGGGTAAACATTTTTTTTAGATAGATATTTTGGAATCATAGAATGTATTGTTGGTAATTGTATGTAAAACAATTATATCTATATCATTCTAGTGTTGCACTGTTTTGTAGTAGAAACTTTGTAATCGCAGTTAAAACTATTGTAACGCCGTGGAACAATACTAATGTCGGACGCCTTCGAATATCACTGGCGCTAATGGTACTTGCTCGACAAGTAACCTGTATATGGAGCTGAATAGAGAAATGGTATAGAGGATAGACTATGAATTACGATCAATTGGATACACGCGACCTCCTATATATGCATTTCCTCTATGGTGACGTGGTCTACGTAATTCAATAATTGGATCGCCTGTGTTTGCTCACTGGCGATCTATGTTCAAGCTCAACGCAGCGACACTTTATTCTTACATAACACACTGATTATCATTTTGCTATAAAAATGTATTTCTGCTCATTTTATTATAAAAAAAAATATCCGGTAGATTTTAGTTTCGGGCTTCATTATTTGCCTATAGCTGGGACCATAACAGGTGCTGCCACCCCGAATCAGGGTGGACATGACGACGACAGCAATTAAGAGGTGGTTACACGCTCCTCAAAATCTCCAATCTCCAGAACATTTCCGACTACACAAACCTGATTTTAAAAGCCATGCCAAATTCACTATCATTGAAAAAATAGAAAAGTACATAAAAGATAATATTAGAAATATTTTAGAAGACCACGAAGATAAATAGATTTTGCACCTCAAAACACTCCAAAGAGACGGGCTTAATCACAGATTTAACAACATATATAGAATTACTATATAACGTATAAATCAAAACCCTACGCACATGACTCATCCACACAAGACAGACATGCTGGCGGAGGTGTTCAGGTCTCACATATATATATATATATATATATATATATATATATTTACACACACACACACACACACACACACACACATTAATATATATAGGCTTACACGCATCATACACACTCCCGAAGAACTAAATGATAACATACTTAACATAGACACACCCCCTTCCCAGGAACCAATGAAACTGTCAAACTGACCAAGGTAATTCAGAGTAGAATGAATCTATCCATCCTCTATCTTAAAAAAACAACTTGAAAGAGGCCGTTTGACCAATACAAGGACTGACCAAAATTAACGATAAAAAAACAAATGAAAAAGACAGATGAAGTTCATTTTCTTTAGAAAGTCATTCATTCCTGTATTTCACTGCTACGAACAAGCAGAAACCTATTCACTTGATGATAGCCATGCTGGTCGAAACTAGTCGAGGAATCTAATTGAAATAATAAAACAAAAAAATATTAATATAAAACTCAGTGTATCTGAAAAATTTTTATTGTTCAAAAGATATGTATTCAAAATCACCAAAATTGTTGTTTGAATTTTCAATGTTTCTACTGTCAAGAAAATCTGGAGATCGCGATTTTAACAGAAAAAAAAACACAAGTGTACAGGAAACCTATTAAGTAAGTAAAGCCAGTAAAATATGAGTGAACAATAAAAACCTTTGCCTAAGGAAGAGAAACATTAGTAATGGGCGAAAAGAGGAAAGATTTTTAGGACGTTCTTGAAGATTAAAGATAGCAGGAAAGCATGAACCCGAAAGCGTGCTCTACAAGCAAGAAAAGGAACTGTTAGCATAAAATTTGTGGTCACATCTAACTTGCTCAACAGTAAATGTATCTCTTGACGCCAGTCTATTACTGCGATTTCACAGAAAAAGTCGGCGTACCATAGCGAAGCGCTAATCCGAACAATTACCATGTAAATATTTAGCAAAATGCCACAGTCAAACTTATGGCGGTGGGAAAGTGTCTAAATCCGTGCTTCTTGATCAAGACCATTAATGTTGATTCTTCTTTGGAATTTATCAATATATAATGTATATAAAATATATAATTTTTTATGTTGGTGTATCAAATACAGTGTAACCCGGATATAAGAGAGTTGTCGGGGCCGGAGAAGTATCTTATATCCGAGTTTCTCTTATATCCGAGTTTCTCTTATATCCGAGTTTCTCTTATATCCGGGTTTGGTCTATTTTGTTTAGGTAAGTATGGTTCTAATTTGGGACCAGAGAAAATCTCTTTTATATCCGGGTTACACTGTACAATGTAAAATATTGATTTGTATATTAAAATGTTACGTCGTATATTCAGAAAGTTTACAAAGTAATCGAGATGAACGCATTTCCTGCAGAGATGACAAAATACCAGCAAATCGTGTTAAATACGTATCTTGTATAATAGTAGACACTGTTTTCTTCATTTAACTCCTGCAAGTTGCTTAAAATCATTTCTGTTAAGTAAATTTAAGTATGTTTCCTCCTCATTTTTTTGGAAAGAAATTGGGATATTCTGTCTATTTCAGTTCGTTAGTTGGCATTGATTTTTTTTTTTTTTTTTTTTTTTTTTTTAAATACTGATTCGTAAACGTGATTCTGTTACCGCGAGCTTATATTTATATACTCGCAGAAATGTAATTGTTCTGATGAGGCTTGCGTTTCTTGATATGGTGGGTTCTACTTCCGAGAAATGTATCTTGTCAGAACATTTTCCATAGATATAGCGGTACTTTGGCGACACTTCTTGGAACATTTCCTCCGTGGAAATGGAACCGCATTTGAAAATAATAAATCGCCCACCATGCCGCGAAAACGCTTTCGAACTCCCTTAAGTTTGAAAAGAGATGATTGGGCAGCCCCGCTCCAGTTATGGTAGCAATAATCCATTATTAGGCGTTTCTGATTCGAGTAAGGACAGCGTAAGCTAGGAAGAATTTTCTGGAGCGTAACAATGAATCGATCAGCCTTTCAGCATGTTTAGCAATTCCTCTTAAAGTCTCGACTGATATTGAATCACAATTGAAGGTCAAGTTAAGGAGTCTCATTGAGATTGTTACCGCTTATCATGGCTGGAGAAAATTCTGTCTGCTTAGAGATGAGGTTAAAGGTGAGTAACTTGGAATTGGAGATTATCGAGAGACTATCGGTTCTTATACTAGAAATATATAACGAATCCGCAGGTTTAAATTGAAGAAATAGTTCCAAATTACCATTTATTGTCTAAGTCAGCATTTCTTTTCTGAAACTTTAACAACGAGTTTTATTTATCTCAGCCTAGATTCTCAAAAAAGTCTATGAGAGCAGGGATATATTTTTTTAATAAAAAAAATAAAAAAAACGAATTTAAACGAAAAGAGGTCAGAGCTTTGTAAAAACATTGATTTCCAGGAAAACAATACCAACCGCACTGTTACGTTTCTTGCTAACAGTACGCGTTTAGTTAAAGTCGTGTCGTTTGTTCTATTTTACATGAAGGATTTAGTCGTTTTTTTCTGTTGGACTCTAAAACGCTCGCCACGTTTGCCACGTTTGTATTAATTTCAGGTGAAACTTCAACTGTTTTACGAATTGATTCAAGGTGTCCGCTTATTCAAAATCCTCATTTGATATGAATTAGTGAAATATGAACAAGTTATTGAACCAAAACAAACAAAAAAAGAAGTATTTTTTTTCATTTTAATAGATACGCACTGCGTGATGTATCGTTGTAAAATATTGAAATCACTATTCCTCCTAATTCCGCCAGGTGATCTGTTGAACGCCCCTGTTTATCTCCAAGCTTACTAACCTGAAATTCTCTAACAACAAAAATAAAGATAGATCACCGATTTTCCGATACACTTAATTAGCGATGGTTTTGCTGGATCAACCGTAAAATCCCCTGACACATTAATTAATTATATTTTATTTCTAAAGCTGCATCGATTGATGGAAGCTTAGAGTGAAAATGTTATTAAATTGAAATGGATGTGTGTGTTGTGTAATGGATAGCAGTTCGGAATAAAACAGTCGGAGAACATAGTTAGAATTACAGATATGCTTGTTACATTCACCGAGGCAAAAAATACACTGGAGGAGGAAGGTATGAATCTATCTCTTCTCCCGCAGTATGGATTAAATAGAACAGTAGACTGGAATACTTAGCTGTGTTTTAAAGGTAATCTAAGAGGACAACTCTGAATTCAAAACCGTATGTGCTCTTTAGATCATATTATGTTTATGTATGGCCCCTTTTGAATAAAAAAAACAAAAAGAATGGAAGCCACTCCTGTTAAAATTACGACAACAGTATATTGGATGTGGTGAGTGGAAGAAACTAGCAGACTAGAAATTATACCAATGAAATGCAGTGGTAGCATGAGACCGAATTATTCCGAGGCAGATGGAAATTGCGGGAACACATAGCGGAGCGCCTTGTTTGTTCGAAGATGTACGGAAGCGAAACACTTATGATAATGACACATTATCAAAATGCCGGAGCTACACCAAACAAACCGAGTGATGTTAATTCTCCGATCGCCATACGCACAGCCATATATTGCCAGCGAGAAAGGAACATTGGCCCTCACGACATCAATGTTCATTTCAATTTCGTTCGAATTGTGTATATACGTTTTCGCATGTGCGAATTTAATTTAATGATACTTAAAATACTTCCACAAATTTAAATGTAAATTAATTCATTTTATTAGCAAATAATTTCTGAAAACTTCAATAAAACTAATTAACTGAAATTTTTAACAATTACATTTTTTTTTTGTGGTTAGTTTCCAAATTAGATTTTATTAACTCTGGGTAGGGGCTGCGGCGACTGAGTGGAAAGATTATGTATTATTTTAATGCGTCATTTAAAACGTAATTACATTGTGTGCATACATTGCCCAAACAGATGGAATTCGTACATTCGAAATAATGGTATACGCGCATACATAAGCGCATACCAAGTCAGACGCTAATAGAACTTAAAGGAGGACGTGAGAGGCATTCAGCACTTTTATAATATAAATTGTCAAATTAATGAAACTCTGGAAAAGTTCAACGTATACAACATTATTAAGGCTCTCGGGACTTCTTTGTAATCTTGTGTAAAAAGTTAAATTATTCCCGTTTTCAAATATTCTAACTTTGCACAAAATATGATGCAAGCAAAGATAAAATAATTTTGTTTCAAAGTAGGTAAACTATGAATGAATAGTGTTACGCTCATGATCTTGGTTTCAATAACATGGCCATTATTTGACCTCGTCTAATGGTTAACGTCAGTGTTGAGCCCTTTTTTAACCGGAAGGACGTAATTAAAACGCGAAATGCGCGAACATCCTTAACATTAACGTGAAAATTTATTGAATATACAAAAGAATAAAATAGTTAGTCTGTTTCGCAAATTACATGAGCAAAGTTCTAATTTCCGTTCAGGAATGTCTTGAACTTAGTGGAGTGTAATTTAGCAAGATTTTTAGTCCTTTTTATATTAGACCCTGATAAAGGTGACAGCATCGAAGGTCAATTTCTGCAGTCGTTTTTACACGAAGGGAATCTTGTGAATCTAAGAAATGGTTTCTGACATGGCTTTTGAATGTAAACATTTTACAGTAGTCATCTAAAGAGTTGACATGCTGACTAAGATAATCTTAAGAAATGACACCAAATGAGCTTCGTTTTTCAACATATTCTCTTTGTGGTTTACCCACATACTCCATCGGTATTGCAGTACTTTGATCCCATAGGTGAAAAAAGCATTCGTCTTGTGGATCTAAAATGTCATCAACAGAAGATATGACGTCGTCCTCATTGCTATACTGGTTCCCACCCAAATAGTGTTATTCATGTTAGAGACGGGATGAAAGTCACTCTATTATAGTCAACCTATGACAGTCCTGCGTATGATGATAAACTACATCTGCGTCCTGGGTAAAACGATAAACTACGTCCAACAGCAAGGCCTCTGATCAGGAGTATTTGAGAAGCGTGGAACCACTTCTTAATTGCTGGTGTTCCCAGGTCTATCCCTGTAGCACCTGTTAGGGTTCCAGCTATGTGCAAATGGTTAAATGTCAAACTGGGGTCAAAATACTATGAAAGTGTAAAAATAGTTTTTAATACCAGAAATACTTTGTAAAAAAATTATTACATTTTTGAAAAAAAATATTACCAGAAATAGATTTTTTGAAGGAAAAAAATAATACCAGCAATAAAAATTGTCGGCATTAACTAACCCTTTGAGGTTGCTATGCCGTAAACTAAACCAAACCAAATCAATCAGCCTATGAACTTTTCAGTCTACTCTCGTAAATGCTCTTTATATCTCGCATATAGTTTCAATGATTAATTTCACCCGCCAAACTCACAGCTATCATCGTACTCAAGACAGTGGAAATCTCAAGATGTTTTCTTTTTCTGTCATTATTTATAGTATATATTCAAGCGAAAATTCTACGAGAGATAGCTGTGCCGACGGTGTGTAAACCTGGGTACCATTTGATCAAAGTGACCATTACAGACGAGGTAAAACTACATCCTTGTTTTATGTTTCCGAGCCGTATGACAATCTGTGGGGAGGAAAAGAAATTTGTTATGAGATAAACAACTTCATACACAAATACTTCTGCACTAATCATAAGTCTAGTCTTAGGTTTACACTTTTTGCTTTACCATATATAGTGTATAAACCGAATTAATATATAGTTTCGATCCCTGAATATTCTGGCATGAATTTTAACACCTTCAGAAAGAAATATACCTGTGTATAGTGTAACCAGTCACGGAAAATGCGTGATTTTTTTTTAATCTCTTCAACAATAATTACCTGTGTATAGTGCGACACGCTTTTTTGCGGAAAAATAAGGTAAAACTCGCACTATACACGGGTATATACGATACTTTGCTTTGCTGGATGAATAGCATAGACGAACAAATATTAATGGCGGATGGAAATATTCCGTTGTCGAAAGGAAACTCGCATCTCCATTCGACAAATGGTGCGTAGCCGTATGATTTTTCTGTTTGAAAGAAAAGCGTAGGCAACCACACTTGTTTTATTTGTCAGTTACGAAAATTTTCATCTCTTAATAAACAATATGCCTTAATGCAGAGGCTTCTTCGTTGGAAGGATTTTTCTGGCAATAATAATTTTTAATCTAAATCTACAGGTTGTTGTAGAGGAGTCCATTTCATGGAGCGTGAATCTTGTGTGATTTTCTTAAAAAAAAATAACACTGGTAACTATTGCCTGCATGATAAGGAAATTGCCCAAGAAACGAACTTAACTGAAAAGTTACATATAGGTTGCAAAATATTTCTATATTTTTTTTTTCAGAATTGCCAGAGAGTTCTCGCAAAGTTCATTTCGGGGTTAAAATTAGAAATGACTTGCATTTTAGTGTTACCTTAACCGGAAAAATTTCTTACGGCCACACATACTTTCATACTGGTTCGTATGAACTTAACAAGTATTTTTTAGTGCGTATGCATCGTGTCACACTAAGAAGTACTTAATATTCCAGGATGAAAGTGTATACAATTTATTTAAAACCCATTCGAAGACAATTTCAATACACTTGTTTTTCTCTTCTTTTTCTATTTCATTACACTTCACGTTGTACTTTTAAATGTGAATAAGAAAGCGTTAGGAAATCATTTGGCTTATAGCGTCTGATGATACTGAAAACTTGAAACCAAAGTAGCGTGATTGGCTGATCTAATTTTTTTTTTAAATTTAAAAGTTCTGCATGTTAAATTTTTTTTTTTCATTTCTTGAGCAATTTTTGATACAACTGTTTCCTGGCCGAATTCAATTCTGACGATTAACATATACAGTGTAACCCGGATATAAGAGAGTTGTCGGGACCGGAGAAGTAGTATCTTATATGCGAGTTTCTCTTATATCCGGATTTCTCTTATATCCGGGTTTATCTTATATCCGGGTTACACTGTATAAGACTTATACAATGTCAAGATAGACAACTCCCGAGAACAAGGAAGCAACTGTATCACCGCGAAACTAAGAAGCAGTACTTAACCCGCGTAACGTCGTGTATCAAGCCGTGAAATTTGCCAGTATATTTTACATTCTTCTGTAGGTCAGGTTCTGTTAGGATATGAGCGATGATAGATCATCACAAATTTTTCTCTCTTGTAACACTTTGTCACTTAGCCATCCCCATTATCAATGTTGGTCAGGTAGGTGTCCCCTTTGCCGCCGTTACGTTTTGTTAGTATCTAACGCTCAGATACGTCTTCAGTCTTTCTGAGTATAAGTTGCCTTATTGCTTACATTGTTCTTAAAACCACTTCTTTACCTAAGCGTTCCGTCTGTTTTTTGCATTTTGCTGCCTCCTGCCTTCTCTTCTCTTTACTCTGTGTTATTTTTTATGATGCTCAAGAAAGAATAGCTTCAAGTATAACGTGAAGAAATGAATCTATTTCGAGTTCAGTTTTTTTCTTTGCTGATTTCCCTTACGTCAGGGATGAACAGCACTTTTGAAATTCCACGGCAGAGTGCTCAGATACTAGACTAAAATGAGCGGGATTTGAAAAGACACTTTGATCAGTATCGGTGCGTACACATTTTGATCTGAGGTAACATTGTTGTTTCCATGCTTAAACGTTAGCCCTCTTCCAGCAAAGAACAGCACAGTAACAAAAAAAAAAAAAAAAATTTTCTCTGGTCCCAAATTAGAGCCTGTGTTAATAAAACAAAATAGACCAAAACCCGGATATAAGAGACTTCTTCTCCGGTCCCGACAACTCTCTTATATCCTCGTTACACTGTAATATTTGAGCATTTGGACAAAATGTGACAAGGATTATTTCAACAAAAAGATGTTGAAACACTCTACTAGACTGTAGCATGAGTGATTAGAAAAATCAATTTGATCAGCTCCGGTGCTTACAGATATTTTTATCTCTTGGTATAAGTGCTAATTTATACCTGAATAATCGCGTCGTTTATTATGGGTAGTATGCGATTAGTAATTATAAAGAAAATACATTGTCGGAATCTTAGAGAAACAGTAAATCTTAAGTTGGAACGTGATTTCAACAGACATCATGCGTGACGTGTGAAAGTGATGAAAAAAGATCCATTCATAAGAGTTAAAATAGAGGAAAACTTAAAAAAAAAACAACAGTTAAAGTAAAGATTTGCCAAACTCTGAAATTTTTTTTTTTTAATATGAAAATGATGGCTGAGGTGAAAAGGTCATTGACGGATTACAATGTTGGGAAGTGCGTGTTTCATGAAGATATTGTTGATTATGTCACGAGAGTTTTGCAAAATTTTTTACTGTACAGGATGCCAGAGAACATCCGGTGGACATTTTTTTTTATGTTTATCATGAGCATGCTGGGTCACGTCAGTCATGACAACCAGAGGGAATTTTCATACTGATTTCCTTCCTATTTTCTTTTTTATTATTAAAATTTCTTCCGTAATTGATTTAATTCTTCGCTTCCAACCCAACACCCGCCTACTCTTGTAAGAATTTCACCCGGTTCGGTTTTTTTTTTGTTTTTCATTGTTTCTGTTTTCTGCGTTGTAACCCTTAATTAATTAAATTGGTCTGTTAGAAATCCTGAAAAAAGAAATCAGTTACTTATCCGCCATCATGGTAATGTATAATCAAAGCACATATTCCTGAGTATTTATTTAGATGCGCGGCCTTTTTCGGTGAAGAATTTCCCACTGTTTATCCCGTTTCTCGCGGGTGAAATGTTAAAAGTAAGTCACCATTTTATCCATGTTTTCTTGGTAGATGTTCTGGCGAAATGCATTCCTTGTTTTCACCAGTTTAGACTTTCACAGCTAAGACCCACTATTGATATGGAGTAAATCCTACTCAAACAGCTTCTACCTCAGAATGGTTGCAATTTAGACCGGACTCTATAGGGGACGTTTTACTAATCATTATAATCTTAACTTTCACAAGTTAAGGGTAACCGTGAGCTATCCTACGTAACCTCATAATAGGAAACCAAAAGGAGAATCCACGGTACACTCTATCAACAGGTGTGCGGGCGGTGTGATGCATAACGGCGGGGATTGAGAAATTGGAGTGTCGTGTTCCAATTCCAGTCGAGTTTGTTCCCTTCACTACACTGCCAATACCCTTGGGAAAGGTATGAATCCATTTTTACGTGATAAATAACAGACTGGGTTTCATAGCTTTGGTATATGAACATTCTGTGGAAAAGTTTTTTAAAGAAAAATCGTTTTGAAATTTAAAACGGAAAAACCTTCACTCGGCAATAGCATTGCTTAAGCTGAGTCAACTCTTGCAAAGCACCCGACCTTAATTCACAACGCATTGAGAATTCAACATACTTTAAATGGAATATCGTTGGTATGGTACATGTAACGCTTAGGTTCTGTCTTATATTTTAACTAGTTGAATTAACCCCGCCTTGTTTTGTGTCCCAACTTTATTTTGTAAGACAAGACTGACTTGCTTTTAAATAGTTGTTATAATTTCTGGAGAAAAATGTCGCATTTCAATATTACTCAACTATCTTACCGATGTGACCTCCATCATCTGGCTTTCTATTACATTTTGGATAAGTCATACGCTTGTTTACATTTAAACTTGATTTAAGTCAAGGGAAAAAATTAATAGGGGGTTTTGCCCCCACACCCCGGAACCCCCTTTGATCAAAATGAAATATACTTATCCATGAACTCTGGGTAATGTATTTTCAGAATATATACGGTTATTGCTGGGGCGGGATGGTCTATCTTCAAAGCCATAGGAATTTTATTAGAAACAGAGAGACAGAGGCTACAACTTATATATATAATATAGATAAGTTTTGTCTATTTATTTTAAGTAAATTCCTTTCATATTGTCTGATAAGCTTAATAATATTATCCTTGAAATATGAAAGGAAAACACCATATTGACACGTTTTTAATCCTCTCTCTCTCTCTCTCTATATATATATATATATATATATATATATATATATATAATTCACCCCACTTCTGCAAACTGTCAAATATTAATAACAGATAATATTTTTTAAAGTTAATAAACAAACACTTAAAAAATAATCCTCTAAGTAAGATCTTCAATAGGAAAACTCTTAAGATTAGCTACACTTGTACCAACAACGTGTATAAAATTAACTCACGCAATAACCATATTTTAAGAAATTTTTATGGGACAAGCAACAAACTTGGTATTGAACCCTCCTGTAATTGTAGATCTAAAGAAAATTCTCCCGTAGAGGGAAAATCCATATCTACCAGGGATATCAAGTGATCATTTCCCCCAGGTAGTGAAAAACTTTAATGCTTAAACTGTAATTTCCGCGTGGTAGTAGAAACAGATTTTGTGCACATAGGTGCTCATGTTCCGGCCCTGGATTGGGGTACCAGACAGCACTTTCATGGGAGTTCTGAGTGTTGGGAGAGAAAGGTCTGAGCCCACAGATACTTTGGAAGATTATCGGTTTCACGGGTACTTCTAATAGCCTAAGAGATAGGTGTGACTTAAGTTTTAAAGAAGGGATTGGAGTAATAAAATGCAATGGTCAAAACCTACTGAATCGGAGAAATGAATTAGTGTTAAAATGTCGACATGGAGGCCAATTCAAATTTCCATATTATAAGTTATGCTTGGTTGGTTACTATGTTTCCATAATGTTCACTCCCCTCTTACTCTTCAAATGTCGAATGTATAACTAATTCTATTTTCTATATCCCCACTTTGTAACTTCTTTGCACTGTATTAATTAACATTTGCAAACTTCCCCCTACTCTAAGGTCTCCCCGGCTCTCTTTCCATTAATCCCTTGTATCCTTTTATTTATATATTTAAAGTTATTTTTAAACCACTGTTTATTTCTCTTTTAGTTTTAAATTAATATTTCATTCTTCATATAATCCCAAATTAATGTCATCATGCTAATAAGTTAATGCTCGGGTTTAAATTTAAAGGGCTTCTTCCCTTTACGACAGTTACCATCCGCCCTCCTTGACCCCAAACTCGTGCCTTTCGCCTGACTGAAACATTGAAATGGATAATTTCTGTATTAGTTTTTCGACCGTTTTATTTATTTATTTAGTAGCTTTCACAGTTAAATTTCTATTTCTGACACGAAATAAGTCCAAACCGGGGTTGGTGGGAGAGACGGCCGGTGTTTCGTCAGCAATGTCGGGTGATTTTTTATTTTATTGTTTATTAATTATATTGCTCTGTAATAATAAATACATTGAAATCTTATTGTGGATTAGCTTTAATATTTTATATTACGAGGATACACTTGGATTTGTTTATTATATATATATATATATATATATATATATATATTGAAAAATGCATTCATCTCTGGGATCTCTTAACTATCCGTTTTCCTCCTTTATATTAACGATTTGCACAAGAACATGTTCAGGTGATTAATAAATATATATTTAGATTACGATGCACTTAAAATGATTCTCGATGTTGGCAGTTTGGCAGCTGATCTTTCTGGAAACAAACTGGTCCTTCTTGGGTATGAAAATAAACTACATCCAGTAGCAAGGCCATTATGAAAGTATAATGTTAATTGTAAATGTACCAGCATGCACACACACACATATATATATATATATATATATATATATATAAATAAACACCGACAGTAAATATGCATTAATACTTTTTATCTGTAGTTGAAGGCATACAATTACGTTTGAAATATATTTAGTTGAAGCCATAAAATTGTGTTCAAATATCTCCACATACAAGGTAATAACGTTTTATCACAATTGCGCAGATTCTAGAATTTCTCCATTTCTCTTTCCCCACTTACAAAAAGCGTTTCTATATTTCCATGGCAAATGTTCAGATTAGCTCGATTTGTTAGATAACGTCGGTCAGATCTTTGCAAATCGGATCCTCTTCGGTGCTTAGAGCCCACCTCGCATTTTATTGATAAGGAGTAAGTTGCGCCATAGATCGTCCTAGACAGAACTGTTACTTGGTGGAACGCATTACCGAGATATGTTTCCTAGATCGCGACAATCTTAAAATCTTGGGTCAACTTTTATTTATCGTTATTATAAGCATTTCTAAATTTCTCCTCTCATGTACATCAATAAACCTCATGTAATTATCCTCTGGCATGGGAGTCTTTTGGGGGTCTTATATTAAACTCTTCGATTATCGTGTCTACTGTTATTTAGCTTATATATCCTCATAATGTAAACTTCTTAACTGTTACGTCCATAAAACAAGCTTATTTAGGAGTCTCGTACATTGAGTAACTCTTGGGTGTTTTATTAGTTGAATAATATGCAGCAATTATTGTAATCCCCCCTCCTTGTATAATACACACTTTTTTCTAAAGAAATTATAAGCAAAATCAAGGGTGTGTATTCTGCACAGCTACAAAATTGATGTAAAATAAAATTATTATCATAAAACTAAATTAGAATAATATTATGTTAGGTTTAAAAAACATTTTAAAAAAAAATAAGAGTAGGAAACGCTGGTCGTAATGAAATTGGGAAGGTTCACTTTATAGGGTTTGATTACCAAACAAGAGGTGCGTATTATGCATGATTAGAAGAATTTTCTCACACTTTCAGCACAATTTTAGGTGTGCGTATTATGGATGAAGACGAATTAGACATGCGCAATTACGATTATTCATTTGAAATTTAGTTAAAATTTGTCTGACTCAAGGACAAATAAAGCGATGAATTATGCAAATACGTAATTACCGCTCTGACTAAAAAAATGTTGAGGTCCAACCACATTTTCTTTGCTAATTCTGTTTATGTTATTGCTTGTAAAACTTTCTGCGCATAGACGTTTAAAGATAAGTTTCCTCCTTGTTTAAAATCTTAGGTTTAAGAGGCAGATGAAATTTCTGGTATACGTGATGAGAAAGGAGGGCTTGGAGAAACTGATACTCACGGGACGAATAGAGGGGGGAAAAAGAGACGAGGGAAAGTAGCGCATGACATACGTAGCGGGCTTAGGCAGGTGGATGGCGGAGCGTGGTCTGGAGGAGTTGGCAGAAACACAAAACCTGTTGAAAGCCACAAGGGACAGGGGCAAGTGGAAGGCCGGCCATGGTCGCTTACGTCCTGAAAGGATACGGCACATAAAAAGAAAAGGTCAGCGTTGAAGGACAATGTTCGTCAGAAGCTCAATTTCTCGTCCCCGCCACTTTTTTTTCCTCTTAATGTTCATTACTTTGCAAAGCAACAAGATTTTTTTTCCTTCGTTGAACACGAGTTGTTTACAAGAGCGTTTCATTCACTTTTCTTGATTTCTTTATTGGCAAGTTTTCTGTGTTTGTTTCTTTAACTTTTTAAACTGCTGTTTAATTACCCACAAGCTAAAATTTCAGGATGAAACCAGAATCGTGAATATTAGTAATAAGAACTGAAGACAAAAAATAAACAAATTAAATTTCACCTGTGAATAAATACTTTTTAGTGCTTCCGGTTTTTACACACAGCAGTCAGGTCGATTTCAAAAGAACGAACCTAGTCTATCTGTAGGGAAAAAAATTCCTTAATTTAATAGACATGCTGCTTGTATTCGCTTTATTTCATTTTCCTCCTTCCATTATTTTAATGTTTTCCCCATGA
This sequence comes from Acanthosepion esculentum, assembly GCA_964036315.1. Classification (NCBI taxonomy): domain Eukaryota; kingdom Metazoa; phylum Mollusca; class Cephalopoda; order Sepiida; family Sepiidae; genus Acanthosepion; species Acanthosepion esculentum. The sequence goes on along the minus strand of OZ038506.1, from coordinate 47,637,997 downwards.
AAATTTATTCGTGTGGTCTGTATAGAAATCTTGCCAGAAAGTCTAAAAAGTAATTTAATCCAGTGTGGTTGTATAAATGGCTATATATATATATATATATATATATATATATATATATATATATATATACGCATATCATTTTAGAAAAGAAGCGCTGTTGAAATTACTCCCCACAGTAGTATTGGTGTAATTATATTATAATCGCCTCTGTTGTTCGAGACTGAGACGACTCTATTCATTACTTTGTTCAGAAATGTCTTGAATGATTTTTTTTCTTGAACACCGTTACATAGAAAAACGAGTGAATAGGAAATAATATGCAAGAAACATAAAAAAAAACAATCGATGAAAAGAGATGGTTGGGTGACTTTTTTTGTTCTTTTTTTTTTTTAACGAAATATAATTTTTTTGTGTGTTTTTGTAAATTAATAAGGATGATAATTTTTCTGCGACATTCAAGACTGGAGATAAACAGTTGTCTTGTTTACAGTGGCGCAAGTATTTATAGCGTGATTTGTCAGCACCCATACCCTAAATGACAATTTTCAGATAATCTTTACCTTCTGTATTGGAAATCGTCATATCCTAATGCGATAGGGGAACCAAAATTGGGAGAATTGGTCTACTTGTAATGTTTATGAGGATCTTCAGTTAATGTTGGTATTTGAACTATGAGAAAGCAACGCTTGTTGACATGTTTAAATTAGAAAAAATTGCGAGGAATTGTAGCGAGCGAAAGAACGGATTAATTTGCAAGTAAAAGGGGTAAATAAAAACAAAATCCTTCAAGCATGTGGTAGAAACGAATATAAAGTAAAACCAAATTATTATAAATTAGTTTGTTATATGCAATAGCGAGATTTAGAAATCAGATGACGTCTTAGAACTAGAGTTCCTGAAACGGGAAAATTTTGAAGAAATTAACATCTTTCCGATTAAAGATACTTTTCGCAACAGGAAATTAACTCACTTATTTTACAATAACTTTATATATTTCTATCTCGCTCTCATATATATATATATATATATATGAATGTGTTTGCCCGATTAAGACAACATTGATTTTCTGCTGACATGTTTCACTAGGTACTTCCGCGTGATCGCTAAACAAAGAGCATAGCATGATGAAAAAGACGCTAAACTTGACGAAAACAAAATATTTTATCGTCTAAATATTTGTTATTATTAAGAGGAAAGATCAAATTTTATTTTAATTATTTTTTAAAACTTTTCCTTCTTTTTAGAACAATCTGAATTTTTATTTAAAAATCCTTGTTTCTCTTTGTATCACCGGAACTAGTAAAAAAACATATACAATTTTTAGCACGTTTTTTTTTTTTGTGTGTGACGCACATTAATTTAGAAAATCTTTCAAAAATGAAAATAATTGTCGGATGTTAATGAAACTTTCAGAAAGTATTCACAGATGATCGAAAGTATTATAAATGTTTTCTTTTATTAAAATCATGGCAGAAATATTTTTTTAATATTTATTACCCCCCCCCCCAACTAATTTTATGAAAACGCTAGAAATTCGATCGCATCTGGTTTAGTGATTACAATAGTTAAAAGCACAAAGCTTTGAGGAATGCAAATCATGTTTTGGGTTTTTTTTTTAATTTGACCCCACGTACCTGAAAGTAAGCTCTGAATTTTAACATACAAAATTCAATAAAACAAATATATTATTTAATTTCAAATGGTTATATTTGCTTTTAGATGTTTTTATGAATATGGATAATATTTTCTGAAAGCAAAAAAAAAAAACTTCGATGTAAAATGACTTTTTAATACAATTATTTGTTATATTTTAATTATAATAGATTTTTACATTTAAGTTGTTAAAATATTATAAAATTAGTTAAAAGCCGCATCAGGTTTTGTAAGCGTCCTTATGAGAGAGATCTTTGTTTAGTGCGTTGTAAATTGTATCGTTTTGACTAATCAGAAGACCCGCAGTAATTAAGAAATGTAATTTTGTGTTTATAATCCGGCTCTAATTATAAAGTACGGAAGACCAACCAGAATACAATTAAGTTGCGTTATTTGAGTTAAGCATTGTTCTCCGATGTTAAGGCCTTTAAGTTTGCGAAACACGTGTGGAAAAGTTTATTTGATTTTTCAGTTTCAACTGAGAAGGGTATCTAAAAGTATCAGTATCATCTTATGAAATTTATATGATCTTATTTTTATATTAATCTCAGTTATGGCATTTTTTCCATAAATGAAATATCAAAATTAATAATAAAATGAATGGAAATACAGATAACACAGTAAAATGTAAATGTACATAAAATTATAGTATTTAATGTACACTTCTGATAAAATTTCACGAGAAAGGTACCTATAAATTAATTAGATACCTTTCTTATGAAATTTAATCTCATTCGTAACAGTCTTGATTTAATTTCTTTATAATATATTTTCCATAAAGACACATTACGCAGAAAGCGACTCTAATGAATTTAAATCCAATTGTCAACTCATACCCCTGGTAGAGGTGTTAGCCACCGCTCGAGTACTTCATGATGACTCAGTTTCTTAATTACTATATAAAAAAAAAAAACAGACGAAAAAAATAATCTGAAAATGCAACTCTTTTCCCTAAAATAATTAGCGGGGAAGGCGTTAGTAAAAAAATTACAAGGGTAACAATGAAGCGAAATGGATTGACCGACAACAAAACGGTTGATATACCGAATATAAAAAAGATAGAGATACGTAAACCAGTTCATAGCGACTCTGAATGAAACGTGGTCATTGAAAAGAAACATTAACAAACTGTATTAGTGTTGAGGGGTGGCTTTCATTGTGTATAGTAAAATAACAGATCTCTTCAAATAGAAATTGTCATATGTACTGGGAATTGTCATTTATTCGACATGTTTTGAGTGGGGAAAGTCAAAACGAAGGATATTCATTTCAAATGTATTTATGCATTTCATTTCTTTAAATTCTGTAAAACGTGCCAAAAAACTTTTGAAAATTATTGGAATAGTTCCAACCTCTGCAGATAGAAATCCAACAAAGAAATCGCGTTCTGTCATTAAGCGGTGCAATTTTTGAAGAAATAATGGATTTTATTTTTAAATAAAAAAAATTAATTCTATTGAAATGGGTCGTTTACTTTTCAGATGCGAAACTAAGCAGATATGACTGTCAAGAAAACTTAAACTAGTAAAGGCGCCTTTTTCGCATTGTAGCTAAAGCCGAACACCAAGTTTGTTCTCAGGGTATAGGTTTTTCCAGTCGAATGCTTGTACTGGCATCGTTACCAAGGAAATAAAGCCACTAGACGAGATTGTAGCAATCGGCAAAGTTTATTCTGTTTTAGCCTTTCTGTAGGCGAAGGAAATGAAGGGGCAAACGGTCTAAAGGGTGCGTGCCTTCCTTTTCGCGTAGCGGGCGAGGGATACTCTGTGTTTTAGGCTGGTCAGCATCACCGTCTTAAAGATAGCCAGCGTATTTTGTCCTGTCAGTTTTCTCATAAAAATGTCATTCATCAAGTCCGTTCCATTGAGCAGACCTATTTTGTCAGATTCGTTTGGCATGGTTCTTGTGATGTCCGCTTCCACTCAGCTAAATTTTGTCAAGGCAATAACAGTCGAAACAATTTCTGTAATATCTATCAACTGTTTCCTTTAAAAATATATTGACTGACAACTGATATCGCTGACACATTAAGAGAAATATAACGTTGCTTGACTTTGAAGCTCTCTGTAGGCTGGTAGACGAAATGTGCTGTAAAAAATGGGTATCTACTCAAATACGAGTATCCACTAAGATAACGTTTAGAGTAATGTGTGGGAGAATCATAAATTACGTTGCTCATATAATTATATTCTGCAAAGGAAACCATTATGTGTTTATGCGAAAGGTTGATTTCAATAATAAAAGCTTCTACCTGTATATAAAATACCACTTTCTAAAAACTCAGTTCTCGACTAGACCACACTCTGAAATATATTTTTTTTATTTCCTAAACAGAACTCTCTTGTCATATTATCTATAATATTCCCACGATGATAGACGAATTTATTTTTCTTTTTGGCGTTAAATTGAAAACTGTGCGGGAATAATTTCTGTTCATATTGGAAATAAAGGCTTTTGGGTGACAAAGAAATTATACGTATTATTTATTTATTTTTGTCAGCAGTAAGAACAAAAAAGCTCCTTGTTTAATTCGTGATTCGCTTCCAGCATCTGAAGTTAGTTTTACCTATTTTCAATTTATAGATTGAAACAAAGATAAGCAAGGACACGTGCAGGTCCCTTTAGGTGTTTCATAATTGAAATGTAAATGGATAGCTTTATCGAAAGATGTGATTATATGTGTGTATGTATATATATATATATATATATATAATATAAAAAGACATTTATATTATGTTTAACGTTCTTTTTATAGATACAAGTATTTAAGCAAATGCTCTGTTTTTTTTTTTATATATAATAAACAGTATTAAATAACATTTACCGGCCTGAATGTCCGAGAAATTTTCATAGAAAATTTTCGCTCTCCGACAGGAATCGAAACTGTATCCTATACGGAACCATC
>OZ038506.1:47623439-47625939 GCA_964036315.1 Acanthosepion esculentum | reverse complement strand
TTAAGTTTTCCATCCACTACCGATAAATTTTATTTACTACAGTTTAATATTTTCAAAACTTCGATATGCTTCACAGAATTTAATTTTTACATTATTTTAATTGTAAAATAAATGATTTTACGTTGCCACTACCATTCAAATATATCGCGCATCGAAAAAAATTTGTGTAGTATGGTTATGTCTCCCGGCTTTTTTGGCCATAAATATTGAACAGTGATAGATTTTAGGAAAATCTGGAATGTCTAGAGATTTAATCATCACATACCTTTTAAAGCAATAATCTCTATCTATAAAAGGCAGTGTGTGTGTGTGTAACGAATGCACGGCCGCAATTTTCGACGGATTTGCACCAAACTTTACATGCACCTGCTCCAAGTTAGTGGAAAGGCCAAGGCCGACGTTGCATTTCCCAACTCTCATCGATAGTGGAAATAATCTATTTTTTCATGCTTCTACGGCAGTTTTCATGCAGTTTGCGGCCATTTTCTACTGGCCAGAGTGAGAGCCTATAGCTGGCTGCCACGAATAGGCAGGAAGATTCTATTGGCCAGCGTGAGAGCCAACAGCTGACTGACACGAATGTTAACTAGCATGCAAAAAAATGGAAAACTGCATTCGTCACAAGTGGGGAAAAAATTAAATCTGCATGGCACTTTACTCCAATTGGCCCATTCGCTTGCTTAAACTCAACGTTGTTATTGATTCCACAGAACTGGGTTGGATGTGAAAAAGTATTTGTTGTTAACCTTCTTTTTTCATTCGGTTTTTCCTGTTACGAGTCCTTTTTTAAAGCTGATCGTTTTGTGTTCATTTTGTTTAGTTCTTTTTTTCGTAACAGATTTAATGTTTAGTATAGAGCGTAGAAGAAATTCGCATCGTGAGATAGGCAAGAATTAAAGCATGTATCAACATCAGCACGGCAAAGGGCACACGTTTACAGGCAAGGAAGGGCAGAAATAGTTTAAGTCAAGTGATAGATTGTTGTATGAGTCGTACGATTTTTTGAATCGAGCACGGGCAACGCCGGGCCATGCTGCTAGTATAGAATACAAGGTGCCTACCTCTGAGTGAATAGTGGGAGCTATTTCTGCCGCACCATGTACAATAAAACTGGGTCACTATATTATACTTTTACACTTTCAAAAATAATTAAAAAAAAAAAACACCAGCGACTATAATACGAATTATTCTGGCTTTACTAATTATATAATGTGTTTTTGTTGTTTTTTTCACCACAAACAGTGTTCTGAATTAAAATACCCTGGGAGTCATTTCTTCGCAATCTTATTACATTCTCGGCCGGTTTCATTCAACTTATTAAAAAAATAATAATTCTGTTTTGTCGTAATTTCGATTTTGCCAAAATCCATTAAGTCGACATAGATATTTAATCAGTCTGCATTATGACCTATAGCATAATTCTGCATTGGTTTCCTTCATGGAAGAAGACTTAATTCAGTGTTGACAAAATTACTTAGATAACTTATGAGTTGTTCCGAAAGTAATGCCTCAGAGTTATTGCCACGTTATCTTCCAACAGGTAGACTGAGCAATGTAACAGTATGATAAAGGATGAAAGAGCACCAATATTCAAAATTCGTGAGCAAAACTGGATGTGGATTATCACCTGAAGTCGGCAGTGCTGGATAAAATTATCCTCTACCTCTTCAGTTTTCACTCTTACACAATCCACCTTCTCTGATAATAAAGGAGGAAACATTGCGGTATGTTCTTTATACATATTTCTATCAATTTAAACGTTATTTTTAGTGGATGCACATATGAGTAGACGATCGGTTTGTTTTTTTGTTTTTTTTTTTGGAGGGGGGGGGGTAAACAGAATCTTATTTTCATCTACCGGCCTGAATCTTATTTAAATTATGTCTAAGAAAGTAAACGGAACATCTACTCCAATATCCATATCCATTAAAAATGATATGTCGGATATATATATATATATATATATATATATATATATTAGTCGTTGGGAAAGGTTTTGGCAGTAAAATTGGATACACAACTATTCAAAGGTCGGCGATGGTTGTGCTATGACTCTAAAGCACAAGTGGTCATAACCTATGTATGGAATAGTCTGGCTATGATCAAACTATTAATAAACACCAGATGAGATGTTCCCTCCCAGACTGTGTAATTAAATTTAATTCAGTATCGTCGTTGCACAATCGCAAATTGGTTCCATGGACGTTAAACAAACAAAAATGTACCTCTATGCAAGGGAGGTAACTAATATGGATTTAAAAAAAAGATTTTTTTTAATTGTGGTATTTTAATTTAACATATTTATATAACACTTTGCTGCTATAAGCATTTCAGAAATTTGTTGTTACACTTGTAGTTGACTTAATTTATTTTTGGCTGCAATTCTCTGATAAAAAGTTCTGAAAATATGAAGAAAATCTATTAAGGAAAATTTATTTTTAATTTAATATTTTATTTTTTTATTCGAATTCCGTTGCATATTGCCCTTAATTTCGAGTGA
>OZ038506.1:47590939-47615939 GCA_964036315.1 Acanthosepion esculentum | reverse complement strand
TAACCAGTCTCTTTACAATTTGGAAAATGTATTACAAAAGCAAACGAACAGAAAAATGTGAAAGTTGTTACAAAATGAGGAATAGATATTGAAGTCTTTTTAACTATTCTAATAAACCTCTATATGATCACCATTAGGTGAACGAAGCACATGGAGACGGTACTCGATTTCTTGCCATATTCGACGTAGCATAGCCTCATCAATGGTTGCAATGGCATCAGTGATCTTTAGATCGGTGATTGCTAGCATCTTTGTTCGACACGCGATATCTTTAACAAAACCCAATAGAAAAGAAATCCAGGGGAAGATACCTGGTTAACGAGGTGGCCAGGGAATTTGGCTATCCCTTCCAATCTGCCGGTCTGGAAATGTTAGTACATTTAACAGTACCTCTTTCATCAACAGGATACCTGAAATACACAAAAGCAATGTGATTAAAACTTTGATAAATACTGAGTACATAAAACAAATTTGATATCTCAAAAACTGTCTTTGTAATATTAAGTTGTAAAGAGACATCCTGTATGATGTCGCATTAATGTACGCGGGTTACGTTGACATTATGCCGTGAGTTCAATCCTCCTCAATAGCTCAGTGTTTGTGCTAGCATTATGTGTGTTTATTCATGTGCATCAATGTAAGATTGTTTGGTTATGTGTAGCCGTACAATGTTATACTGTGACTGAATTCAGGGCCTCACCCTTCTTATTGGAGGAAACCTCGCCTGGTTGATGTTACCACTTGATATCTCTGGCCATGTGATACCCACGTGTTTGGTTCGATCGTCGCTTTGCCTTGGTATCCTCTATGTCACTCCAATAATATAACTGTTGTCTCCGAGTCGAGATATGTAGCCAGCCCATCTATTTTTTTTTCTTTCGTGATGACCTCGATAATGTCCTTGACTTCAGTCTTATGTCGAACCCATGTATTTCTCTTCCTGCCACATAACGTGATGCCGAGCATCATTCTCTTCATTTTAAGTTGGGTCACTGCCAGGGTCTCTGCAGCCGTCGTGATAAGAGCCTACGTCTCAATTCGTTAATCATCACCGGTAAAACATAGCCATTAAACAAGTTTCACTTGTTTTCAATTGTTGAACTGATAATGTAAACATTCTGCCAGATTATACGTTTAAATCTTTGTAATGAAAAGGTGTCACAATTATCTCAACCCGAGGAAGAATAATCAGTTGAGGCAAAGAAACGAGTTTGCTATACCACATATTAACCCCGCAGGTCAATATATTTGTCCATTCTTTCCTTTGGCTTTCGCCATCAATTTTCTGAATTTCCGTCATTGGAATACTGAATGTTGGGTCTTGCTTTTATTCGGGAAATTTACAGCTTTCATTTAATTATCTGTCCCTTTCTATCATACATATTCCTTATCCGTGGCCACAATCGCTCCTGGTGGAAATATGTTACATCTCTAGAGTTTCAGCGCTATGCAAATTGACTCTTTTTGAGAATGATACCTGCTTGTAAAATCGATCGAATATACATTCGTCCAACCAAATCTGAAGTGCTGCTAATTAGCGCTGTTTATAATTGCCTTAATTTACCAGCTTTAATCATCCTGTCTTCGAGATTTGACTTATTTACGAACCATAGCCCGGCTCATATTAAAACCTGAGGCATCCATTTAAGATCACTCACGCTTATACCAATGACGGAAAATATTTTATTCATCAACGCTGGTATTATTATTGTTATTTTTGTCGTTATTATTAGGTGAAGCTTAACTGAAGACAGTCGTAAAAGATGTCTCTCCTGTAAGATAATTAAACACGTATTTTTACATCATGGTTGGTCAGGAGAAAATGAACTGATCTATTCTATAAAACAGAGCTGGTTTACTGTCCACTGTATATCTGTATGTCTGTGTTGTGATTTAGTGACTTTCCTATGCTTATGCCATTTAATATAAACACACACCATTTCGCTAATTGAGCGAGGAAAGACTGGCACATTACATGAATTACATTGAGTTGTACTATCGCAGAAGCCTTTTACTGAACCCTGTTAAAAGGGCCAAATGTCGTTAATTTCGTAATGACCGTCTTTCTGAAATTGACGCTACGTCTTTCTGTTTTTCTACATCTGCCAATTTTAGAGAAAGGCGATTTAACTTCAATGAAAGCTCTAGTTAACTGGCGTAGCGAAATAACTTAGGCGCCGAAAGTATTAATTTAAGCGCATGAGATAGGAATCTTATTTTTAATAAAATTTCTTTCTTTTTTTTTTTTTAGCATTTCTTCCGCGATTATTACAGGATGGTAAGCAAGCTAAGCTCCCCGTTCAAGAATGTGCTTCAGAGGTCTCATCCTGGGTTAAAGCTGTTCCCGCCTTTTCACTGTTGAAACTGTTAAATGTAGACGTCTCTTCTACTCCAATAGCGTCATATCTCGCACCTCACGCCTGTGGAACTCCCTTCCTTATTCCTGTTTCCCTGACAACTATAATCTCCAACTATTCAAATGTAACGTCAACCGACATCTCCAGTTGCTTTGATCTATCCACTATGCTTCTCCAGATCCCTTCCTCTATCACTCCTATCTGCTCTTGATCCAAATCCTCTGTAATCTTTTGCGTGATAGTGGCTTCCAGCCTTGCCTGGGGTGAAAAGCTTTAAAAAAAATAGCTAAACATTCATTTTTAGGGTTAAATATTCTATCCGTTTTTTTCGCTCGTCTCATGTGCCTTTGACCAAATTTATTATTTTTCATTTATTTAATCTGATCAGCGTTTCACATACTTCATCAGCTACTTCATCTATGTACATTCTGGCCTGTACTTTTCTTTCGAAATCGAGTCGTTTTTTAAATTCTGGCAGACACGTTTTTTCGCCATTTTTTTTTTTTTTTTTTTTTTTTTTTTTTACTTACGTCTATATAAAAAATATAGACAAAAAGAACTTTTTAATTCTCCAGAGAATTTTGCAATGTTCGTGTCACTGTATGTCCAGCATCAATTCTCAAGGACTTAGCGCCATATCAGGTTCAGTGTTTTTCTTACGATCACCGAAGTTAAGCAACTTCGACCCTGTATATGGGTGACCGTTTCGGAATACACGATACTATAAGTATGGATGTGCGGGTGCTATAATGTATAACAGCTCTGAATTGAATATCAGAGATCGAGCTTCAGTTCCAGTGGGGTTTGTTATATTCACTTTGATCTTGACACTCCGATTAACAATTCCGGGCCATTATCCATTACACCAGTCTCACATTCAAACATATGGCACCTTCTATTCCCAAGCGGTCAACTATTAGGTTCTGGCCAGGCTCGATGATGCTTAACTTTAGTAATTGTACGGGGACCGGTGTCTCAAAGTTATGTGACCGTAAGCTCCAAAATTCAGTCGGAAAATACTAAACTTATTATGATTTTTGACCAGTAAATATTCTTTTTAACTTCGACGCCGAACAGATTTTTTTGCATAAATACCTAAGAGAATCAATTTATAAAGTAAAGCGGCAAAAATGTTGTAGAAAATGAAAATAGACGTACGAAGGTTGAAAACCAGGTGCGGGCAATCGCATCGGCACATGTGAATAGGCAAATGCGTCGTCCCACACACGCTGTAGTTGAAAATGGAATAAAGAGTACAGACAAATTCAATGAGACGTATACAGATTGAAACCAGGTGACTGCAGGAGATAATGACTTAGACCGTGAATTATTGTGGGTTGTAGATATAACTCTTTATTATGTAGAACCGTGAAAAGATGCTATCAGAGAGAGACAATGAGGTGATAATAAAAGAAAACACTGGGAACATATCACAAAAAGCTTGTGTTAACATTAAAATAATGTAAAACAGTTAAATACAATGTTCAGTAATGTTAGAAAATCTACTACACAGACATACATTTATATATATATATATATATATATATATATATATATATATATATATATATATATATATATATATATATATATATATATACGTGCGTGTGCAATGTCCGATTTAAAACTATCGGTACGTGTACTGTAAAAAGAAAACTGCAACACATATCCATCCGGCATGTCATCGCCTTCTAAGTAGGGAATTTCTGAAGACGCATACTTTATCCAGAGTCGTTTCTATTGATGGAAACATTCATGGATGTTCTATTCGTGGCGGTGGGATAGAGAGTAGCTGTCTCGTTGCATTCACTTGGATTTCGTCGACTACTACATATCTTGCTCCTTTCAAATGGAAATTGATTTTTGAAGAGGAGAAAGTCGCAAGTGGTTATGGTAGTCGTCGGAAGTGAGTAATATTGTGCTTGACCAAAGTCTGCTACACAAGCCATGGTCACTGATAGATGAACTTATGCAGTGTGATGCGTCGAGCGCACTCTACCCGCTTTCCTTCCAAGCAGAAAGTGCGAGAGAACGTATGTTCAAAGTCGATAGAAGCCAAGAGGTTTCACTCGGCATACTTTAGCTCCCTTAAGATAGCCACATTCCCGATGCTTTTTGATCAAACCTCCTGTATGAGATACACACACACGTGTGTGTAGTTTTAAGGTATTAAATTATTAAGTATTTATTTAAAAGTGCACATTGCCTGACTTTTGCATCTAGCATGAAACACTGTCGCCTCTGTACTCTACATATACAAATGAGTAATTGATTTGGCGATTTAGGCTAATTTTACAGTAATTCGTCGAGCTTGGAATCCTCAACAGAATGCAGAAAGCACTGGACGGCCGTTTCGTCCTATCTGGGACTCATCAGTGCGCATCCACTACCGAGAATCAAACCCGGATCGCTTCGATACAACGCGAACCTCATACCAACTGTAACACGGGACTCGGCCGTTCACTGATACCCATCCAAGTATACAGAGTTATCCAGAGCCCTCTAATAACACGCTTCCACGAAGAGAAAGCATTAACAATAAAAAAGCTACAGTATCACGATCGTGTACTGTCATGCGAATTAGTGAGAGGTAAGAAAGATTTTGATTTTTCCCATATTTATGCAAACAGACTTGACTGTTATTCAGTTATCTCTTACTTTCGGTTTGCGATTTCAATGTCCGTGGCTCTCCCCACTTCCCTGTCTTCCGTCGCTCTTTGCAAGTTTTATAATTTATTTTTATTTCTCCCCAGCCACGTTCTGCCTAACATTGACTTAATCCCGTTCTGTTAGTTATCTTCTGCTTTCCTCTTTCCCGCCATATGTCCTGCCAGCGTCAAATTCTGCAAGACCTTGTGGCGGTTCACTTGCATCATAACTGCAGAAATTAGACTTATTCCGAGATAAAGGCATATTTGACAGGAAATAAAACGTACAGAAATAACAAGAAAATCATGGTAACTTTTACGTTAATTTTATAGAATTTATTTAAATTTTATGTTTATTGATGTGTGTATTTTTTTTTTAGGTTACTGCCCTTTGTAGTGAAAGAGGGAATCACTTATTGAGTGCGATCTGCCGAAAGATTTAGCAAAAATCAATTTAAGTATCAGAATCAATGCTAATGATCTTTACTCATCTGAATGGCATGGCCAATCAGAAAATTCATTCGGTTCATAAAAGCCTTTATTTTTTGCATTCTGCAAAAGAACGATTTTTTTCTCAGCTTCTGCTGGTTAGAAATAAAGGGTGGATTTATGACCCAATGTTTGTCGTCACCACGTTGCCTGTTGGGCTGTAACGACAGACACACGCTTGAACTGTGAATTCGCTACAAGTGTAGCGGACGAGAGTCAGAAGAAAGCTATTACCAGCGTTTATTCCTAAAAACAAGTTTATAATTTTTTTCTTTCTCTTTTCGAAAACAATGGTTCATGTGATAAAAGGGAGAAATTACTCCGTGTTATTACATAGAGAAGTCGGGAACCTGTTGCCCGTACCAAGGTTCGTTGTGAAGATATCGAATTTAACATCTTTTGGCGAGATGTGCGTGTTTCCGGCAAGAACAGTTTTTGTTGCATGATGGAAGTATTTTTATCATATTTATTTCATTTATTTTATACAACGTTTTTTATGACATTGTTTTATTTTATTTGTAATTTTCATTATTATTATTTTATTTTTATTTATTGATAATAATAATTTTCCTCCGACCTCTTTCCTCATTTTGTTCCTGAGAAATGTTTCTGATTCTAAGTATGCGTGTACTGTTGGTTTATATTTTTGTTGAAAATTCTTTATTGCTCAAATGCTCAGTCTTTGGTATTCTCAGCATCATTCTGTCGTACCACACTTTTATTACCACAAGTCTGTTATATATCTCTGAGGAGGTTGTAGAACATAGAAAATGTTTTAACCATTACTCCATACCAGACGATGATGAATTCCATTTTAACACATTGTGTTAGCACATAGTGTATTTTAGTCTTTTCTTTGTATATTAGCCATAGAACAGTAAAATTTAATAGTCGTCAGTTATCGAAAAATAATTTTCACTAGTAGAACAATGGTCATAAAAAGCTGACAATAATTGCTTTGTACGCTTGCAAAATTTTACAAGAAATATCTGTTGAGATAAACAGTTATTGTACGCGAATGAGATATATATATATATATATATATATATATATAATATAAATAAAATGCTGCATTTGTGTCCTATATACGCAACGGACTCTGAGTTTAACTCGCAGTGGATACAACGTAGGCAGATCAACAAACCAAGTATCAAAATAATTTTCTATTTTTCAGGATAGAGGATCAAGTTACAAAAAGACAGTTTTCTCAAGTTGTAACATAGTAATAAAACAAAGGGCCCGGTGATGCTCTGAAGGAACGTCGTACTTAAAAAAGACGAAAGAATATATATTGATACACATTTATTAAACTGCTGTTTAACCATTCAATACTTTTGTTTTGCTTAATGGTTTAATTTGTTGATTGATTGTATAAATGTAATCGCAATTAGTTTTCCGTCCAAGCACAAACCTAATACGTATTGCAAAATTTAGTGTATAGCACTTTGAATATCAGGGAAATAAAATAACTGCCGGAGTTGACAATGAGGTTACTTATTGAAAAGGTCTATTATATGTATGTTTTGCTGAGTTTATTTTTAAAAAATAATTATGGTAAGAAAGTTATATTGTATAACAGCAAAATTGTCCAAATCGTGTAACAGCGTAGGATAATTGTCCATCCCACAAAATTTTCAATATCTAAAAAAAAAATCCACTAAACTAATTGAGTTTCTTTTTCCAAGTTTTCAGATAAACCGCTTCGCCACCATGACAGCATTTGTTGGAAGAAACACTAAAAAATAAACCCTTATTTATTCAGCTAGAAATAGAATAGGTGAAATCTTTTTCATTCTTTTTTTTTTGTCAGCCGCATTATGTCTTCCCAAATGAGCAATGCTGCGAGGAAAAAGATCATTCAGACCTTCAGCAATGTCACTAAATTTGATAGTCTGGTATCCATCTTCAAATTTCTATTAAAGAGCCATCAAGAGAATGATGAAAATATTTTTAAAAGGAGGGAAAGGAGAGAGGAAAATGCGATCGGGGGGTCATAACAGGAAGAGGGATCATCATTTCAACTTAGAGCTAAAGTTGAGTCGAATAGATATAAAGACCTTGATGAATTCCATTAAGATATCTTCAATCATTTCCCATATACAACAGTTCAAAGTTTAATCTAACAAATGGAGAATTTTGCAGATGCACCCGAGAGATTATATATATATATATATATATATATATATATATATATATATGGAAAAAATGAAGATCGCTATCTGTTGTCACATATTTTATAAATGTTTATAAATGATATGATTTTTTAAGCATTTCACCCCAAGCAAAGCGGGAGTGCCACTAGATCGCAAGTGGTTACAGAGACTGGGAGCATATGATAGAGAGAAGGATGAAGAGGAGGACGAGGAATTAGATCAATGCATCTGGAGATGTCGATTGACATTGCATTTGAATAATTGAAGATTATAGTTATCAGAGAAGCAATTAAGAGGCAGGGAGTTCCACAGACGGGGAGTGTAAGACATGAAGCTATTGGAGAAGAGACGGCTACATTTAAGTTTGGACAGTTAAAGGGTGGGGCTGAGATGCCAACCTAGTAGCACGTTTAAATTCACGCAGATAAACCAATGCTGTTGATAGACGTAAACAACTAGATAGGTGACCGCTTGAGTACATCAGTTGCTCTATGTTTTGAAATGCGCGTGGTGTAAATTATAAAATATCGGAATGTGAAATCAGTAGCAGATTTCTAATTCCAGTCGGTTTTGTGACTTTCATTTACGCTCAAATACGAATTCACCTTTTCTACCCCCTGCATGTTGGTTAAATACTAAGGTTTGTATCAACCCAGAAATAGGTTCCGGCTTTAAATAATGTACATAAAAGGCCTAAGACGAAAAATAAACAAAGCAAGCAAGAAATCAATCAATCATTTTTTGTTATTTTTACAACTTTTCAGTTGTTGTGCACTCCCACTGGCCTTCTTCACCTGCTCTGATACCTTTTCTGCACTAAAGTCTTCTCATTCTCTTTCACTCACTGTAAATGCACTGCATCCCGGTGTCATTATCGCCTTGCTTAGGTTTTAATGATTTTAAAAATCTACCGGGTAGATGTTTCTCGTTCCGCTATCAATAGCCTGTTTTTTTTTTATTTTATATTATTTTATTTTTTGCTCCATTATTGCTAGTTCGAGGAACAACATATCTTCTCAGTTGACCGGAGGGCGCAACAGTCGAAAGGCTGTGGAAATAAGTTTGGCGTGGATAATTAACTGGACAGTAAATAATGTGAACTAGAAATAATTGTTTAAATTTCAAGATTTTTTTATTCGAATTTTCGGATTAAACTGACTTAAGTTAATGATTTAATACCCCTACTACATTGTTAAATATTTGAGCTGAAACAGAGCTAACAAAATATAAGTTCTAAATATGAATTCATCTCACAGTTTAAATAATCAAAATGCTAAAAGATCTGAACTTGACAAATTCTTTCGTTTCACTGAAGCTAGCGTTAAACATATCAGTCTTATCAGTTTATTTCCTTTTTTTCTTATTCAAACCAAACTGTCCTCCCATGTGACAAAATTAAATTATTTATGAGGCAAGGCATAAGGCACATGCTAAACAAGGAATGAAGGAACAATCGGAATTATAATAAGGTAATAATTTCTCATTTCAGAAACTTGGACAGGTATGATTGTTGCATAAAAAAAAGATAATTAAATTAAGAATTTCTACGCTCGTTCCTATCGATCGGCATTAGGACTAAGATGGTAGACAGAAGAACCGTCAGTGAATAACAAACAGGAAATATAATGATTCATAATTAACTTATTTTAAATATCGTTACATTATGGATGCCCTATCCACTGCCAGTTTTGACAGTATGTTTAGTACCTTTACAGATTTTGTTTTTGTCTATTTTAGAATACTCGGCCGGATTTTTATTGTAATAGTTTAATGTTAAAAATTTTTTTCTTTGTCTGCTTCATTTAATTTGTTTTTGTTACCTATTTTGTTTGTGTCTATTGTTTTTGTGTCTTTTTTGTCTTTTTTTTATCTTTTGTGTTTTTTTTTGTCTTTTGTGTCTTTGTTTTGTCTTTTGTGTCTTTGTTTTGTCTTTTGTGTCTTTGTTTTGTCTTTTGTGTCTTTGTTTTGTCTTTTGTGTCTTTGTTTTGTCTTTGTTTTGTCTTTGTTTTGTCTTTGTTTTGTCTTTGTTTTGTCTTTGTTTTGTCTTTGTTTTGTCTTTGTTTTGTCTTTGTTTTGTCTTTGTTTTGTCTTTGTTTTGTCTTTGTTTTGTCTTTGTTTTGTCTTTGTTTTGTCTTTGTTTTGTCTTTGTTTTGTCTTTGTTTTGTCTTTGTTTTGTCTTTGTTTTGTCTTTGTTTTGTCTTTGTTTTGTCTTTGTTTTGTCTTTGTTTTGTCTTTGTTTTGTCTTTGTTTTGTCTTTGTTTTGTCTTTGTTTTGTCTTTGTTTTGTCTTTGTTTTGTCTTTGTTTTGTCTTTGTTTTGTCTTTGTTTTGTCTTTTTTTGGGGGGAAATTATTTGGTTGGGTGGTTGGCTTGCTTGGTTGCTTTTAGATTTTCGGTTTTGATTTTCTATTGTATTAAGAGGTACTTTACCCTGAAGTTTGAGATTAAAGAAAACATCGTTGTAAAGAGTTATTGTAACCGGAATTTTTTTGTTGTTGATTTTTAAACACAGAACATAAATATCTACTTCGCTTGAATTATGTGCGTAAAGTGCTTTCTTTTTAAATCGAAATTTTCAAAAATGCACTTAGATCAATTGTTCGCTTTCAATTAGAATAAGTATTAAACGGGTTGAAAAATATTTTCATCATAAATTTTCGAAAAATAAGTACATTACTTCATATGTTTGTAAGTAAACATTTGACTGTTTAATTATGCGCCTCAATTGAAATTAATAAATTATTGGTAACATATGTAGAAAATAATTCATTTTATTCGCAATAATATAAAATTTTCTGTTCAGCGCACACACACACACATATATATATATATATATATATATATATATAAAATGAAATGTTTGGCAATCCGTATGGATAATCCTAAGGAGGATATTAATTAAAAAAACACACAACCTTACGTGTCCATTTTATATATATATATATATATATATATATAAAATATGAGAAGAACAGGGATAAGAAAATATTTTAACTTAGCAAAAGATATCTTGGAAACATACTGATCTCACCATATTAGCGTATAAAATATGAACAGTTTTAAAATTCATAAGTGACCTCTGAACAGTGTAGATGAAAGTGTTTGTAGAGTACCGGGAATATTGAATAAATAAACCCATAGTGCGCATTTATAAGAATAATTGGTTCGTGCATTGAATAATTCTTACAAATTTGGCCTGGGGATTCTGCTATGTATCAAAATATACTTGGCAACATCCAGAGAATCTTCATGGTTGAAGCTCAAATTTCTACTTCTGTCACTATCTCACCACTGACGTTGTTGTCCTCTACATTTTCTGTATATATATATCCACTCCGTTTATTTTTTTACTTCACTATCATGATTTTAGGTGAATTACTAGTGTCACTTAGATTTCATTATATTTCTCTTGGTAGATGTAACCATTACTTTTGTACTAATACTTACGTCTCTAGCACTTCTCGCCTCTGAAACTCTGGCTCGGCTTGTTGCTCTACTGTCATTTAAAATCTTCAAAAACTAACATCAACGTCAATCGCCATCACATCAAACCCGGTTCTTTTATTGTCACTTTCTACCCTTTAACGTTTCTTTAGTGAATTTATCTCTCATTAAACCCTTCCGTAGCTACGAGAGTCGAGTGAAATGGTCGTAGGCTGGCCAAGATATAAATGTAACTAAACACGCCAGTTAGACAGAAAGACATGCAACGATTCCAGAATACAAGAGCTGCTGGACCAGTTGTTGCATTTCGACATCCTTGAGTTAAATTATTTGACCCCACTCCCACCCGCGGCGTAGACGTGTATATACATTTTAACCAAAAGTCTCTTCAGACACTGAAAAATAAACACGTGCAAAACCTAACATTTAAACGCCACATGGACTCTTGTTTATACGTCCATCATTATTGGTTTTTCTGATCTTGTAACGAGTCCTATTGTCAACTCGTAAGTTTGGTACATATTTATAGCATTAGCAACAATAGATTTTATATCAAAATGGCCAATACATTTTATCAGTAGTTGAAGGCATACAATTGTCTTCAAATTATATTTAGTTGAAGCGATAAACTTACGTTAAAATTTAGATTTCGATATTAAATAACCCATAGAGGTTAATATGTCGCTAAAGAAAATCAACCAACCAAATATTTAGATTTCGGCATTAAATAACCAAAAGTGGTTGATATGCTCTTAAACATCAACTGCGAACATGAAAGAAGACGTTCATGGCATTAATCGATATAATATTCTACAACATTTTTGAGAAATCATTCTGCGTTCTAAAATCTTATTTCAACAAAGCAACATAAAATACCTGTCACCGCCTCTAGTAACCATGACCACACAAACATGTCTAAGCACAAAATCTGATTATCATCTACCATGTATTCAAATGTGAAAGCAGAATAACATTTTAATTACATCGAAGTTCCCAAGAAAATTAAATTTCGTCATTGAAAGACCCATAAGTAGTTCATATGCTCTTAACAGAAAAAAAAAGCAATTAATCAATTTAAGCTGAGGTGAGTTTGGTTTAAAATGAGCTTACGTGCAGAAAATATCAATACTATTAACGCGTCTTTGTATTAACTACAACGGGTTCGGTAATTATTTATGCAAATTCGACCAATTTCCAACGCTGGTTGAACATAAATGTCCTCGAATATCGATCGACTTCCATCGGCAGGCTACAGCGATTGGCAGTTCAATAGACTTAACGAATCCTTCCTTTCGTTTCGTCATCCATTTTATTCCGGATGTTGACACGAAATGCATTTTGTTGTGAAGGAGCCAGATGGATTCTGTTGAGTTGCTGGACTTTTCTTTGTGCTGTCAGAACGGCTTAAGCATTCGTCCACATAGCTTAGCCTTTTTTTCCGGGTTATTTGATTCGGGCGTCATCTCGTTCGTGCTTGACGACCGAGAAGAGGAGCTTCAAACTTGATGGGTCTTTCCCTCACGTGTGATTATATAACCACGGATGTGCGCATAGAAGAAAACGGGAATGCGTCCAGAGGAGGGTACCTACACAGCGATCTCGGGACTCGACAGTGTGACATTCACACATTTTGACTTTAATCTACTCCCACCTTTGCACTTCGTCTGATACTGCTGCATGAATTTGCAGGGAAACTCCAGGAATTTTCATTTTATACTGTATGATACATAGAGAGATAATATAAACTAGACCTCATACAAACCCATTTGTTTCATTTAAAAAAAACAGTCTGTCTATATATCTGAGACGAGGTATTATGTACAGTACTTACATTAGTCTGACTATTGTCCTCATCTTTGTCGCCATATTTTTCACAACGTTTCGGCCGTTGTACGCTCCGGCCTTCTGCAGGTGGTTGGAATTTCGAACTGAACCCTTTATTTCGCTCACTGGGGGTAGACTGTTCTAGTTCCACGTGCCACGTTTGATGGATGTCAGTTATCAGTTATCTCCTGCTAAGTGTGAGTTCAATACCCAGTAAAGGCAGTGGAGAACTTTCGGAGGGAAAATTAGCAGGAGATAACTGATAACTGACATCCATCAAACATGGCACGTGGAACTAGAACAGTCTACCCCCAGTGAGTGAAATAAAGGGTTCAGTTCGAAATTCCAACCACCTGAAGAAGGCCGGAGCGTACAACGGCCGAAACATTGTGACAAATATGGCGACAAAGATGAGGACAATAGTCCGACTAATATAAATACTGTAAAAATACTTCATTATAAAAAGAGATATTATTAATTTTATTAATAATTACATATATTTGCAATGCAAGTTATTTTAATATTTTTTATTAGTCACATTACAGAACATAGATCAAATATAAATTTAAAAAAAACTGAAAGGTTTTCAGAACTTGAGGAAAATGCTATCACTGGTACACAACAATAGTAATGACAAAACTTTCAACATACTAAAATTTTGTCTATATTTCTGAGTCAATGGATCTCGTGGATAAAAGCGTTGGATGGATCCAGTGACATGACCCAACGATTTGTGTGTTCAATACCTTGGAGTGTTGAGTTAATGACAGTTAACCGAGACATCCGGAAATTATACTAACGTTTAGTGAAACCTGATTAACCAATAAAAATATAAAAAAAAAACCGTAAAAATACCAGAATTCCATTATCCTTTTTCTCCATAACTTATTCTCTAATGAACCTTTAATAAAAGTGAAAGAATTTGTTATCCGTCAGATTCCAATCCATATTTGATCCCAATTCGTAATAAATTATACAACAATCACATTTATATTAGAATAAACATTCATTATTGTTTACCGAGTTTTTGTAATATGCAAGAAATACAGTAACAATGAAATGGAAAAAAAATCCTTCGATAATTGCTAAAAAAATATAGTTCATAATTAAATCAAATAATTTCAATTAATTTTCTATATTACGAATAAGACAATTTTTTTTGCAATAACGACACACACATATACATACATATATATATATATATATATATATATATATATATATATATATATACACGGCAGAATCGCGTCACTGTCAGTCAGTCTGTGTTTATCTAAATCTAAAAATAAACACGCTAAAATTCACCTTCATCCCTGCCGTGCGTCGATGTGGGAGAAGTTCCGACTGACGCAAATTCCGTCGGGTTTCGATCCTAGGTAGAGGCAACCGGACGTCTAGTCACACTTATGAGCTGCGAAACAGTCTGTCTGTGGATGACAATATATATATATATATATATATATATATATATATATATAAATATATAAAAGAGGTACGTTGTAGAAATGTATACCGCCTGGGATTAAGAGAAACTGAGAATTCCCGATGAGTTTATTTACTTGGGAATGGTATAAATCTGTCTCGCTTTCGTCTTAGCTATGAGTAAATCGCAGCATAGAACGGGTCCTTGTGTGACAACCGGTCTCTGACGTCAGCTCTGAATTCAAATTGCGGATCGTTTGGTGGCCGTGTGGCCATCTCTGCACCAGCTCTTTCTCTTCTGCTCTTCGAGAAGGTGTGGTCGGTTCTTCGCATACCTTCACCAATAGAATCAAATGATATGTGCAAGTTGATTGGCTGTTTGTTTCCAAGATCTGCGCTGCTCGAAAACGACGGGTGTTTTCTATCTATGATGTCGGATTAAAAATAGTTTCTATGGTTACGGAGCTGAAGTAAACAGAATGGCCTGATTGATCTTGTGAACACTGTCGAGCATACACACTAATTTTTAACGTTCTCAATCACTTACCTTGTTTACAGCAGTGCTTGGAACGAAAATTCATAAAGTGTGGTCATCTCACCACACTACAGAGGTTTCATCAGTGACTATGGTTTTGCAGAAGGTTTTGGCCAACGAAAATATTCTCCAGCTCATACAACCACCATATTTCCCTTGCGAGTATTTTTCCCTACGAAAATAAAGTACTACTTGAAAGAAATAAAATTTCAATAATTCGCGGAAATCCAAGTGAATGCGACAAGCTAGCTGCTCGCAATCCCAAAATAAGATTTCCAGGAAAGCTTCCACTAATGGAAACGACGCTGGGTAAACTGGGTGGCATCCCAATGGTACTACGTTGAATGAGATTAAATGACGAATTGATATGATGTAGCCTTCGTTTTATTATTTTACCAGACCCGGTACATTTTATCAAACCTCGTGTGTGTGTCATATATATATGTCGGTTAATACAAATATAAAGGTTTTCAGTTACCTGATAGATGTTATGCTCAGCACCTCTCATTCACTTCAGAGTTTCATAGACTAACATTTGTCTAATTGTTTGGTCCACCGTTCAGGAGATATCAGCAAATGTCTGCCAATCTTGTTGTGGTTATTTTTATATTAAGTTAAAAAAGTGCTTTTTTAGTGATGTTGGTTGATTTTTATATATATATATATATATATATATATATATATATACTGACACACATGTCTTTGTATGATGTATTTGTGTATTTTAATTCTCGTTATTCACTTTTTTTTATCCTTCGATACTGGATGGCAAAAGATAATGTACTGTCGTTATATCCGAGGTCAGAGACGCTTTAAATGAGGTTAATATTTCAAAATATTCCGGGGGTTTCTAATGATTTTTTTTTTTTTTTAAATATAGATGCATTTCTTTTTTCTCTTTGTGACTTCTTGTTTAAATTACTAACTATTATTATAGTTTTAATTAATGCTTCAAAGGCAAATGAAATATTTCTTTATATGTCTTCGATTGCCCATGTTTTTCTTTTTTTATTTCGTTCCTTTTTTATTTCGTTCTTTTTTGTTTTTCGTTCTCTTTTTTTTTTTTTTTTTTCGTTCTCTTTTTTTTTTTTTTTTCGTTCTCTTTTCTTTTTCTTTTTTTCGTTCGTTCTTTTCTTTTTTTTGTTTTTCGTTCGTTCTTTTTCTTTCTTTTTTTTGTTTTTCGTTCGTTCTTTTTCTTTCTTTTTTTTGTTTTTCGTTCGTTCTTTTTCTTTTTTTTGTTTTTCGTTCGTTCTTTTTCTTTCTTTCTTTTGTTTTTCGTTCGTTCTTTTTCTTTCTTTCTTTTGTTTTTCGTTCGTTCTTTTTCTTTCTTTTTTTGTTTTTCGTTCGTTCTTTTTCTTTCTTTTTTTGTTTTTCGTTCGTTCTTTTTCTTTCTTTTTTTGTTTTTCGTTCGTTCTTTTTCTTTCTTTTTTTGTTTTTCGTTCGTTCTTTTTCTTTCTTTTTTTGTTTTTCGTTCGTTCTTTTTCTTTCTTTTTTTGTTTTTCGTTCGTTCTTTTTCTTTCTTTTTTTGTTTTTCGTTCGTTCTTTTTCTTTCTTTTTTTGTTTTTCGTTCGTTCTTTTTCTTTCTTTTTTTGTTTTTCGTTCGTTCTTTTTCTTTCTTTTTTTGTTTTTCGTTCGTTCTTTTTCTTTCTTTTTTTGTTTTTCGTTCGTTCTTTTTCTTTCTTTTTTTGTTTTTCGTTCGTTCTTTTTCTTTCTTTTTTTGTTTTTCGTTCGTTCTTTTTCTTTCTTTTTTTGTTTTTCGTTCGTTCTTTTTCTTTCTTTTTTTGTTTTTCGTTCGTTCTTTTTCTTTCTTTTTTTGTTTTTCGTTCGTTCTTTTTCTTTCTTTTTTTGTTTTTCGTTCGTTCTTTTTCTTTCTTTTTTTGTTTTTCGTTCGTTCTTTTTCTTTCTTTTTTTGTTTTTCGTTCGTTCTTTTTCTTTCTTTTTTTGTTTTTCGTTCGTTCTTTTTCTTTCTTTTTTTGTTTTTCGTTCGTTCTTTTTCTTTCTTTTTTTGTTTTTCGTTCGTTCTTTTTCTTTCTTTTTTTGTTTTTACCAAGCTTGGTGTTACATTATTAGTGTGTTACTTATAGAAGGTTAAGTTTATAACTGTATTTATTGTTGTTAGAATATACATCCATCCATACGGAGTACACACACACACACGTGTGTGTGTATATATTTAGTACCAGCCATACCATGATGATATGTTATATCGTCAGAGGCTTTCGATGAGTTTTACATGATTGTTGTCACATGACAATCATAATTTTTCTGATTGCGTCTTTCATGGAAATGCATCAGTTTATCAGTTTGTTGTGGGGTATCGTACATTTGTTTCTCCGACATTTATTAGTAAGTGACATTGATTTTCAATCATTGTTCCGCTCTGGTATCCTTTCGATGGGTTCGGATAAGAGTCAGAATTTCGGTTTAGATTAATTGCGCAGATAGAAACGAATCCAGTGAGAATGGAAATGAATTACTCAAAAATGCATACACTATTGATCTTGACTTTAGAAGAAATTCCTGTAGGCTTGCTATTTTACACGAAGTGAACAAGGCAATAACGCCGTAATCCAGATATCCGCAATGCCTTGTTTCTTCCAATTAAATAGTTTTTCATACGTTATATATATATAAATCTATATATTTATATATATATATATATATATATATACACATATACACATATATATATTTATAGTCAATCCGATAAATTTTGTCTTGCTGTGAAGTATAATTTCAGGCTTTGTTTCTAGAAGATAGCTATGAAATTAAATATTTCACCTCCGGAAGTAACAATCGCTATTTCGTAGCATACTACTAAAATCATGATGAATGTAAAATCGGTCGGTCGTTAATAGCTAAAAAGATAAAAAGTTCTGAAAAGAGGATTAACGAAACTATTGGGTTATTTAGAGACGAAAATTTATGTTCGTTGTCATGTGCACGGCGACTGGCTACGAATTAGCTCTTTATGCTGACGGTTTAGGGGCCCGGTTGCATAAACTTGATGCCAATCTGCACCCACAAAACAAAGGAAAGTGATCATTTTCGGGATCAAGAATCACCCACTGGGTTACACCTTCGGCAGCGAGACACCATTGGTTGAGACGAGTTAATCTGACTATTAATATTCAGGATGACTGAAGAAGTATATACATTTTGTCTCGTACATTAAAAAAAAATCCTGTGACTTATGTTTGGCAGTAACCTTGCTGAGATAAGATTTGACGATTTCACAAATCTGAAAGAGTCGATAAAAATACCAATCTTCCATTCAAACTAACGCCAGTAACAAAGTTTAACGCATATTTCCCCCAACGTCAGTTTATTTTTTTTTATTTTTTATTTTTTATTCCATTTGTCAAAACCAAAATTATAATAATTGTGCTTGTCCCTATGTTCGTTAGCTCTACCAAAAGTGACACCCTCCTAAATAATAGGGTATCCCGTTTTGATCCAGTGAGAAGACAAGACATATCAAAGACGCTACTTGACTTCAATGAGAAACTGCGAGAAAGAGAAGATAGAAGTGTTTAACGTCTGTTTCAGAGAAATGTAAAAAGTTGTCAATTCCAAATATTTTCATTTGTATCAACCTCTTAAAATAACGACCAACATTATTATATATGATTGTTATGGCAATAGATAGGGTAATTTCTACAGATGCTTTATTGTCGAAGAAATCGCCAAAAGCTTATTCAATCATTAACCGAAGACTTAAATGATCAGACATTTCAAACAGGAAAACCGTGAAATATTCTCGGATCAAGACTAGTTATAAGAAAAATTATGTAAAGTGAGAATTTCACAGTTGGAATTCTTCCATCTTTTCATATGAAAACAGGAAATACACTAACTTTAAGGAAAGCGATTAAAATATGTCAATATTAGGTGTTTAATTTGATTTTGGGAGGAGAACTGCTTAGAGACAGGTCACGAAGCACTTGATAGCGATCTCCAAAACATTATAAACTTTTTACGTAGTACAAAGAACGATGACTTAAGTTAGTGAGGTCCCGGCAGAACTTTAAAGGCGATACACGCGCTATTTTCTGAGATTTATTTTTCGATCATATTAAATGAGCGGAAACTATCGAATATCTACGTAATTATACACTGAGATATGCGGGGTTGTGAAGTAGATGATGGCTCTTAATGAGAAATCAGCCAAGTTCGATTTCCCGTCCGGTTCGTTACATTTAGTTACGCTCATATACCTTCGGGGAAAAGTATGATTCCATATCTCCTCAATGCTATGGATTGAATAGCAGGTCAGACTGGATCCCCTAGAAATGGTTGGCTATCAATCTTGCGTAAAAATAAACGGTGGATTACTGCGGGATAATCTTTTGTCTAGTCAGGTATGAATCGAAAGAGACATGATAGCCCAAACGTGTGTCACGTATGGAACATAAGTCTGAGTGAAGTATACAATGATGCGCAGGTAGATAAAAAAATTATAATTTCTTAACTTTTCTCATTTGATTACAACTCAAGTATCCCCGAAGATTGTCAGCACCTAAATAGTTTAACCAGCATTTTCCGGCGAAGATTTCTCAAACGTTGTGCCATGGGATATATATATCGACGTAGATCCTATGGTAGGCATAAGCGTAATTACATTTACTGCACACCTAATGATATTACGTAGGTAAATAAGCATTTGACAGGAGAGAATAGCAACGCCTGAAAACTTTTGACCACATGACGACGCAGTCAGAAAGGTAGGGATATACAGACTTTGACGAGAAGAAATCACCTGAGAATTCAACTCTGGTTGAGATGACAACCGCCAATCATAGGCGCAAATGTTATCACACTTTGTCTTCCTTAACGTCAATGAATCTTCTTTCTGTCATTCGCTACTTTCCTAAAAATTTTCCTAAAGTTTGATGCCATAGCAACAATGAATTTTCCACAAACCCTGAAGGAACGCGGATTTCTGTCAGGAAACATTGTAATCTTGATATAGGAAATCGAAAAATTCATCCAGTTTCATTTATTGGGTTAAATGTTATTTTTCTAAATAATACTTCTGGATAATTATTTAGCGAACTTATTTCTGATTACTTCATGTTCACATTGAATCTTCTATCTGTAAATTGAACATTAATAAGTGTGTATTCTATTCTTCAAAAATATTTTGCAATTGAGAAACTTAATTTCATCAAATCAGTGGTTTACACTTGAATTCAATTGAGTTTTCCGACATTTGCAGAAAACATGATATAAAACTAAATTTTAATCTAAGTTTGCATAGAAAATTAATATTCAATGCTTCTTTAACATAAAGCACAGGTGTAAGTATTTACATAGTATCAATATCAGAAAAATATTTCCCTCACGATGTCTCATGGTGTTTCCTTTTCAAGAAGTTTTACAACTGCACACGTGTATAAAAACCCTCCCTACATATCTATTACAAACCAGCGGTGCAATCTAGTACGATTTTTGCAGGGTCAGTTGAAATAAATAGCCAAACTAAACTTCGATGAAATGGTTGAATTTAAGCACCTGACAGAATATGTACGTCCCCACGGTCTTAATTAAGAGATTTCTGCTTTGTGTTTGTGTAAGTTCGTGTGATTAGCGGTATATCAACTCGTACTCGGTCATTTAATCTCGAAATTTAATTTTCTTGTTAACATTAGTAATTTCATATATAAAAATTATATTGCTGGTATTTTTACTGTGCAAAAGTATTTTTATACTTTCATATAGTTTTGACCCCAGTTTGAGAGATAACCGTTTGTTCATAGCTGGAACCCTAACAGGTGCTACCACCCTGGGTTAGGGTAGACTCGGGAAAACAATTAAAATGTCGTTCCACGCTTCTCAATATCATTCGTTCAGATGCCTTGCTGCCTGATGTAGATTATTATTATACCCAGGATGGGAGAGATCTACTCCTCCTCCGCGATCAGCAGCTCGACAAGTTAAGAGAACACAGTATCACTGGCTATAGTACAGTGACTCTCCTGTTCGACTACGAACTCTTAATCGGCCAGTAAAGTTTCAGGCGGTGAGCATTAAATCTTTCTAAATAAATGAACGCCATTATACACATTTGTTTATTTGTTTAATCACTATGTATTTACATTTTAGACGTATCCGAGTATGCCTGTCTGTATAGGATGGCTAACCAAACCCTATGGAAGATGCGTACTCGGGCATATTTTTGTTTGTTCAACACCCAGAGAGACCACCTGTGGTTTTATACTGCAGCTACATTGAGCGAACCTTAGTTATAGCTTTTGGGAAAGAGCGTGATCAAGAGTCTAAACAATGGCTTGTGAATTCGTGTAAGCACAGACATTTTTTGCCCTATAGCTAAGAATTCCTTGCCATTTAACACAATAAGAATTCAAGCTAAATACAACATTAGCCATATACTTGACTTATTAAACCTTTTCGGTTTAAAGATATTCCCCTGACATTAATTGGAAATACTATAGTGAATCAACTGCTAGGTCTGTTGCAGGAATGTCTTGTTTACTGTGTCGTGCTGAACAATGTTTCTCGCCAGACATATGTCTATCATTCGTCCTTTGATTATTGATGCAATATCTTATCTAGTACTTTTGCTCTCTATTTAATGATTTTTGATAAAATACAAAGAATATGCAATGTTAAATATCATGACCTGGCATCTCAGCTTTAATCATCTTAACCACAGCTTCATCTAGGTTCCATGTGACATTTCTAGTAAAAATTTTCATGGAAATTGTTCTGATGAACTTTCGTCGATGGAACTTCGACTTGATGAATTCAAGAGCAGTATTAGATTGCAGGCAAGGTATCATAATTTTACACTTGAAATGACTAGATGCCATCCTAAGTTCTATGTTGACCGTTTCTTCCGTTGCATTTCTTGTTTGTGGAACTTGCTTCCGGCTTGCCAAGTCAACTTTGATCTTTAAACATTTGAATACAGTATTTTATTTTCTTCCCTCCTTTATAGTATATTTTTCTCATATTCTCTAACATTGAGCAAGTCCGGGTATCTTAGTGGCTTTGTCTCGCTTCGGCGTTAAACGATTTAAAAATATCAGCATGACAGAAATTGTGGAAAAGCGTGGCGAGCCATCTAATGATTTTGTGACGTTATTGTCTGAAGAATTTTTTAGACTTCAACTTTAATCTTCAAAAATTTACATGCTATGTCAGTCGTCATATTCTCTCTTAATTTCTGTTCTTACATTGTTCTCTCGCCTTAATAATATATTTTTCCTCTCATATTTTCTAACTTTCAGTAACCTCTTGAGATATAGTGGCCTTACTGCCTTTCTTGGGGTGAAAAATAGCAAAAAGATTGTTGGATATTACTACATTTTGCCAAAAAAAAAATCCTTAACGTATAGAGTGAAATACTGTTTTCGTGAGCTACACCACTGAGAAATGCCGCTGATTTGTAAACTGAACTTAGAGAAAATAGCTCAAAATAATATTCCTATTCGGAATTTCACTCCCAGATTTTCATGAATTTATTAATAGCATCTATGAGAAATGTGCATATATCTGTCGACGTGCGCGTTGGATAAAGAAGGTCAAGAGAATAATTAGACTCGTGTAACAGGAAATTGACTACTGGAGTCGGATAATTCGATATAACTGAGAAACGATAGTTTGTTCCCAATTACTGAGTACTTGTTTGCGTGTGCTTTCACAGAATTTCGGAATGTGTGCCTATGTATAAATATACCGGATCTAACTGCAAAATTGTCTACTTTATTAGATTAAGATTTGAACCGTTGTATCTTAGAAATTATGAGACATTTTACTCGAGTTTTTTTTTTATAACACTATCGAACTCTCCTTTGAGCCATAAGAATGTATAAATATACTCTAAAGCTTAAAAGAAGAATCGTGATGAAATCGATCATAAACAAAACCTTTATTTATATATATTTAATATACTATTAGTTCCAAATCTAACGCTCTTCCCAGGGTGGAAATCCGTGATGGAAGATTACGTAGTTTAAGTTTTGAAGAAATCGTTCCATCGGCCATCATGAAAGAGGTGTCTTAGAAAGATGTAAGGTTTTATTTTCCTATCCTCCCCACTAGCACAGGGTCTATTTTTGTGTATGGAGCCCATACATGTTAACTGATCCATTTACAAAACTGTCACGCCAGCGACAATATGTCGCTGATCCCGTCTTTCTGAGTTGAACGAAGGACGGAATGCTGTAGGGTCGGAATACGTGGAATCAGACGCCTTCTTCCATGTTAGACGAAAACTGGTACTAAGCTTTGATCCCGTTCCGAAAGGTGTAACATTTTACGAATTAATCGGTCAAGTTTTATAATTACAATTTATCGGGAATGTAATGTGACGTGGTGTCATGTGTTTGTCTGGTAGTGAATATTATAGAAACGTGAGCACACAATTCCATTGTTACATGTAAACGTCATAATGGATGACGCTTTTCTTTTAATGTAAATGACTTCCACCGTTAGTTAATTAAATGGCGAAAATTATATGTAACGCTTTTCGTCGTCTAAAAGAATTTGATCATACTGAAGTTGTTTTTTTTGTGGGGTGTTCACAGCGGAGTCTATCCTGAGCAAGGCCCCGGGGTCACATGTAGAGGGTTAAATAAAGAGAGAGTTTATGCAGACAGGAAGGAAAGATAACAGATAACCATAGACTTGAACAGGTTACGATTATAGTGATCGGAGAAACACCCTCTTTGGAGTCAATCCCACAGTCATGTTTCGCGGGAAGAGTATGTTCGAGTGGAACTTACTTTTTATCAATGGAATACGGAGGGAATGTCAGTGGTTTGCTACAATATTAATGACATGGTGGGTCCTGGCCGTGAAAGTTCGAACTGGCGGAATTACGTAGTGCTGTTCGTCAGAGAACTAACCATGGACGTAGCGATAGAGCAGTGATAGGCTTGGCACATCCCGCTTGAGAGAGAGGTTGCAGGTTAGATAATAATTTGTCACTCACAACGAATCTGAGAGGATTTAGACTCCGGAGAGACTCGAAAGTGAGGACTGGTCATTTCTCGCTCAAATGTGACCATAGCATTCTATTTCTCGTAAAGGTAGAGGATAGCACGGAGTCAAGAATTGCATGAGAGTTACAGGGAATCGACCATTTTTTTTCTGCATCTTCAACGATGCAACGTATGTATGAGTTGTCTTATTCATTAAATTATGTATAGGTAAGGGGATATATATGAAAACGTTCGCTATAATTAGGCCCAGAGGGGAAGAGCTGAAGATTTTTTAAATCTAAATTCAAAACAATAGCTATAAAAAACAAAATTAAATGCGTTCGGAAACAGAATAAGGTCAGTTGAACTGTGAATGTGCAGATATTACAAAGGACAGAAATTTTAGAATTTTGCATCTCATCGGTGTCAAATTAAAAGTGATTAGGCAACGGTAAGGCCTTGCAACAATCTTCAACAAGAAGCCTTGGCAATTAGCAGATAATATAAAAAGAAACTTCGCCTTGATAAAAATTAAAGACATATATTAAAAGAATGAGAATTATTTTTTCTTGCTGTGTAGAAAATGTTTCGTAAATAAACATTGAATTATTTAATTTCAGACACAGAAAAGTATTTTAACTAAGATCGCTATTTAGGAAAGTCATTGAGTAAAAACGGGAAATTTGCGCTTTTCGGCATTAATGAAAATGTTATTTGCAGATAATGATTAAATTAAAATATCGATTTTTCTTTCGTGTTTGCAGTTGATGTGCGTGTCAATATAAATCGAACGCAAATTGGTATGTTCTGAGAGGATATCCCCTCCAAAATATGGCTTCGAAAAATTTTCCTGTTATTCCAGAAATTCATTCAAAAGGAATATTTTCAATTAAGTCCAAAATGGACGATTGCCTAAAAATTAGTTTTCGTTATATCATTAGTAAATGTTCTTCGCTTTGGGCTAATAACCTCAAATAGTCACCAAGTTAATGTTTAGCATGCTGCTAAAATACATGATTATTTTAGAACATCGCAGTAAATATTTACATTACCATAACCCCCAAAAATTATAAGTCAAAACCCGATTAGCAGATTGTATTTTTATAAGCACTTCGTTTGTAAGCAAATGCAACTTTTTGTTACAAGTTATTAGATCCAAGATGTGTGTAAATATATATTTAT
>OZ038506.1:47498439-47588439 GCA_964036315.1 Acanthosepion esculentum | reverse complement strand
TTGCATTAAGTCATCATCAGGGTAGGTAGATGCTATAGTAGAATAAGAGGCTGTTGTGACAGAAGCCAGGTGTGACGTGTCTTTTTTTTTATTAATGTGTATGGGCCACTTAACAAAATACACATTTATCAGGCCATGAATAGAAAACAAATCTACGTTAACCTTAACTGGGATGCTCTACATATTGACATTTATTTGCCAAACATATCAACAATTTTATTCTGATAGCTGTCAGTCTGAAGCAAAAAAACAAACAATATACACCATGTTAATGGCACCAGCCAAAAACCACAGCAAATAAGAGGTAGCGAGCCACGCGAAATTAGTCAGGTGAACCACACTATCCATGTGGCTTGTTCACCATGTTTACCTGAGTTCAATGCTCTCTCTTGTAACGATGTAAAATATTGCGAAGCATGAATTAGTAAATATCGACTCTCATTCGTTCATTTACTTGCTTCCAAGTGTGCTTTTATTTTCCTATGAGAAAAATATATCCGTGTCAATATAATACCATTTAGTAGCTGAATCTTTACTCGTATAAACAACAAAATGCATAGAGAATAACCGTAGTGAGACGGCAAACACATATAGGTATTTTGGTTCCTATGGAAATATAGATTCATTGGGAAATGTTGTTTATACAGTACTCCGTATAATAATTTGGAAAGCTGTTTACGGTTAAATCAATTCTCTCCGAGGGTGTCAGGATTCGCATCCACCTTCTAAACCTTGTAAATTTCAACAACAGTAAATAATAAGGCTAATTGTAGCCGTTTCCTTATAACAAAAATCTTTGTTTTAACTAAAAAATGTTTTTTCTCTAGTAGCTGTCAACGCGGTTTTCAGTATTAACGGGGATTTCTTTCGTAACTTTTCATTTGAAGTACTGTGGAAAGTCAACATTTTGATTGACATTATTTTCTATTAGTTAAATGCGATATTCATTTTAGTCGTTGTTTAAAGTACTCAAATGAAATGGTTGCTCTTCCTTGTGACTATGTAGCGCCAATGGACAGGTTTGCAGAACAGTAATACTCGTCAAGACCCAGAGGGTTCACTCACTCGATCTGAAAAAGCAGTTGTATACAGCTGACAGAATAACTATTTCTGAACGGGTTAGGTTCTATGCTTAACATCCATCTGAATAAAATTTACATTGTTCGGACTATAATCATCATCTTTGTTATCGTAGAAAATACAAAGGATATGCTGTCCATATAACATCAGGACAAACTTCAAAATCTTGACGATACTTCGTAGATACCTCATCCGAATAAGTCCCCGCCCATAGCGGAGAACATGACTGAAGACAGTGTGGACGCCATCATGTGCAGCTGCAGAAAGAAATATAAAGGGGTGACAGGCGATCTTGAAGACATCCCTATAAGGGATGCTATCAAGAACACCAAAAAGCTGTAACACGAGGGGAAGTGGAAAAATTAGGCGTGGCTGACCACATATGGATTGAATAGGGAAATCACTGCCCTCTGTGGGATCAGGTTGAAATCATAGACAAAGAACATCATTGGAAAATTCGTAAACTTAAGGAGTCAGCACATATGCTAGGCCACAAAAATCTCCTGAGCCAACCAAACATAGAAATGAATACAATATGGGAACCAGTAATAAAGAGTGCCAGAGAAAAGCAATAACAACGATACTTGCAATATGAGCTCTGGTAAAAAAAATGCAATGATAACAGCAAAAATTAGAATATGAGCACTGGTTAAAAACGGTTATAATACTCAGAAATTCATTCACAGATGTACTCAAGGACACATGGCACAGGGGATAAAGGCGTTAATTATATCCAGTGACAGGACCCAAAGAGTGTGAGTTCAATACCTGGTTAAGGCGGTGCAGAACTTGGAGAGGGGAATTAACAGGAGATAACTGATAACTGACATCCATTAGAAGAGCGTTGGGATAAATATGGCAACAAAGATGAGGATGATACTCTAAACAATCTACCCCGATGAATGAAATAAAGGGTTGAGTTAGAATTCCAATCATCTGAAGAAAGAGGAACGTAGAACGGCTGAAATTTCGTGAATATGAAAACCAAGATGAGGAAAAAAAGACCGAACAAAGTAACTAGTGCAAATAACCAGAAAATATTTGGTTTATTTTTGTTTTGTCTTTTTTCTTTGGGAGGAGGGTTTACGGGATGAATTTGCCCGAACTGTTTTGAGTTCAGTTGTCCTGTTCATTCGTTGGTTACCAACCAAGACTAAAGAAGTCAGTCCACCGCACACATAGCTGAACGGCAGTTATTTTATCAGAAAACATGTGAGATCAACGGCAGACAGCACGATTATCTTTATAAAATGACCATGGAAACTAGCAGATAATAAAAAATTGAATCAAAACCCATATTTTATGCCAAGCATAAGACAGTTACCAACTTGCTTGTCATGTTTTTTCTGCTTTTCACTTTGATATGATATTCAACAGAGGGGATAATTGTCATGAGTTTATCTCGCGTATGGTAGCACCCCGTTTCGGTTAAACTTAGTCATTTGCGGAGTGAGACTGGAGAGGCCGCAGTGATGAGTGATGATATATGGAGGTCATACGCTGTCTAGAACACCCAGTGCAATCCCTTAACTCTACCGACAAGAGTCAAAGGAATACATGACATTTTGTCTGAGACCGGCTTTACTTGTAGATGTTGCCGGAAGTTTGTCAATGTTGACAGCCAACCCCCTTCGGGGCTCCACTCCAGATTTTCTACCTGCGTTTAATTCCATAGACTTCTCCGTGTTTGGATACGAGTGCAATGCAACACATGTTAAAAAAAAAAAAAAAAAGATTGTTTTGCTCATTCTCGATGGCCTGCCTTCCCAGGGTGACTAGCTCTATCTTCCCGAATGAGTGGGCAATTCTAATGAAAGTGATTTTGTTTATTATTTTTTATTTTTTGCTTTTTGATTACATATCTGAGCTCATGATGTAGATACATTGTTTTAACGTAATAACTTACGAGTTTGTGTTTCTCATTTGTAGATGCAAAAATGGCTTTTTGCGTACACTAATTATTAGTGATTGATTCTTTTGTTACGGCTTATCAACCCTTCGCAGGTAAAAGACAGACAATATTTTTAGATTGTAAGAATATTTTTCAGAGATAATTATGGTCTGTTGGATATAAGTATTAATAGCCTTTAGCGGGGAAAGAGGTGGATCCATAGATTTCCCAAGGGTATTTGCGCGTAAGTAAACATAATGAAGCCAACGGTTGATGAAATGCGGCTCTTCTATTAACAATTCAGAGCTATTATCGAATTCATCAACCGTACATCCAAGCTTAGATTACATGGTATTAATATAAAATTGATCCATTTTTTTTTACGTCTGACCAACCCTTTTGCTGGTTATTTAAAACCAGTCAATATTTTAAGATTGTAAGACGATTTTTTAGAGATAATAATGGTGTAAGGATACAAGTATTAACAATTAATAATAATATGCTATAGATAGTTATACAGTGTAACCCGGATATAAGAGACCCTGATATAAGATAATTTCTCTGGTCCCAAATTAGAGCCATACTTACCTACAAAAATAGACCAAACCCGGATATAAGAGACTTCGTCTCCGGTCCCGCCAACTCTCTTATATCCGGGTTACACTGCACTATATCTAGATACTGACCATGTTCAACGTTGCTTAACGTTGGTCAATTGTACGGGAACCGTAGTTTCAACGTGATGTGGCCGTAAAGCTCTTATCTATTAGAAAAAACACTACGGTAAGACGTAATGTAAAACTTGTGTTCTGTACATCTTCTTCTGTTATGTATATGCATTAATATTATTGTATTCTAGACATGGCATAATTCTTATTTTTTAAAAGAATACTACGATAAATGGAAAGCTTGAAAAAAAAACAACTATTTTCTTCATATATTTGCAACAGTCATGCTATGCATTGTCCACTAAATATAAAAGTAAAAAATGCCCACGATGAGGAAGTAAATAAAAGAAGAAATGACAGAGTATACTTGAGGATTTGTTGCCTTCCGGATGAGCGAACTGTTTTTGCGCAAGTAAAAAAAAAATTTGAGTAGAATTTATGTGTGTAAAGATATTTCTTTTTCAGAAGCTAAAGGAGCCCAATCGAGAGAAAAAAAGATGGAATATTCCAAGAGACGAGAAGGCACCAAAAAGAAAATTACCAATGTAATTTAGAATAGTGCAAAAGGAATAAAAGCTACAGAGTAGACACGAACGGAAACAATAAAATCCCGGCAACGAATCCGTGTAACTCGATAGGAAACAGTGGCATAAGAAAGAAAGTCAGAAAAAAGACTTTAGAGGAAACTGGATGACAAAACAGAATCTGAAAATAAGACTGAAAAAGACAGAATGTTAAAAGCAAACTATGGGGAAACGAAATCGGTCGCTAGGAAATTTGTGACCTTCACGGTTTCTTCGTCTATTTTTATGTCGGATTTCTTTTTCTCTTTAGTGATATTTGAGTTTAAAGGCGAAAAGAATTACCGTATGTACTCATCTATATCCCAACTTCATGTATAGTGCGACCCCCTGAATTTCTCAGCATGAATTTTAACCCCTCCCCCCGGAAGAATTTACTTGTGTATAGTAAGACAGGTCAATTTTGGAACTCAGTTTAAATGTTGGTGTCTGACATGACAAATAATGATACAAAACTTGTCTTCCGAATCTTTACCCCTTTTTTGTGGCAGTGACTTTAAAGATTAAATTTAGGTTCAAAATCATAGCGTTAGAATTTGATTCCGGTGATTAGTCAAAACCTTAGACTACGGCCTTATACAATTTATGTAATGGAATAACCTGTCACCCCCATGAGTGAATACACTATAGGTAGTAACTACCTATAAAAGTATCTGCAGGTCAACGGACAACATAGACTAGCTGGGATCTGTTATTCAAATCTTAGCTGTTGTCGAACTCTGCTTCTCGGGCCGAGAGGAACCAGAACGAGGCTATGCCGAAGGGCAGACTCGCCCCGGAAGGTAGACAGACCCAAACCCGTTTATGCGATGTTTACGGGGAATTTTTGGCTGAGCCTACGGGCTCGGATTGCCCCACATTAAATCCGGCCTTGTGTTACATCCTACCCCGTGCGGAGGTTGGTAAATATTACTGCCTAGGATCTGTTGAGTACAACTCAAACTTGAGCGAGAACTACGGCTTTCCAATAGTAGCACTCACTGCTGGACTGACTTCCGACGACCTTGTGCATAACTGTTACCTTTATTGTACTGGTTTTTACAGTAAACCTTTACTTATTTTATTCACCTTGTTTTTCAAGTATATATTACTATTAGCACGGAATACATCAATAATATACTGCAGCATTACAAATGTTATATGGACAAGATGCAAGACACGCGCACATTATTACTAAATCACTGTGCCATCAAATAAGACATTCATTTCCTTCAAAGTTGCATTACACATAACAATTTAGTGATATTACGATGTAATATGTTATACAGTGTACTGGTTTTACTTTGACCTTGTGTAAACAATGCAAATTTAAAATGTTTTCTTAATTTGCGCTCAGATTAAAGTGCAATATTTCTAAAATCAGTGAAGTCAACTTACCCTAGACTATAGTGCAAACGGTCACCGAAAAATGTACGTTTTTAAATCTTCAAAAATATTACCTCTAGTATAGCGCGAGCCAATATACATAAAAACTCGCAGCATACAGCCTGGATAAATTTTGTCTACATTACGCAAAAACGGAAATGACACTGATATCTCATTTTAACAGATATAGTTAACAAAATTCCACAAAAAATATCTTGAAATTTTATAAAGAAACTTTATTCAGTAAAACCGCCAGTGGCTTCAACCACGTCATCCAAACGACTTCAGAGTTCCCTGCAACACTTCTGGACGGTCTCCTTGTTTAAGCTGGTGAATGCTGCCATAATCCCTCCCTTCAGTTCATCTTTGGTGTTAGAAGGATTTTTTACCTCTCTCTCTGTCTCTCTCATTCATACACAATAATCAAGTGGGTTGCAGTCTGGGGAGTTAGGTAGCCAGATGTCAAGTGTGATGTGGTCACAGAAATTGTGACAACCATGACTAAGTTCTCCTGCTTGTGTGGTATGGTGCACAGTCCTGTTACCAGTCATAGGGTTTTCCAGTCAACACCCAGGGGAGCACTACCTCCTCAAGGCACTTGATGTAGGCCTCCGTGTAAAGTCTGTGACCCAGTGGGAAGATGAATGGAGGCAAAATGTCGCTATCGCTAATGATCACTCTGAACACCATGAAGTTTATTAGTTATATCATCCAACTCCTTCCGAATCTTTAAGATTCAGATAATCGTTGGTACTTTTGGATTGTTCATTTATTTCTCTTTAGTAATTCGACTCTCCAAATTTCTGTTCCCCTCTGCTGTGGTCAGATACTGAACTCACAACTCGTTAGGTTAAGCCAACGTTTTTATCCACTGGGCAATGTCTCGTTTACATGAAACGGCATGACACGTGGAACTAGAACAATCTATCCCAGTGAAGTAGATAAAGGGATCGGTTCGAAAGTCCAACGTGTATCACCCGAAAAAAGCCGGAGCGTGCAACACCGAAACGTCGTAAATATGACAAAGACGGGTACAACAGTCCGAACACGGTAAGCAATGTTAAAAAATAATTACTTACCTATAAATTCCGCCGAAAAAAAAAAAACTTTAATGCTTTCTTATCATCTATTACTTTATGGGATTGTCTCGTCCTGCCCTCACCATGGTGACGTGATCTGACACAAGGTAGGTTTAATGTTGGGCACCAGAGCGGGTGCAACCGGGACATGATCAAAAATGGTCCAGACCCTGCAAACGTCGAGCCCGCTGGCATCGGTATTACTACCGATCCCCCCTCTTTATCGGGAAGCTCTTTCCATGGATCGGACACATCTCAATATTTTTTTCCAGCTGCGTTCTGTCCTCAGGCATAGATACACGTGAGTTACGCACTTCCCGAATACCTACACGCTACTGAGAGATGTTTAACGGCGCGAGCCGGACAAGCATCGTATACCTTAATATTTAACAGTGCGTTAATCTGGATTGCTCTACTCAAAAAGGGGCTTACGACCACATCATCTATCCAGCAGACATATCTTCCTTAACAAATGGTTTATAGGGACAATATCAAAATATAATAGGAGATTACAACCACGTTAAGTTGAAACGCCGATTCCCGTAGGTTAAGCAAAATTAAACCTGTTCAGTACTTAGATGGGTGACCCCTTAGATGTGCGCGTAGCGTAATGGTTAGTGGCTGGGGCTTAGTTCCAAATCCAGGTAGGCTCGTTATATTCACTTACGAATTTCCGCACCAACTTTCCATCTATGGGTTAATTAGTAAGACTTGTATAAGTCAATCATTATCTTGAATAATTATTAAAAGCTAAAAATCTGGCTTTAAATAACATAAAATAGTTGGTGAGATGCGAAAGCAAATCGATCAATCACTTAGAATTCCAGTCATCACTTGAATCGGAGTGGACTTTCATGGAGTGAAATAATTAAACGAATAATGTTTTTTTGTCCGTACTACCAGTTACAGGGAATTAGCTGAGGCTGCCAGGTATTCACTGAATCAGGTTGTGACACAAGGTCGGTTTTTAACGTGGGGACCCGAGTGTTTTCACCCGGGCCGCTGGTCTAAGCTAGTCATAGCTGTTCTTGGCTTGTCGAAGCTGGTCCACGCCGGAGCCGGTCCAAGCTCGTCGTAGCCATGACACTACCAGCGCGGGGACGAATCCCTACACCAGGCAAGCATCTTGTGACGCTCTCTTGACAAATAGACCGACAAATAGACCGACAAAGCGAGCGATCTGCGAACAGATACTACGTTTTGATCAGGGCCTCCAGGCCGAGCAGCGTCTAGCTGAGGCTGCCAGTATTCGTGATTATTAACTCGACAGTTTGATTGAAAAATAACTCCCTATTTTATGTATGATGTACTCTCCCGTCTTATAAAAATTATAGTTAGGCGGGAGAGTCCATTATGCATAAAATGAGTTACTTTTCAATAACCCTTAGATTGTCCGGGAGATATGTAGCCTAGTTGATGACAACACTTGTTTGCATGTGCAATGTTCTTTGACATTAGTGATTCTGGTTGCATTCATTTTCCGTAAGGTTGCGAAGTAAGATGAGCTTGCTGAACCGAGTAGCAATGTACATAGTTTTAATTATTAAAGTAAAATGACAAACGAAAAATAAAAATAAGAGGAAAGAAAGAGAATACTTAAGAATTAACATTGTTGTGCCTAGATATATTTGCAAGATTGACGAAAATCTTCATTAATTTTCAATTTGTATTTTTGCACTGTAACATTACATTGTATTGTAGTCCTTCCCGTATTTATCTGGTACATTCGTTCTGTATATAAATATACACAACAAAACTGGCTTGTTAAATTAAGCGTTTGTACAGATAGGAGATACATTTGATCATTTGTGCTTGACAAACATGTTTTGAATATTTTTTTTCTTTAAATTCCTTTTCTACACCTATAATGTATTCTGCTGCATTTCAACGAATGCAATCACATTGCTTCGTCTTAGGTCGAGTTTAAACTATATTTATATAAACTATTGTTAACATTTATTCTATTGTCTAACACTTAGTGCAGGGCCATATTTACATAGAATGTTATCCGTAAACAGACTTAAAGAGTGCTGATCATTCGATGGTCTGATCTCAGGAGACGCATACTGTTCGACCTTTGGTCATTACGATACAAACTATTCTTTGGCATTTTAATTCGGACTCCGAACCACAAAAACTAAAACGAAATTTTTTTTTTATAACTTAATTTATTCTATCGTTTGCAAAGACTGTTGATAATATAACGGTAAGTCAAAAATTATCGGCACTTTCTTTCCTGCTCTTTGTTCCTCCTTGGTGTACACTGTTAGGGGAGCATTCGTGTTTGCACTTAACAGCAGAAAGAAAACTGGAGCTCAAATTTCGATCACGTGACCACAACACTATCAATTGTAAGCACGCATGTGCAAAAGGCAATGTGACAAAACTAAAGGATTGTGTAAATTTCTCTCTCTCTCTCTCTCGTGTGGTATACACATTCTGGTACTTACCTGGCACAGGGATCCGTCACTGTGATAGTTGTATCATGGCTACGACTAGATTGGACCGGCTCTGACTAGCTTAGACCAGCTCTGACCAGGCTAAGACCAGTTTGGACCAGCGGCCCGAGTTGAAACACTTGGGTCCCCACGTTAAAATCTGACCTTGTGTCACAACCTGACTCACTGGGGGTGGGTCAAGTAAATCTCCATACCGGTGAGAGGGATCCGTCACTGCGCTGGTAGTATTTATAACTATGAATAGCTTGGACCGGCTCTACCTAGCTTAGATTAGCTTGAACAAGCTATGACTAGGGAAGGCCAGCGGCTCGAGTGAAATCACTCTGGTCTCCCACGTTAAAAACCGACCTTGTCTCACAACCTGATTCAGTGGTGGGGTCAAATACAGTACACATTATGATACTTACCGGTCACAGGGATCCGTCCTTGCTGTGGTAGTATCACAGCTATGACCGGCTCTGACCAGCTTGGACAAGCTGAAGGTGGGTAGTAAATACAGTGTGACAGACCTAAAGATATGTTATGGAGAGAGTGTGGATACTTTTTGACAACCTCGTAATTTAAAAAACTGGAAGGTCGCTTGGGAACTGATAACTGCTTGAAGATGAAAGCTGAAAGAAAAAAAGAGCATAGAAATAATTTCTTGCTCCTCAAGAGAAAGAAAATTAGGTTCCATAATTTGCACTGACCGAAAGAAGAAAAACAAACTGTGGGTAAGCGGGCATCATGAAATGCCGTAAGCGAGGAAGGAGATACCTTTCTAGGAAGTTGTGTCGCACTGATACGACAAGGCTTTTTGATAGCTTATGAAACGGTCGAGACGAAAGCGGGAGAAAATTTGGACGAAAAATTAGATAATTTTGCAACTTTAATAAAAGGTCTGGGCGAAGGTACATTACTTCATTATTCTAGACCAGGATAAAGAAACGGGGTTTTAGGTTGATTATTTTTTTTCTTGAATCAAGACTGTAATAACATAATCCTGCTGGTTTAACTCTTATTTTTCGCCATAGCTGAGAATCATTCTACCGTTCGCACCGAGATTGTTTCGGTACCACCTGATTTCAGAATTACTGATTTAATACAGATCTATATTCTGCTATATGCGTAACCAGGTAAGCGGTTAATAGCATGGACGCTGTGATTGCGCGTGGATTAAGAAATCCACAAACCCGTCTATTCATCGCCAGCTACGGGTTACTGATTATAGAATAGGCTGGTCTTTCTAGCTTTCGTTGGCAATCAGTCTACGGACGATCGTGTTAAGAGAATAACTGTGAATTCAAAACCTCTATCAGGCTAACAACGCGGCAAAATGTACTTACCGCAGAAGTAACACCAATTATCGTGATGGGTAGTCTACAGTGTTAACGCTATTCTTTCAAACGCTTCTTGGCCAATTATTTTGGGAAAAACGTTTCATTTTCGGACGATTTTTTTTTTTTAATTTGTTTTTAACACTTTCACTGCTATTCATTTTCCAAGTGCAATTAGATACGAAACTACCATGACGTAGAGAAAAATCGAGGCTGACTAATAATTTGCATGCTAGAACAGTTAGAATTTTCCGTATTTTACGAGAGATGGCGCAACGGGACACTCATACCTGCTGTATGCAAAGTAAACGTAGGTTTCCGTACTTATTCAGCTGGAGCAAGATAAGAAAAACGAAGATCTCCGTATTTAGCAGCGGAAGGGTTAATATAGTAACCAAGAAACTGAAGGACGTTGAAGAACCCGAGCGTTGGCTAACACCTCTACCAGACGGTTGATTTGATAACTGGATTCGTTCCAAGCTCACAAGGGCACAATAAGAATCAAGATAGGCGTATAAATACGTCTTTAGCTAGTGTTTAAAACGTTATGCTTTGGACGGGTTTATTCGTCATTGTCTGAAAATTTAGAAACCTAACTTCACTTCGCCTTTCAGTTTACTTCAATCAAAATCTATAAATGTTTTCGTTTTAACTCTTCCAGAGATAACTTGTACAAATTGGCAGAAAAGTATATACACGTCTACGCAGGAAAGGGGTTAAAATAGTATGCCAAAATTTGTATTAATTAACTATTGCAGAAGTCGTTATATTCAACTTAGCGATACGTAGCTTCAGCTCCAAATTTTAAAAAGTTCATGTCGATAAGGCCTCATCTGACAATAATATTAATTTTAATTTAATCCTGATCTCTTCCATGGTTTAGATTACGATTCTAACATTTTATTCGTCCCATAATGTTACCTTTTGATATTCCAAAATGTTATATAATGTTTTCCTGGACCATGAATGAATAAAAATCAAATAATTAACATGAATGCATAAAACAGGACTTGGTATGTGTATCGAAAGCGATTTAAAAAAAAATACCAATACACAGTTTCGTTAGAGAAAAACAAAATATCCACTGAAAATCAAAAGGAAACTGGTTGTTCGTGTGGAGGATTTAATGTAATTACGATCGAGAGGAATGGATGGCGGCAAGTGAGCAGTTTGCTGATTGCGAATGTTTTTTTCCTCCCATTGCCTTCAGTGTTCGAGAGTCCAGGATTTGAATAACAGCGTTCAGGCCTAAATTCGCCAGCTTTACATGGATATCCCCCGTCACTCAGTTTTCTTCCGACTATAAATAAGGATTGCTCCTGATCTAAGAAATTCGCGCAGAAGTGGTTACAACGTTTTAGAGATAATAAAAAAAAGCTAAAGCCTGTTTTTAACATATTAATTTTCTAAGATGCATATAATTTGGAGGAAGATTTAATTATAGGGCAGATGAAGAATCAGGAGCTGCGTCTTTCCTGTATATACAAGCGATAAAATTGAACCTGCACTTTGAATCTGATGTTGATTCGTTTTCCATTATCTATTATTTCTTTCGCGATAAATTTATAGCTTTGCATAAGTATGCATATGACGATCTGTAAAAAAATATACGCGTATACGTTTTAGGATCTATGTATTTTTACGTAGTTCCTTTATTCATTGCTTCTTGTCTTTTCTGAGTTGTGTTCTGGTCCTATTTTTTTTTTGTCGTATATAATTTTATTTGTTCCTTCACTTGATGCCAAAAACATTTGATATATAAACCAAAGAGACACGGTGGAGTAGTGTATAATGGTTTGGATTGAGCCGGGTTCGAATTCCACTCGAATCAGTTACGTTAACTTACGTGCTAATACACTTGGGAAAGGTATTAATCCTCTTCTTCTCCCTCCAGCTATAGATGAATAGCAGAACGGATTGGGTTCTATAGCCTTGAATTCCCTCTGATCTAGGAGAAGGACAACTCTGAATTCAAAACCTGCGGAGCGTTGTTTGGAGACCTTCAGGTACGTACGTAGTGCACAGGTCTCTGCATTCG
Organism: Acanthosepion esculentum; assembly: GCA_964036315.1. Taxonomy (NCBI): domain Eukaryota; kingdom Metazoa; phylum Mollusca; class Cephalopoda; order Sepiida; family Sepiidae; genus Acanthosepion; species Acanthosepion esculentum. The sequence continues at coordinate 47,575,962 of OZ038506.1, read as the reverse complement.
GCCGGTTCTGGTCGGTTATGCACAAAGCCTCCACCCATATAATCAAATCATTTGTGCTGGTGTCACGCTGTCTGTCCCTAGGAACTGAGCTGCTTGACTGACCCTCATACCTCGAATACGACGGGAGAGTCCATCATAAACCGAAGGAGAGCAGTAGTATTAAAATGTAGGCACAGAAGCAGGTTCATGCTTATATAAGAATATAGATCTTACAATCAATCACTAACTACCAAAAAAACAAAAAAAAACAGCCCCTCAATTGATATAACTTCCTCTGATTAAGTTTTTACTTTAATAGTTTCCTCTTAAAGAATTTCGAGTACAGATCGACATTCCTTTTATTCTAACCGAACCTTAATGGTGGAGAGGGATGGTGTGTATATGTATGTATGTATGTGTGTATGTGTTAAATCCCCCACCACCTAATATAATCCACTAGCAGGAACCTAAATTCATATACATATAACTAAAGGGCTTGATCTTAAATAAACCCCCAATCTGGGCCATCTCCTGGTCATCAACCCAGACTCCTTATCTAAACTGAGGTGCCCCCTTAAGTGAATCCATACGTTTTCACCAACCCTATCTAAAGTAAATTCAACAAATACCATTTTCAGACAGTCTTGGGCTGAAAACAGCTGGCTTATAGCCGTGCTAGTTTGAAATAGACTATACCCATACGAGATAATTTTGGATTTTTTGCTGAATAAATGATAATGATATATAGTTTTTTTTTATGTATCAAGAAATATTTTTTTGGGAAAAGTGTATGAAAATGGTAATGTGTTTGATCCTTTAGGATCTCATCGGATGAAATAGGTTTACGTTGTTGCGACGACAGATGCTGGGAATTCTAAATTCTACAATTGAAAAGAATTTGTTTAAACTCAACATAAAATTTGCTACAACTACATCTAAAACAATAACCTAAAACTTGAAGGAGAAATTTACACTATCGCCTGTAATAACTGTCATAAATTATAAATAGGAGAAACCTCAAGGAATTTAAATAAAATATTACATGAACACAAAACGACATTTTAAAGAAAAACAAATTACCTGCATTAGTTGCTTATCATAATGAGACAGACCCCAATTTTGATATAAAAAAATGAAAGTATGATCAAAGGAGAAAATAATTCACTAAGACGAAAATATTTAGAGAGCACCTTGATTGCTATATCATCCGCAGTGAATTTGCGCCCAGGCTCTTAGAACATTGCACCATTCCTTGAAGATCACAGTGTGGGAAATCTAATAATAAAAGTGGAGAAAACAAAACAAACTAACCTAAATGTAATCTACTAGATGATATACCGAAAACACATTTTAAAAAAATGAAAAATAATTTAGAACTCCCAGTAGGATTCGTTCGTTTTCATGCGTAGTCGCACCAACGTAAATACATTTAGTGTGAAGTCTGAAAGGACGAAGAGCGTCGCAAGAAAACTTTCTTCCACTTTATCATATATTTATTCATTTATTATATATATATATATATATATATATATATTTTCATTTATCGGTGCTATACTAAAAGAAAATGTTCTTAAAAAATGAAAGACTTTGCAGAAAAGCTCTCATTTTGTAGGGATAAAAACATAAGTTCAAATCCTTTCATGAGGCAGATTACAAACCTTGAAATGGCGCCGTGACAATATCTGAGGTTTTTCTGAAAAGATTTGACCCGAACCACTTGTTTAAAATCGGCCAAAAGCAATAAACCATATATCAGATAACCTTTCTTTTTCTGAACGGATTCATGTTTTGTCTAAAAGGTTTCATTATCTTCTCATAGTTAGGTTATGTACCGGATTCCTACCTCCGTGTAATGTTTCAACACCGACGAATAAGAAGGGAATGAATTTGGATTGCTTATCTGATCGTATAAAATATGCATAGGCGTACTCATCCTATCTTCATTTTAGCAAGAACTATTCAAGAAAAAACATTTTTCGTGTATTTAAGACGGGAATGTTTATTGCAAGTTATCAGTAACTTAAAGAATTACAAAAACAGTTAAACTAAAAATCTAAGTAAAAGCAAGCCATTATTGCAACCGAATGTAAACCATTAAAACAAGTGTGAAGTATTAATACATGGTTACATAAGTAGTTAAGTGTCATAGATGAGGAAGCATGAAACATTTTACATGAAAAAACGTACTTCAGTTTAACTATAACTGATGTTTCTTTATTTTTATTTTATTTTTTTTTTAATCAATTCACCTGAAGCAAAATGATAATCCCATTAAGATGCAAAAGGCTACAGGGAGTGTAAGAGAAACTAATTTAAACAAGAAACCCAACCTTAAACAAAAAACAAGGAATAAACCTCTACTATTATTCAAGGACCGTAGGGGAGTGTGAACCAAAAGTTAAATAAGCCCATCTTCTTTTATCGATGAGATAAATAAAAATAGTGAAATACATTTCAGAGTTTAGGCGACGACGTCAGAAACATACTTGAAACAGACTTGATAACGAACCGGAGACCCAAACCTAAACAGGAAAATAAAACATAAACCTCTACTCCTGTTCAAAAGACGGGGAAGGAGAGTGAACCGGACGATAGGCGAAACTATCTAATTCTATTTACACATTATATGTACGTTTGTTTCTTTTGTTATTCCCAGCTTGCTGATGAAAGTAATGTGTTGAGGCATGTTTAGGTTAGTGTTTCAGCTGATAACGACAAATATAGTAAGTCTTAGGAATTTCACGTATCTTATCAGCAATAATAATAGGGAAGTTAAGGATATTGTTTAAATAATACAAGGTGAGGGAGAAATACTTTCCAAATATACCTCCCGGATAATGATAAAACTTTAATGACAAGGGTTTATTTCTGTTATATAGAGTGTCCCTCTGAGCCCAGACAATACATAGAAAAGCATGCTAGCTGGTTCGTCCAGGTCTTACAGGTTTTTGCTTCGTGAATACGTAAGAGATTTGGCAAGAGTATAAATTAATCTAACCCGTCAGGAAGTTGCCCCGATGTGCCATATTTCTAACTACCCAGAGCGTTCAAGTGAATCCCTGAGATAAATAACTATAGTGAATTTACAGGATTTTTGTTCCACACCGACGCGAACGAGAATAGAGATGAAATGTGGGGTGTCATGTCTTCGGTCGGTGAAAAGCTGAGAGCATGCAATCCGTTCTATATTTACGTAAGACATAGAAAGCGTCCAGAGGAACATTATCTTTCTCCTCTATGGTCGCTTTGTCTAGTGCCGTAGCGTGAGTGGTCAAAGACTGTTAACAATAAGATCTGGGAATACTTTCCTGGCACGGATATCACGTTGAATAGCATTAAGACCATCTAAATCCCCTCGGCTCGTGAAATGGCACGATGTCTGACATTAGCTGTTCACAATATCAGCCTGGAACCCCGAATACTCTCAGCAGTTTTACAGCGATCTAAACTGATTATGAGCATTGGAAATAGAAAAAAAAAAGTGGCATCCAAAGACTAAATTTAACGCTCGATAATCGACGACGACTTCTTTTGATTGAAATGGAGACGTCTTTCGGTAAAAAGGGGAAAAAAATAGTGGTTTCGATTTTTGTGATGAGAGCCGCTTTTTATTGCTTGAATAATACGATTATATGACATACATTTATTACTAGGCGCAAACGTGTTTCGCACCATATTATTCATTTAGGCATTCAGAGAAAGGTGTTAAAAAATATTGGAATAAATATATTCGCTCGTTAACCACTGCCTTTTGAAGACAAAACAAATTTGTCTGCCGCCTTTTCCATTATACTCGCAGTATCTTCTTTATGCCATTACATACATCTTTGTTTTATGTATGTTTCTCTCCTTATGTATGTGTGTGTATGTATGTATGTATGTATGTTGACTTCTTTCTTCAAATTAATTTTGCGATATGCTACATCTTTCTTTCGCATCGAAACCAGCATCCTAGGAATATTTGTTTCAATCTTAAAGCGTTTCTCTCCTCATTCTTTGTCTCCTCATTCTTTGTCTCCTCATTCTTTGTCTCCTCTTTCTTTGTCTCCTCTTTCTTTGTCTCCTCTTTCTTTGTCTCCTCTTTCTTTGTCTCCTCTTTCTTTGTCTCCTCTTTCTTTGTCTCCTCTTTCTTTGTCTCCTCTTTCTTTGTCTCCTCTTTCTTTGTCTCCTCTTTCTTTGTCTCCTCTTTCTTTGTCTCCTCTTTCTTTGTCTCCTCTTTCTTTGTCTCCTGTTATTATATTCAATCAGTATTCCGAATCTAATAAACAAAGGAAATAACTTTATAATTTTCCTTTCCTTTATTTAGAAAATGTCTGAACAATGCGAGCACACACGCAAACGTGTGTGTGTATGTGTATATATATATATATATATATATATATATATATATATATATATGTGTGTGGGAGAGAGAGGCGGGGGATTACGTCTGTATCATGTTGAAACATTGGTTCTCGTACGAAAACTTGAGTTAAGTAACGTCGATCGTGGTCAATACCTAGATGGGCCACGGCTTGAGAATACCAAATGCAGTAAGCTTGGACGTGCGAGTAGCGTAAAGGATAACGGTTCAGAATTCGAACTCCAGTCAAGTTCCTTACATTAACTTATACGCAAATAACCTCGGGAAAGGTATCGATCCAGTTCTTTTCCCTCTACATATAGGTTAATTAGTAGCACTTGTATTACTAATTAGTAATCTATCCAAAATCATTACAATATATTTCATGGCTTTAAATAACTTGAAATGGGTTGATTAGCAGTAAAATCAATTTCTCCCTCACTAATATATATATATATATATATATATATATATATTCACTTTTATAATCAAAAATGAGATAATACATTAAATTTATATCTTAATATGTCTATATTTCTGAGCTGAGGTATTGTAATTATTTCCACTCTTTACATTGTTCGGACTGTTGTCCTCATCTTCGTTGCCATATTCACGTTTCAGTTGTTTTACGCTCCGGCCTTACTCAGGTGATTATAATTTCCAAGAAGGCCGAAAATGTCATAAACATGGCAGCAGATATGAGAACAACAGTCCGGAAAACGTAAATCGTGTAAATGATATTTTCAATTATTTCCGAATATGAGAGGATTTTGATATGAGACTTTTGTTATATTATCTAGTCATCTTTATTGTATTCCTTTCATTTAGACAGTCGTCTTTTTCTTCTCGGTTTCGTAAATTTTTGTAACACTCCACGATATCCAATAATGAAAAAAAAATAAGAAATTCGCGTCACCAATGAAAGAGAAATAATTCAATTAAAGAAAATGTTACACATTACAGAAAAAATTCAAATACATATTTCCTTCTTCTAATACTCACACTGTAAAGGCTCCAGTGCCGCTCGAGCTAGAAACTTATTGAAGGCGTTTTTTGTGTGAAAGAATAAGGGGTGGGTTCATACGGAAATGTATGAAAGATAACAGTTAACACTGGACATGAATGGGTCAAGCCTCTTCCTTGGATTGTTTTCCAAAAAGCTTTTTCTCCAGGAACTGTTGCTATCAGAGTGGAACGAAATCCTGACTAAAGAAATACAAAGAGAATGAGGCCGCTTTGCCTCAATGTACGCGGCCTGGGAGATATAAGTTTGGAGAGCTATAAATGTGGAAACAAATGGCATGTGGCGTAATACCTGGAACAAATTAAGAACATAGTTTTTCAATCAGAAAATATATATTAAGAAAAAATGTGCAAAGGTTTTATAATTTTCTTCCCCACTAAAAACACCTTTACCGAATCAGGTAGTTCTCATTCACGATAGCCATAAACTGTCAGTTCTATACAACCGGTTTCTGAGATCAATGGTTAAAAACGACTTCGAGTGAATGCAGCCTGTAAGTCTTATCGAGGACAATACTTCTTTGAACTTTTCGTTTGGGACTATACCAAGTCGGTGTCTTTGTCACTGAGGCGCTTCACTGAGTCAGCCTGAGATTCCTCACAGTGAACTGTCACAGACGATGGGAAATTGGTATTTATCACGTTGGGTATCTCATGGTTTCCGCGCTGACATAACTACTTTTACCTTTTAAACCTTTGATATTGATGAAAGGAATTATCGAGTGACTCGAAAGCTCAACAGTCAATCAGGTCTCGCGAATATTGTTGTAAATCGATTGCCTGTCAGTTCTTTATCTACGATTTGTATCTGTTGTCCTTGTGTACTATACTTTAAGCAGTATATTTTTGCCACATTTCTCCATTAGATAATACCCTACGACAACTAACGAAACTGCTGTCCACACGACGTCTGAATGCTAAGAAACTTTCCTCGGAAGTGACACGACTCCGCCAGATGTCTTCAATAAATACGATTCGGTTACTTTCTGGAAGACGGATATCTCAGAGTCGTTGTGGCTAATAGTCTAATGGCAGCTGCGTGGTGTCTGTTTGTTTTATCGTGTCAAATTGGAAGTTGTGCTAATGATCTCGATATCTCTAAAAGAGAAATGAGAATGTCCGAATTTGATGCAGTCTGTGTCACCTGATTTTCTCTTTCAAATTTGATCTGTAAAATATGTATTCCCAAGTAAATGTTCCGTGCACGATCTCTAAACCATATACACATGCACTGAATAATATAAATAACCAATGAAGGAGATATATAGTGTATATTTAGGCAGCAATCTTTCTTTTAAACATGTTTCGTTGGATATTATTTACTTTGCTGGCACACTGTTAGTAATATTGTTCATTCCTTTTCTTGCGAGGCCCAGAGTCTCGATTACTATTGGTACAGTCTCAGTCTTCAGTTTCCACAACCTGTTAATCTCCATCTCCAGACCCTTATATTTGGATAATTTCTCGATAATTTTCAGGGTCGTGTTTCTCTCAGATGGTACTGTTATATCAATAAGCATACATTTCCTGAATTTCTTGTCTGATAGCTTTTATTTCACTGTCAGTTTGAATTGGCAATAGTTCCATTGTATTTTAAGTAACTGTTTGACTGGTGCTCATACCATCTCTCAGTGGTTTCGATTTTGTGCTTTTTTGTGCTTCTTGAATATCTTCCAGTCCACATATATCGCTACCTTGTTATGTCTGTGGGTATTTTAATTTTATTTAGTTCCGGACATCCTGAGATCATATGCCCGAAAGTTTGATCATATTTTCCGCAGATTCTGAATTTCAGGTTAGTTCCAACATTGATTATGCGATAGGATCTGATTGAGAGGCCTTGGTCCTGCGCTACAATAATTAAGCCTTCTGTCACATCTACCAAGCCACTGATATGTTTTCTATTGGCTCACACTGCTTCTTTCATCCCTTTAAATTATTTGCCTTGTCCTCCTATGGTTTTTTTGTAATTTCATTTGGCAAAGTTTTTTTTTTGTTTTCTGATTTACTCGTTTGGCGTATATGGTATTCGATTCGATTTTTGTTGATAGGATTTCAGGTAAATTAACCTGTTTTTGGAAGAGTGCAGCTTCTTTGTCAAGGGTGTGGATTTGGTGTTTTATTATTTGTAGGAAACTTAATTGATTTTTGTGAGGTGTGCTTCCAATCAGATTGTTATAGTTTTTAGAGTTCAAACATCTGATTTCGAGTGGTGCATCATCATTCCTGTAAGCATTTTTCTGGTCTTGGCGTCAAGTCTCTTAATGTCATTCAACTTCCATTTAATAATGCTGAAGTTATATGCCATTACCGGTATATACCATCTTAGTCTCATTCTTCAATCTTGTTGTTGATATCAAAGTCAAAATCTCTAATTTAAGTAGGTTTAAAGACTTTGAAGGTGGCTTTGTCCCATTTGACGATACCGTACTCCATCCTAATGTCTTCGCAGAAGGATTTGACAATAGTGAGTAGGTTTTTCTGCTGGTTGTCATCGTTGGCAAACGTTTTAAGATGGTGATTCTGTTTTCCATTCCGTGACTTGTAACCGCAGATACTGTTGTTCAGTAGGCAGCTGAGTGGTGCTGATGTAAGGCAGAAGAGTAGTGATGGCAATGAATCTACTTGGAAGATCCCACTTTTGATGTTGATTGGTCTCGACGTTAATGACCCAATTGTATGTTTTAGTCTTAGTGTAGTATTCGATTTTTTCATGCTCTCAGACGTGAATTTGACAGTTGTGGGGCATACTCTGTATATATATATATATATATATATATATATATATATATTAGTGTGGTACACTGTCGAACGTCTTTCTGTAGTCGAATCACGCATGTTTTCATTTTTTCTGATATTGTTTGTAATTAGATATTATCATTGGTATCTTTGGTATTGTTATTACGATGGGTATCTTTGGTATTGTTATTACGATGGGTATCTTTGGTATTGTTATTACGATGGGTATCTTTGGTATTGTTATTACGATGGGTATCTTTGGTATTGTTATTACGATGGGTATCTTTGGTATTGTTATTACGATGGGTATCTTTGGTATTGTTATTACGATGGGTATCTTTGGTATTGTTATTACGATGGGTATCTTTGGTATTGTTATTACGATGGGTATCTTTGGTATTGTTATTACGATGGGTATCTTTGGTATTGTTATTACGATGGGTATCTTTGGTATTGTTATTACGATGGGTATCTTTGGTATTGTTATTACGATGGGTATCTTTGGTATTGTTATTACGATGGGTATCTTTGGTATTGTTATTACGATGGGTATCTTTGGTATTGTTATTACGATGGGTATCTTTGGTATTGTTATTACGATGGGTATCTTTGGTATTGTTATTACGATGGGTATCTTTGGTATTGTTATTACGATGGGTATCTTTGGTATTGTTATTACGATGGGTATCTTTGGTATTGTTATTACGATGGGTATCTTTGGTATTGTTATTACGATGGGTATCTTTGGTATTGTTATTACGATGGGTATCTTTGGTATTGTTATTACGATGGGTATCTTTGGTATTGTTATTACGATGGGTATCTTTGGTATTGTTATTACGATGGGTATCTTTGGTATTGTTATTATGATGGCTAACCATTACACCACCTCGAGGTGGCCAAAGGGTTTCGTTATAAGGACACTTTCCGCATTCATTGACAGAGAAGCCAGTTTTAAGTTGAAAACATAGAACTAAAAACCAATTTTCATGAAAATAGGTTTAAGTTTTCTACTGTTATCGTTCTTTCCAGTACTGATGGTGGCGGCGGGGAACATCTTTCCTCACCTGGTGTTTTAAGTAGTTTGGAGCGTCAACATCTCGACTTCGTTGTGGCCAAGACGCCCGGCAAGATTTTTTTCCCAGCCACTACTCTCTTGACCTCCAGGGTTGATGTTTATCTTTTCTGCTTAATCTAATGAACATCGCTTCTTCCTATTTCTTACGCTCATACAGTACAACACAATAGCCCTTTAACTTGTGTGTCTCTTGGGCCTTATATTGGTTGCACTTTATCATAAAACAGGTAATTATTGCTTCAATTGCATGTTCTCTCTATTTTAGTTGCTAATGCTGTTGACAGTTCTTAGGCTATATGCTTTACGTTACTTAGTACAGTATTTTGTTTGTGATTCTGTAGCGCCAATCAACAATGTCAGAAGAATGTCAAAACCTGCAGGTTTCAATCGCTCAGAAGACATTTTAACCATTAATATGAGAAAACTCTTACATACAGATAACTTTGGCGATATTCCTGATAAATTTGACGTCTATCGTAACCTCCATATGAACGCATAGATCTGACTAGGCTATTTATGTACATGGCAGTATATATCTGGTTACTGAAGAAGGAAAACTGTGTTCGTCGAAACTACTTCTCGCGCAGTTTATTCTATATTCAATGCAATAAAAATGGGTAAATGACAGACAGGAAAGTGTTTTGCCTTTGATCACTGTCACTATTATTCAATAAATGTCTGCAGAGAAACGGAAGTTTTTACGGTTAGGTACGGTCCGTCATTCGAAAGTTTACTTAAATTCAAACTCATTTCAGATTTAAATCTATTTTCCAGTGACCATTATTAGTTCGAAATGTGCATGGAATTTATGTCTTACGTTGGAGGCTATCGCTGTTTTGAGGCTAGTGCAAAGGATTAAGTACTATCAGGCAACTCATAATCCAATCTACCCCGGTCACGTGGTAACCGCCATATTTGTGAGCGGAAAAGAACAGTTGCTGCTCACTTGCATAGAAAAGATGCTTAGCAGGACTTGCACTGACTCTGTCGTCTCGTTTTAGAAAAGAAGCTTGGCAGGACTAGTACATAGTTTCAGTTTCCTTTTAAACTGTCCGCTATGTATGGGATGATCCGAAAAACTTGTCGTCACCTACCAAATAGTAATGAGAACAATAGAAGGACAAGTAATACAGTAATACAAAGCACCTTACTGGATTCAGTTTATTAATTTTTATTGACGTTGTCACACATCGAGGAGAAGGTCTTTATGAACTCCATCATTTTCGTGGAACAAAATGATGCGGCGCCATGTCCTGTGTTATATTTTACGAAGCTGTGCTTAGTTGATTGTTGTAAAGGCTCTCGGAACGGCGTCCTTCAACGGATGAGTATTCTAGTATCGTTCATGGGAAGCTCTCTGCTTTATAATACCCAACATATATATATAGGGATGACAAGACTTTCGGACCACGAAATAATAACGGAGATCGTCAAAAGTACTGTTTAAAAAAAAAAAAGGAAAAACTCGAAGAACTTAGATATATATATACATATATAAATATATATATATATATATATATATATATATATATATATATATATATATATACTGTGCGACCTTGATTCTCAAACGTCTCAAGTCGGTTTTCGAACAGAAAATTCGAGATGAAAATGCCTCGGTTATCGAACAAAATTTTGGTTCTCGAACAGCATTGCCAAATCGAGTTAACACAAACGGAATAATTTCTGAGTCGACCGCCGTGTTGTATACTTAATGTGTTGTATCGTGCTTTTCTTTTTCAATTTTATTGTACTGTGACTTTTTTTTCTCTAAATTGATTGCTATTGGAAAATAGTTTCGCTTTACCACGAACAACCTACAGGAAAAATTAAATTCGTGAAACGAGGTTCCACTAATATATATATATATATATATATACAAACAATATCGTCCTATTGAAATTTTGATTGTTTTTTGTCGTTGGTGATAATAATATTCATGTGAAACATTCTCTTTCATATTAATATTTGAAACATAAAATTATATTATGCTGAGGTGACAAGACTCTCGGACCATCCTTTGAATTTTCTTGCTAATCTTGAAGTTTATTTTGCTAATCTTGAAGTTTATTTTGCTAATCTTGAAGTTTATTTTGCTAATCTTGAAGTTTATTTTGCTAATCTTGAAGTTTATTTTGCTAATCTTGAAGTTTATTTTGCTAATCTTGAAGTTTATTTTGCTAATCTTGAAGTTTATTTTGCTAATCTTGAAGTTTATTTTGCTAATCTTGAAGTTTATTTTGCTAATCTTGAAGTTTATTTTGCTAATCTTGAAGTTTATTTTGCTAATCTTGAAGTTTATTTTGCTAATCTTGAAGTTTATTTTGCTAATCTTGAAGTTTATTTTGCTAATCTTGAAGTTTATTTTGCTAATCTTGAAGTTTATTTTGCTAATCTTGAAGTTTATTTCCTGTTAGCATAAACAATGTGAAGGCTTTGTTCTTTTTTCATTCAGTATTTCACGGTGTTTGTAGAGATGGAAATACATTCGCTTTTCAAGTTTCTATGAATTCTTATACTTCTGTTCACGAGAATAAAACAGGATAAGTAACAGAGGCAATGTCTCCTTTTGAAAAGGACATACCCGAAAGGAAAGACATTAGTTTATAGATTATAGCTCATCACGCATTTTATCTAATTATCTAGATAGGGTAACCTAGTTTAGAGAAGAGAAAAAAAAAGAAGCGTTATGCCAACATTTGAAGTAAAGGGAATCAGCGTGTTGTCAAGGTTCAATCCTGACTTGGTTGAACACAGTCGAAAAATAAACAATGACGTAAGACTTCCTACCGGCTTTATACAGATATGTTTACATTGATCATAATTTTCAGTGGCTCTCAGCCTTTTTCAGGACTTATTTCCCATTCGTTTCACTTTTTTAAATCTTCATCGACCCTTTTTTTTTACTCTACCCTGCATTTATTTTTGTCTTTTCTCTCCCGGGTCTGTCGCCCTACTTCTCTTGTAAAAGTCATGAGTCGTCTTCCTTCAGATTTGGGGTAAAACAAGCAAGGCAAACTCTGCGCTCTCGTATCAATTTTAGATGAATGTAATCCTGAAATGGATTTCAAAACCTCGTCAATAATAGAAACGACTGGGTTCTCTTGAAACATTTGCAGGACAATTCTGAATTCAAAATCAGCATTAAAGATGAACAGATTTTGTTAGCCACCCTTAAACTAGAAACTCACAGATGCAGTACAGATGTTGTTCCAACAACCTATTTGGATTCCGGGCGTCATGATCTTTCTATCTCTATTTTACCTAAAACGCTCACAGTAGTTTATTTTATATACCGTATATACTCGCGTATCATACGACTATTGAAGGCATAATTTTTTAAGCTAATTTTAAGGGGTCGCGTAATCGAGAAATCGAGAAATAAAAATTAATGTATGTAGTGCTAGCCTTGGCTACGCCGTTGACCAAACTCTATATCGATTTACTTTACTCAGATTAGCTTTAAAATTAGGTCTTGGAGAGTCGCATGATACGCGAGTATATGCGCTATAAGCAATGACATCTGGCATGCTATTGCCTCAAACCAACTATTCGATTTCTAATCAGATCGAAAGGATCAAATCAAAAGAATCTCTTTTATTGATATGAAAATAAGATGTTATTAAATAGATGGGCTTATGCGATAGTATTCCAGTCAAACACGTGAAGACTAAAGCTTGTATAAAGAATATTTGGATTTCGAACTGAATTCTAGCATTCTATTTACTTTCGTCTTAGACGAACCCATTAGCTCGAACTTAAAACGGCAGGTTAAAAAGATGTCTTTACTAAAGGAATCGTGTTGCCTACCTTTTCGCATGCATAGACATTTTGTGAGCTATCCTATTTGGCTTTGATGCATTGTCACTTCGCTTGTGGCATGGAATGACGAAAGAATAAAAGCTGATTCTCACTGCGAAAATCGCATGAGAGCTAAAAACGCGGTATAGCATCCAATATAAACGTTAATGAGAAATCGGCAAGGGACGTTACGGTGCATATAAACTTTTCAGATAAGTCCGTATCTTCAGGATAAAGCTGCCGCTATCGGAGAAAGAAAGAAAAAAAAACAGTGAGACGAGCCGAATTATTATAAGTTATTATATTAACTTCTAAATCTTTATTTAGTCGAGTAATGGATAAAAGAAAATAGAATATGAGGAATATTTGGTCGTCTATGGGGATTGAACTGTGTCCGAGCCGCTATGTCTCCAACAATAATCTCCGAGCTACTAGACGTATCCTCGTTATATTAACAACTTTCATTCAGATGTCTATTCATTCACATTTCTTCTACATTTCCCGTGTAAGACTGTCAGATATCTGCTCGTGACCGCCACCATCATATTATTATTATTAGTAGTAGTAGTATTTATTATAAATGTTTTCCTTCAGGACGTGGACGATCAAGGCTCTCTATATCTTCACATTCTTTGTAACTCTTTACGCAATGTCTTTTCCACCGTCCCTATACGCACTGCCTGTTCTGCCATCCGTTTACACATGCTTTTTAGGCAGGTTAGTTATTGTCTCCCACTGCCTCTCTTTAGCTTCCATTTGTCCTCAGGGTGTCAAATTCTCTAAACCCTCTTTCTTCTGTACATCACCCAGAAATATCAGTTATGTTTTTCTGGCTATAAGTAAAAAAATTCCACTTTGTTTCCGTTTTGTTCCTCATTCATTAAGTCTATTGTTCGAACATAGCAGCGGCGGAATCGTTATCTTCTCTTCTCAGCAAAAAAAAAAGGCTTTGAGTTTTAAAAAAAATCTATTGAACTGGAAATACTTTGGAAAATACGAGTTCTTGCCGAAAACTTCTCGACTGATGCAAGATCTTTTTCTAAAAAGAATCTAATTAGTCATGTGGTCATATTTTATGAAATGGATCTTGCCAATAAATTTGCAGTCTCCTTTCGGTTATTTCAAACTCGTATAATTCAAAAGAATATCTCTCTCATATATGTTTTCAATAATAACAGTATTATTATAAGTACGGATTTTACTAAAGCCCTGAACAACCAGAACTCGATTAAAAATAACCAGATGAACATTAAAATTTAAGTATTGATTATTGATGATTTACTTTATCTGATCAAAAAGTATCACCACGATTGCTATCGTATCTGAGCTAAAGTACGTAGAGGGAATCTGCTGGGCACAGATTGTCGTTGATATCCGTCGCGCATGCACACTGTTATAATATTCTTGCTAACTTCCGCTGTTGATAGCAGTGATGGAAGGAAAATGTGTATAGCGTGGCTCCCACTACACCACAAAGGTTTAATCTGTGGCCATGCGTTGGGCAGTAGTGTTTTCTTGTTTTGTTTTTTGTAAGTAAAAAAATTCCCCTTTACCGACAGCCACCATTGAATGCGTTTTTTACGCCCCTTGAAATTGTTTATTTTTATTCTTCAACAAATCCAACTTGAAAGGGACAAGATTACAAGACACCGAGTTAAACCAAGAGAATACCAGGAGGCAGCTGCTCCTTATTCCACAATAGAAACGACAATGGATAAAGGATTTTTCTTAAGGAGCGGACTACTTCGAAGAAGATTAATGCTAAATTAATGCATTAGTCCCGATACATTTTTATCAGACCAGATAATCGCTATTAAGCAAACGTTAATGAGGATTCTTTGGCATCAATATATTTAGTTCCCTATCACCAAATATAGCATAATTATTAATTGATTGTCGCTTAAGTCTAATTTTGTCTTAATGCAAAGCGTAGCTTTTGACTGAGATATAAATTTTACGTTTTGTTTTTAATAGCGAAAAAGGAAAAAATTAAATGAGGTTTTATTTTGAAATTAGTGTTCACTAAAATTGATTCAACGTATCTCTTTAAAATGTTTTGATGATAGAGATCTGAGAAACATACCGTTAAGGCATATGTTGCAATTATTTTTTATCAAGCAAATATTTATCATTATGTTGTAGGTGTTTCGGCCACACACACTATATATATATATATATATATAATATATATATATGAAAAGGATTGAATCCGACAAATATTTTAATCTTTTTTTTTGTTAGGTTTTTAAAGGATACACTTATGTGAGTAATTTTTTAATTAAACAACATTAATTATATTTACCAGCCTGAACATTCGAGACATGCGGAGGACGCATGTTTTCTACGAAATTTCTCGAACTTTTAGACTGGTAAATGTAATTAATATTGTCTAATTAAAAAAATCAGGGAATTTACTCAAAAAATTCATCCATATGAATGGAAAATTATATACATACACGTTTTACGAGTTTGTGACTGGAAAGGATAATTCCGAGGAGGATATAAATCCAAGGAGAGCACAATATAGACTACACAGCATTATCGTGATAAGAAGGTGAAGACTTTAACTATTCATTTCGTTTATAATTTTTATTTCGTGAACACCGAGGTGTTCAACTCATCAGAACAAAATCCCCTCCGGAAATCTAGAAAGTACACCGGAGGTACACACACTGATAGTGGGGAGGAAAGCTGAGAGAGAAGAGATGGGTAAAGGGCTAAGGGATTAGTGGTTAGTAGTAGTCGATTTACCTAGCCAAAAATTTACTCTATACATGTGATATTTTAATATTGGGTTGTATTTTCCATTGACTGATACCAGTTGCTGTTTTTAGGTAGGACAAATCAGATCGATTCAAATTTATTTGGATAAATATCTCTTTCATTGAATTAAGGTCGTTATTAATATAGTCATACTTAAACATTTTTATTTGTAGGCCGAAGTCCAATAGACATTGAGTTGAAGGGAACATATATAATGTGTGAGTGTGTGAGATAGAGTATATCTGTAAAAGGAAAACTTAACTTAGCCGACATGTTTCGTCCTCGGGGGACTTTATCTAGTTAAATGCAAGGATTTCAGCCAACCTGATGTATATTTATGACCGTTCCTAAACTTAAAAATTTTGAAAAGCCAGTTAGATTTTTGCTCTTGTATACAAGGACCTGTTACAAAATCCTTGCATTTGCCTCGATAAAGTTTCTCAGAGAACGAAACGTGTCGGCTGTTTTCGTTTTGTATCTTATACATCCATTGATCAGGTCCTCATGCTGTAGTCTTTGTATCGTTGAAAGCCAAGCAATTTACTACAAAATACATTACATATTCACCAAGCTGAAATGTAATTTCGAACTAGGTTTGAGGCGCCAAGATCTTCACTGAGGATTATCCTTGATGATTTCACCTGTAGAAAGGTTGCAAAATCAAGACTCCACATAGTGAGAAAATCTACACGCTTGATTAAAGTGTTGATTCGTGAATTTGTTGTCACATTAATTGTGTGTCCAATTCCTGGATCGGGCACAGCCTACATGGATTCAGTAGAAACGAGTATGAAATAAGCGGAAACCAATGCTAAATAAGACCTAGATATATACCGGGACTTGGTCAGAGGAAGAGTCTCTCCTTAGATTGAATAAAGTGTTCAGTTCGAAATTCTCTAAATATTATCCAGATCGACAAGCACGTGACGAAAGCAGTTGTACACAACGGCCCAAAACGAAAGCGGTAACAAGACACGTGGGAACGAGTCAGCATGGAAATGTTTTAAAGAACTTCGATTAAATTTACCTTTAGATGAAATGAATTTAAAAAAAAAAAAAATTGTACCAGTTTTTGTAATGATTGCCGAAATCGGAAAATCTTAATGAATTTATGACATAAATATTTACTAATATTAAAGGGGTTTTCTTTCACCTGATATTACGAATATGTTCTAGAAATGAAAAAGGTTTCAAAATTATGATCCACTGCAATCATGAAATGCGCAGTGAGACAAAATTAAGTTACCTGGTGGAAAAATGAAGCTATTACCGAGAACATATTTTATCGACGGTTATTTGAAACCAAAAATAAGCGGACAAAGCTTTCGATGTACTTATTCCCACTGGATTTACCGTTACTTGACGATACGCTTATTTATATGTTGCTGTATTGCATGTCCTAAAATATTAAATATTTCCGGTAGTAGCGGAAGACAGATGTGTTTTTTTTTGTTTTTTTTTTAAACCTAGAATTTCTTTCAATAATATTCAAATTGCAGTCTGTCTTCTGTCAGAAAAGGAGAAAATAATACAGTGTAACCCGGATATAAGAGAGTTGTCGGGACCGGAGAAGTATCTTATATCCGGGTTTCTCTTATATCCGGGTTTGGTCTATTATACATGCATTAACACAGGCTCTAATTTGGGACCAGAGAAAATCGCTCTTATATCAGGGTTTCTCTTATATCCGGGTTTGGTCTATTATGCATGCATTAACACAGGCTCTAATTTGGGACCAGAGAAAATCGCTCTTATATCAGGGTTTCTCTTATATCCGGGTTTGGTCTATTATGCATGCATTAACACAGGCTCTAATTTGGGACCAGAGAAAATCGCTCTTATAACAGGGTTTCTCTTATATCCGGGTTTGGTCTATTATGCATGCATTAACACAGGCTCTAATTTGGGACCAGAGAAAATCTCTTATATCCGGGTTTCTCTTATATCCGGGTTTGGTCTATTATACATGCATTAACACAGGCTCTAATTTGGGACCAGAGAAAATCTCTTATATCCGGGTCACACTGTAAAAACAAATTCAGGCATTTTGTTAAACTTTTGTTCGTGCAATACAAATCCTAATGGCCACTTAAGTTAGAGGATTTATGCAAGAAGTTGTTTATCGAAGTAATAGAAATTTATTGACTCGTTTTCTCTGGCGTATCAGTCCTTTACAGGTGCTTTACGATCTGAAAAAGTTTTTGGATTGTAATAATTGGAGGTAATAATGGTTTAGTCTTATTAATTAAACCACAGCTGGTCGGAGGAGATAGATAGATTCGTACCTTTTCCAAAGATATTTGCGCGTACGTGGATAAAACGAACCCAACAAGAGTTACAATTCAGCTGTTCGAGTTTCAATTCCGAGGAAGCTTTTTGCTTTGTGTCGAGCAGACGAGCCTTTTTCCTTTAGTTAAATGTAATAACCTAGTGTATTTGTAACTGGGCAATGTTTAGTATGAAGTAAAAACCCACCAATATATTTTTCTCTTTAACGCACCGAGAGAGTCTGAGCGTGTGCATGTATTATGATTGGCTTTCTTTTTTCTTTTAGAAAATCATGCATTGAAACAGAAACGTCTAAGAAGCCACTCCCAAATAATGCGATGTTGTGTCATCATGTTCTTTGTTAGATTTCACTGAACTTTACACTCTAAAGAAGAATGATTGGGAAACACGCTATATATATATATATATATATATATATATATATATATATAGTGATTTGTCGGTTACACAAGAGGACGTGATCAATAGGATTTATTTCCGAGGTCACACTGTTTTCAAATTCGACAACAATCAAATATCAAGACTTGCAAAAATATCTTCTCGTCTTTCCCACTAGTTAAGACATTTGAGCATGACTTCCCTTC
The DNA here is from genome assembly GCA_964036315.1 of Acanthosepion esculentum. NCBI lineage: Eukaryota > Metazoa > Mollusca > Cephalopoda > Sepiida > Sepiidae > Acanthosepion > Acanthosepion esculentum. The sequence goes on along the minus strand of OZ038506.1, from coordinate 47,557,364 downwards.
GAAAATGCAGAATTCTCTTCTTGCCATTACCAACAGTAATAACGTAGCAATAGCCTTAAAGTCGAAGTTGAGCTTATCCTTGTCTGCTCTGGGGAGCAAAGTCGATTTTGCACCTGTGGTGATCGCTGTTCAAATTCATAAAAATTATTTTTCTAATGTGAAAAGCAAAATCCTGGCAAAGGTTAGGACATGTTTTGTTTGGCAGTATTGAATAAAAAAACAAGTTTTATAGCCACATCTCGTTGAAACACGGAATCCCATACGATCACTGGAGTTAAGAAACGACGACTCTGGTCAGTACCTTCGTGGGTAACCGCTTGGGTGAGCGGGTGACGTAATGAACAATGACTCGAAATTCTTAATTGGAGAGCCGTGTTCCAATTTAAGAATTAATTTATATAGGAATAAAGTGTCGCTGCCGACACTTGAGTTTGAACATAAATCGCCAGTGAGCAAATACGGGCGATCCCATTATTGAATTAAGTGGATCACGTGACCATAGAGGAAATGCATAAGTAGAAAGTATCGTGACGACTAACGAATATTATCTCTACTCTATCGTCTATTACTATTCGGATCACCATTTCTAATCTAGCCTCTATTATTATACGAATCGCTCTTCTCTATTCACTATACTATTTCTGTATACTGATCAATATACGGATTACTATTCGAGCGAGTACTATTAGTGCGAGTGTTAGTCGAAGGCGTCTGACACCAGCATTGACCAACGGCGTACTATAGTTTTATCTGCAATTACAAAGCCTCTACGACAACGAGCATTACGGAAGTGACGAGTATTCGTTGACATTACGAAAGTGTCAAACGAGTGTTGACCTCACAATAATCATTTATGCGCATAATATACTGAGGTAAAGATATATGAATCCACCTTCTCAACCCAGCGATGGCTCAATTAGTATGACATGTCTCACTAAATCATTATCTAAAAAATATTCTTACATCCTAAAAATATTTTCTGCATTTAAATAACTTCCAATGAATTTATAAGCCGTAGTAAACGATTTAATTTTTAAAAAGCCTCCTGACCATAATCTTCGTGATCTTTTCACCGAAAAAAAAAAACAATCGTCTACTAATATCATCATTTGTATGAGATCTATGCACTCTGTATCTTTTTTTCTAATTTTCGTTAAACCGGAAAGCCTTATATTTAAGCTCGAACACTGCTTATCAACCTTTTTCAGCCCATGGACCACTCCTACTTTGACTTTTAGGCGGTTAAATTTTCACACTAAAAGACTAAGTAGTCTATTTACAATTTAAAATGTATTTTCGTAAACAAGGATAAACACAGTATATCAAAATCAGTTTCAAATAATAATTTCAATAATAAATATTTTGTTTCTATAAATTATAAATAATAAATTTATTATGAAACAATATTGTATAGTGATCTATTAACATAGGGATATTTTTTATATAGTATATATAACTTATAATAAAAAATATAACACTGCATAATACCAACATGATTTCGAAATTTAATATAATGGACACGTGTTTAATTAAACAAAATATATTTTTTAATTTTTCGATGTATGAATAATTTAGATACATTTTTTGGAGATGTCTACAATATTATTTTATGGCTACGAATTCTTTGTGAACCACTAGAAATAGTATGTGGGCAACCGGTGATCCCCTTGGACCACGTTGTGAAACACTGAGCTAGATGGTCATGAAGGTATATTTGATACAGAGACTGACGTTACGATAAGGATCAGCTGTGACCACCTCCTCATAAGTCGTCATTGACGCTCTGAATAACTCTTGTGGAAAGTTTCATTGATTTATTTCAGCGCAAACTTTGAGATTCTCTCCATACGTTTGTATAGTACAGTGTAACCCGGATATAAGAGAGTTGTCGGGACCGGAGAAGAAGTATCTTATATCCGGGTTTAGTCTATTATATATACATTAACACAGGCTTTAATTTGGGACCAGAGAAAATCTCGGGTTTCTCTTATATCCGGGTCTCTTATATTCGGGTTACACTGTAGTATTTAATTAATACGGCACAAATCCACAATAACAGCTAAATATTAACCTAAGCTGAAATACCCACCCCAGGTAGGCTTTGACTGTAGTAACGTCATGTTAACATCAATGGCTTAAAAATTATATTTGCTTTCAATTTTTTTTATTTTTACAACATGAAATATTCTTGTAAGTCGTGTTCGCTTTCACCCCGATGTGTTTGTGAAAAACACGAAGCCGTCTCTACTACCTCCGGCTATATGTTAAATAATAGGGAAGACTGGGTTTTCTGGCTTTGGATAGCAATAAGTACTACAATGAAAAAAAAACAACCTTGAAGAATGTAGGGAAAACACACTTGTGTCAATCGCAAGAAGTCACAGCAATACACATATGAAAAACGAAAAAGAACTCTCCAGAGAGTAATTATCGCCTACGCCCGGAAGTAACACTACATAAAATATTAGTCAAATAAAATGAAAAAGAACATGGTAGCTAAATGAATAAACGGCACATTCTGTCTGTTCTTCCGTGTAACTGAAACCCCTCTAACACGTGCTCTACACAGACATATCAAATCTTGTATCAGGTATTTACTTGACCCCCCCCCCCACTGAGTCAGGTTGCGACGCAAGATCGGTTTTTAACGTGGGGACCCGAGTGTTTTCACCCCGGCCGCTGGTCTAAGCTAGTCATAGCTGGTCTTAGCTTGTCCAGGCCGGAGCCGGTCCAAGCTAGTCGTAGCCATGATACCACCAGCGCAGGGACGAATCCCTACACCAGGCAAGTATCGAGTGAAGCACTCAGCCAGAAGGCCGACCAAGCGATCGATCTGCAAACAGATACTACGCTTTGATCCGGGCCTCCAGGCCGAGCAGCTCCAATCTTTGGTGTATCAGGATCACCCCGGCAATTAAAATCTACCTTTCATCTACTATAGCATGGAGGCTTGTGTCAGAATGAGGCGGGAACATTTAAATATTTAAATTTTGAAATAACTGATAATATTAGTAATTTCCGAAGTTTCTACTTTATATTGAGTTTAAAGTAACAGAGATTTTGTGAATTTAAAGATTTTGTTTTAAATTTAGTTTAAAATATCTCCAAAACTTTACTTGGCATTTTGAAGAAATAAAATCGATTTTCTCAATTCACAGAGTTAAAGTGAAATGTTTCGTCATTGGAGGTTTTGAAGTTCTGCATAGCTTGCGAATTGAAGAATTTCAACTTGATTGAAGTTGCACGAAGATTATTATTTGAAGAACACGGTTTTCGTTCTGAATTAAACGTATTCCCTGAATCAGAAGTAAAATAATGTTTTTATCTTCCATATTATTTCATCAAAATTTTCATTGCCGTTTTCTAAGATGAACCAGAGGTCCCTTTAGTTTTGGGCCTGAGACCTAATTAGCCCTTCACAGTGTGAGGCTTTTTAACACTAGGGTAGCCGAGGTGCCGAAAACGACACCTTCAAATTTTCAACAAATTACTATGGAATAACTAGTTTTGGTTCGATGCTGAGGCTTATGGACAATTATTGAATTTTAGCAAAGATGCTTAACAGACTTAATTCTTTAAAAAAATATTCAGTGGAATAGCTGATATTTGAGGTTTTACCTTGAATGTCCGAGGTGTCGTTTTTGACACCTGGGCTATTTATAGGATAAATGCATTGAAATAATATCATAACACGGCAAATGTGCAAAGGATGAAACTAGGGTACTGTTAGTAAAACGTAAAGATTGTGGAATCTAAGATATTGCTAAATAGTTGGTCCAACAGGATTGTAGAAAGAATGTTATAGCCTACTTCAAAATAATGTTTAATGTTGTGTAATAGTAATATTCTTTAATAAACTATGTATTGCAAACATATGAGTAATTTCATTAACCAGATATGATTATTTTTCATGCGAAATATTAAAAAAACAATCATAAGGTGTCGAAAACGACACCTTGGCCATTTTATATAGTGTAACCCGGATATAAGAGACTTCTTCTTCGGTCCCGACAACTCTCTTATATCCGGGTTACACTGTATATCAAAGGAGTTGGCCATCCTAGTGTTAAGCAGGATTTAAATATTTGTAATTGCAAAGATGTTACGACTTTCAAACATTTGAATGTTGGTGTCTGTGTGGGTGGTGTAACTCTGTTGCAGCTGGGAATGAGAAGTCAGGTTGCTACTTTCGAATTCCAGGTTGGTTCATTTTCTTCATTTACGCACAATTGGAATGGTATAAATAAGCCTCGTCCTCCAGCTAGGGGTTAATTAGTGGGAATTGTATCTTGAATATCAATTGTATTCTCCAAAAAATAACAATGCAATATTCACCAGCAAAAATACATTCTTACAATCCAAATCTTTTCACTTTTAACTTACCAAAAAGGTTTGATAAACCATAAAAAAGAAAATAGGAAAGATTGTCATGTTTGCTGTTAATGCTAAGTAGTGAGGTCTAAACTGAGATGTTCTGATAATGATTTTTTGACAAAGCCATCGTAAATCATACTGAATCTGTCAGTTATGTGCCATGCGTGATACACGCTTAGGCGATCATATATCTTTCGATACATGACTGAGGAAGCATATTTTTCCCGCAGTAGGATGCCATTTCTTTCTGCGATAAACCAGTTGCCATCCAAGGCTATAGAACCCGGTCTGTTCTGCTATTTACCCATAGCTTGTGGGGAGAAGAATATTCATTACATTCCCAAGGGTATGATCACGTAAATGAACGTAATGGATTCAAATGATTCCTCAATCCGAGCCGCTATCCATTACTGTCGTTAACAAAAGGAACAGCTCAATATGAAAATTACAGATTGGAGATACTGATATGAAACAAGGTTCAACTAGTTAGTTATCTGGGGTGTTTATTAACGGAGAACGGACAGTGGGCGACACGGAATCCTAAGGCACAATCTGGTTTTAAATGAGAATGTGAAAAACGTCGAGTTTCTGGAGAGAGTGTCAAGTAAAATGACATTTAAATCAGGAAGAGACAGTTGAGGTTTCTGGGACGCATCATGAGGAGTGAGTATCAAATTCTTCAAGCCCTCCTCGGCTTGGGAAAATTGATACTCACAGGATAGTTTGAAGGTAAGCAAGACAGAGAAAAGCAACGCACAAATCTACCTGGCGAGCTCGAGGGAATGGAGGGAGGAGACGGATATGGGAGGGATAGGAAAAAGACAAAAGATATTCAGAGCCTCAAGAGGCGGGAAATTGTGGAGGGGAATGATTGCCAACGTCCTGATTGGAGACGGTACATAGAAGAAAAGCTAAGTAAATAACAAAGAATATCGTTGGAATTTTTTTCTTCTGATGACGATGTAGATATTAAGAAAATGAAAATCATTGATGCGATTTACGTACTTAGGATTATTAATAACTTATAGCTCAATTTTTATTCGGTATTTCTTCTTGCTTAACAATGCGACAGACGATGACAACGTTACAAGTTCCGAGACGTTTTGTCAGCATATGTCGTCTTGTCGAAAGTGCCTGCTAATGCTATTAATCTTTTTTCACTTCCCAGACGTAGGAACAGAGAAGCTAAAGTAACCTTTGCTAATACCGGGCATCCTGCGACCATGCATGCGTTATCATGTCATATGCTGACCGATATTTCATTCCGTGATCACTGTTGGTCATCTTGTGACCGTCGTAATTACGGACCGTCTTAGCTCGCTTGTAATTATTTAAAAGGACATATCTCTTGGGAACGTGGGTGGTTATAACTCTCAAAAGGAGACTCTTCTGTGTATGAAGATAAACTACATCCAATAGTAAGGCCTTTGCTCAGAAGGTTTTGAGGATCGTGAAACCATCTCTTAATTGCTGGTGTTCCTAGATCCACCCTGACCCGGGGTGGTAGCAACTTTCAGGGTCCCAGCTATGGGCAAAAGTTAACCCCGCAAAAAAGGGGATCAAAACACTATGAAAGCATAAAAATAGGTGTTAATACCAACAATACTTTCTTTGAAAGATTTTTACCAACAAAACAATTTTTTTAAATATTACCAACAATACATTTTTAAAACCATATTAGCAACAACATATTTTAGAAAAAAAATATTACCAGCAATAAAAATCTTGTCGGCATCAAATAACCCATTGAGATTGATATGCCGTAAAACAAACCAATCCAAAAGAAGTCCCCTTTGTTCATCTGTAAATCGGAATATTAGGTTGGGAAAGATAGTGAATTTGATGCCCGTTGCTGTCGCCATATTTTCTTCCTAATCTTCTGGTTTCCAGTTAAGGCTAGATAGTCCAATCTACCCTCTTGATTTTAACATATTTTATGTAGGGTTTTAATTAAACCTTAACATTCAAGTTATCAGGCCATGTGTAAAAGTATGTACTGAACTTTAAATAATGAGATTTTTGTTTTGTTGTCGTTTAGTTGTTACTAAATTCTCTGTGACGTTCAGTAAATGTATGGATTTCTGTGAACGCTCACTCTTCAGAATGAAATCCGTAATACGATTTCTGGTGTGATTTTGAACAAATGTACTTTTTTGCTTAACTTTTATTGATGTTTTATTACGGTTGTAGAGAAAAAAAAGTGTATGAAAAGCGAAGAAATGAAATAATCTTCAAACACAGCCCTACTTATTTTAATAATTTTATTGAATATAAAAATAATCTTCGTACTATTTAAACTTGAAAGAAAAAATATATAAAGTTCCTTGCAAACAAGGGTCATGCGAAATATGTTTGGTAAAAGGGATATTTGAATTCTTCAGAAAATACAAAATGTGTGCATCATGTGATTTCATCAGCATCCACTAATAACAGTACTGCTGCTAAAATTGCACGTTTTTTTTCTCGCTGTAATTTAAACTGTACAAAATGGTTTATGCGAATATTTTAAACACAATAAATTATTTGAGTATTCAATATAATTTACATCTCCGGTCAAAGATATACTAAAAGACTAAATTCTATTAATTCGCGTTATACTAATTTATCAGAAAATAACGGATGACAGGAAGTTGAGTTAGATTTAATAAACCCAGAAGTTTTATTGGTTAATAAATATATTTCCCAATTTTTAATTTCGATTTTAAGGAGGGAAGATATTGGTAATCATTTTCTAGCTGTGAGTCTTCAATTTTTCTTATAAATGACAAGAATGTGTTCTGCTTTTTAAAAGCTTGAACGGTGTGTGTGACAACGTCGCAGATTGGTTAATAAATTTTAATATGGTAATTTAAGGTCATGTGAATCTATCTTAACACAAAGTTGAGGTAATGCCTGTAGTCAGTTTATGATTCGTCCTTACATTGAATATTGATGCCACATCTAGTCTACTGTTCTTGCTATATATTTAGAGATTTTTTATAAAAATCCAAAGAATCTGACCTGGCGCTTCGACTTCAGTCACATTTCCACCGCCCTAAGTTCCCTTTCCTGTGCGTCTTCTGTAAATACCTTAATGGTAATTGATGAACTTTACTCTATGGTACCTCGACATGATTAATTTAATCGCAGTACTAGATTTCCTGCAAGGTCTCATCATTGTACTGCTGAGACGACTACATGTCATCCTGAGTTCTATGCTAACAGTTTATTTTGTTATACCTCTCGTATGTGGGATTCTCATTCGGCCTCTTGCTTCCGGGTCAATTTTGATATTCAAAAATTTAAATAGTCTTAATCCTTTAAATATTTTTCTCTCTTTAATTCTATATTTTTCTCATGTTCTTTAATACTGAGTAACCCTTTGCATGTTAGTGGCTTTATTGTCTTACTTGGGGTGAAATTATTAAAGAAAAATATCTACATTACTGAAATCGTGGAGAAACGTGGCGAAACACCTCGTATTGATTTTGAAAATTTTCATATATGAACATGTAAATTATCGAGCGTCGCTTGTTAGACGAGCGATTTGATTTGATGTCGCCTCGAACAAAGAATGACTACGAAATTGTATCAGGTGATCTGTCCGTCGACGTTTTCTTACTTGGACATCCAGTCAACCGTTTGGGAAAGACACTATTCATGACCTCACGAACAAGTGTAGTATAATAACAACAGACGTCATCATGCCGTAATTCGAGAGTGCTAATCATTTTGTCTCGATCAATTGATGTTGAATGAACTACTGCAACCTGTCAAGATGAATTACCTCTGTAATTGAAGCTTCGGCAAATACTAAATATTCATCAAGCTTAGATTTTGTTGAAAGAAACCAGTCGCCAATGATAGGCGTGTCACTCTGTCGAAAAATATTTGGATCTCCGCAAATGCGACCGTTGTGCAGATTTTCGCCCAAAAATAGAATATGTATTTACATGAAAGTATACGAAATTCTACAGACAACATAACGTCATAAGATCATCAGGAAGTGTTTCGCCACGCTTCTCCACGACTCCAAACCTGGCAATAATGCCACTAAGATGCAAGGTGTTACATTCTATTAGAGAATATGAGAAAATATACAATTAAAGATCGAGGAGAATACAAAGGTTGAGACTGTATTTAAATCTTTAAAGGTCAAAATTGTGTGGAAGGCAAGAAGCCGCAAGCGTGTTCTCTAGACTAGATGTGCTATATAAGATTTTAGCATGCAAAAAGCGCAGGAGTTTGCATCATACAGCAAACAGTATACAACGGGCTCCGATTTAAGTTGAGTATTGGCATTGAATTATAGATGCAACCATATACCAGATAATTTAGTGTTAACATATTTTTAACAAATTGAAAGTTTCACAAAAATAAATAAAAGTGTGGGCACTTTTTTATACTTTTCATTTTGTGGGATATTTTTAATATCATATCTCTTCAAAACACTGTTGGTCATGTCTCTCTACAAGTATATTTTTTTATCTGTAAATTGCCATCACATCTTGGGATATATAGTGGAGTGATTTCTTGTTGAGAGCCCCGGTTTAGTTGGTTTGTTGATTTTGTTTAGCGATATATCAACCATTATGTGTTATTTAATGTCGAATTAAACATATTGTGAAGACACGTTCATGGATTCAATTACAGATAAGTCGTATTGTTGGTCATTTTGCATTAAATTCTATTGTTGTAAAAATGTTTTGCTAGAATTTTAATTGTAAAAAAGTATCTTTTTGTATTTGTTTGGGGGTTCACAGTTTTACCATAGATGAGACCATAACAGGTGCTACCATCCTTGGTGAGGGTGGACCTGGGAACAACAACAACAACAGCTAGGAGGTGATTCCAAGCTTCTCAAAATCTCTAATTTCCCGATCAGAGGCCTTGCTGCTGGATGAAGTTTATCGTCATACCCAGGAGTATCCTGTTAAGAATTCACTTCAGAATTGTTCTTTTATTCTAAGACCGGTAGCAACATAAACCTAGAAAATGTATACTGAGCTGATTTTTAGCCCATAGCTAGTACGAATTAGAGAAATACATTCCTTTCTCGAATATATTATTGCGAAAGTGATTGCAACTGAGGAGTCCAGAATTTGAACAGGTCTCTCCGATTTCAATTTCTTTACCGAGATCCGTTCCTATGCCAGCATCTAAGGAATATATGGTGACCTTGTTTAATTTTCGATCAGGTTAATCAATATTCACCTGAATTAAGTGCCTTTACACGGAAGATAATGTTGGAGAATGTTCGTAGAATTAATGCATTTTTCAACTCACGGTTGCAAAGTTATTGATGTAACCGCATAAATTCAAAGGATCTGATATTCTTACCTGAATTCTTAGCCATACAAGATGGCTCCAGTTTTTTGAGTAAGCTTGTAATCAAAGACTAAGGAAAACGTTTTTCACTCATACTGAAAAATGTTTGACATTTGTGTAAGCTTGAAACTTAAGGTGGGAATCCCCCGGGGGACTTCGACGGCCGTTAATCATGTTCTTATCTCTCGAACAGAAACAATAAATCCGATTTCAATCCTCGGGTTTTCGCTGTGCTGCTCAAGAGAACGTCAATATGAATGAGAAACGAAAGCTTTCAACACTTTTTTCGTTTCTTATGCAATAAACGTATAGTCGGAATATCACCGATTCCAGCGAGAAGGTTTTCTAGAATTTCGTTCGAACGAAAATCATTCCAGCAAGGGAAAAGAAACTCTATCGTAAAATATTATTGACATTTAATATTATTACGTGTATTAAATCGCAGTGACGGTTGTTTGCTTGTATGACATCTGCATGCCGCATTGTTTCTTGAAAATGATGGCGACGTTGAAAGTATTAGAAGGAAACGGAAACAGGAACCTAGGAAATTTTATCCTCAGCTTTGATAACAAAACACGATACCTTATTCGAAAATTGGAATGAAAATAAAACATTAGATAGCCCATAATAGTTATTTTGAATCAAACATTTCTAATTATGTATGAGAGAAAGAGAGAGAATAAAAATGAGATTTGGAAAAGCACCTGATGTTTTTATATGCAATATTTATAATACATATTTCTACATTCTTGAGAATTGTTAAAATATTTAATTAGTAAATATGTATACCGAAAGTAACACCAAAATTTCCCATCCCACAAAATGTTTAATATCCCAAGAAATAAAATAAAAAAATAACTAAACTGTGTTTATTTTTCCAGGTTTTCAGATAATACATTTTTCCATCTTGATTGCTTTTGTCGTAAGAATCATTGGAAAGAAATCTATTTTATATCAGCCTCACTGTTTTCTCAACTGAGCAATGGTGAGAGGAAAAATCATTCATGCCTTCAGTAATGATACCAACATTCATACTTTTTGCTTCTTCAAGGTACGTTTAAGAAGCATCAAGAGAAAGGTGAATATATATATATATATATATATATATATATATATATATATAAAAAGAAAGAACAGTAAGATATAAAATCCGGTGTTCTTATTTACAGAGCATTAATATTATAAATTAATTGATTTAAAATGTTTTTTCACTACACAGTGATAACCATGTTTCAGAAATGGAAGCTAAAGCCCCTGAATTTAATTTTGTTATTAAACCAAAGACATTAGTTCGATTTCCTCGTCAAGCGAATAAAAAGAGGGAACAGTAGTGAGGAAAACTGGATCAGGGGATCACAACAACAAAAGGATCATCATTACAACTTATAGTTAAAGCAATCAATTAGAACAATCCAACTCGATTCATAAGACATTTGGCACGTGAGAAAGGTGTTTCAACTATGACAGGCCAAAGAGCAGTGAAAGACTTGAAAATAAAATCGTACGAGAAACGTATGCACCTTGTTACTCCAGGAGAGAAAGAAGGCGAAGATCATCTTGAATAATTTGGAAAATGATCCTAAAATTATATATATATATATATATATATATATATATATATATATAAAATATTTCAATTCTTCATAAGATTCCAAAGAGTAGTGGAACTTGATTTCAGTACGTCATGAGCTTCCGATCCTTAGCTATGATTAATTAACGATGAACATGTCATTTTTGTTTATGATCGATTATAATTAGGATATATATATATATATATATATATATATATATAAGCTACTGAGTCAGGACCTACCTACCTACCAATGTTTCACCTAACGGATCTTCAGGGTAAAAAACTTGCTAAAGAGTGTAGGACCAAGTGACATTTTATTGGTAAAAGCCCCCACCGTAACGCGAGTGTACATGTTAAAATAATACGTAATTATAATATATATATATATATATATAATATATATATTGTGTGTGTGTGCGCGCGCATTTGTATGTTTTTATATATGAATGCATAAAATGTAACCGAGAATACTAAGTAATTCTCGAGAGCTAAGGATTCTACATCTACAAGCATTATTATAGAATATAAGTTCGTTTTTCCCCGCGAAGAGTGATTTCGGGATATTTCTGTGGTAAAATTAAGGAAATGTGGATGATTTATTAGATGAGTACGTAGTTCAATCCGTTCAAATACATGAAACTTACCGACCCTTTCTGAGATAACTGAAAATTAATTCCTTTCCACAATTTTAAAAAAAAATTCATATTCACTTGAGCGTCATTTTTTTTTTTTTTTTTTCAAACAACGTGTTAAAGTTTCAAGAGTGCAATTGGGAAAATCGTTCGTAAATTCAAACAAACTGGCAGATTGTGAAAACACAATTGCGTGCTCGTTTACGCCGTTCAGCTGAAGACATTGTTGTAGTGCACGAGAATGTGGCCGAAAATCCAAACACCTCTATCCCGTCATCGCGTTCAGGAAGTGAACCTCTCCACAACAACGTGACATCGTTTCCGATTGCACTCTCGTTTGGTCGATTATGTTGACCCCAAAAATATCGCAAAGTGCGCGAAATTCATTTCGGTTTGAACGTCCATTTTCGTAATAGGCTTCGATAACTTTAACTTGTTGTTTGATTGTTAAACTTTCCATGATTGAAATTGCTAAAGACTTAATTTGTTAAATCTGAAAGAAAAATAATCATTTGCCGCTTAAACTTAATTCACATTTAAAATCAGTCCAAGTTATTGGATCACCCCATATTTAACAAGCTGGCCTAAAGTTTATTTAAGACTAAAATAGTAGGGCAAGAGAATGAAACTGACCTTAGCAAACATATGTACACAGTTCACGCCAGATTATGCAAGAATGTGCTTTGGACACATTCACGCATAGCAAGTGCGAACTTTGCTCGAGATATACTCCTAGCCGCCACATATTTGGCTCAGCTACATCTGGAAAGAACATGCACGAAGGCACCTCATGTTAGATATGGAGAAAGGCGTTTACCCATGTTAGATATAATGATAGGCGGTCTCTCTTAGCCATGGCATACAAGAATATAAGCCGTTTTACATTTAGGCTGCGCGACAATACAAACAAATATTTGTCAGTTAAACACAAAAGCTCTTTTTATAATAAAAGTCTCGATATCACATTTTTTTTTTATTATTGATTATATTACTTTATTCCATAACGATATATTATTCGTATCCGTAAAACATCTGTAACTGCTAAATAGTTGTTTCTCACGACGGATTAATATAATCGGGTGAAATTCCTGTTTGGGCATGTAAATGATCCTTAGAGTGATTTTAGTATTAAAAGGAATTAAGATAATAAAATCTAGAAACGATTTCGATCAAACGAACATAGAAGGAAGAATGGAGCAGTTCATAAGCATAATTATTGTTAGGTAGCGATTTTCCAAGCACAAGGCCGAAAGGATGGGGCACCCAGTGATAGCGATTTTCCAAGCGTAGCTTAGATGCGGCACAAGGCCGAAAGTATGGGGCACCCAGTGATAGTGATTTTCCAAGCGTAGCTTAGATGTGGCACAAGGCCGAAAGTATGGGGCACAAGCGATAGCGATTTTCCAAGCGTAGCTAAAATGCGGTACAAGGCCGAAAGTATGGGGCACCCAGTGATAGTGATTTTCCAAGCGTAGCTTAGATCCGACACTAGGCCGAAAGTATAGGGCACCCAGTGATAGTGATTTTCCAAGCGTAGCTTAAATGCGGCACAAGGAAGTTCACTCTGTGGTACCAGACAATTTTTCTTCGTCAGAATCCATCTTGCACACTTAAAAATCTGCCATTCGTCCTTGCATTCAATATTGCATCTATATCAGGTGTAGTGCTCCAACTATATATCTCGAGATTCTTGACAAAATCCAAAGAGTCTGTGATGTAATCGATTGACATCTCAATTTCATTCATTTTCTCACTAAAGTGCCATGGCTTCACTCTTTATTATAGAAATATTTCATGGCAATTTTTCTGATAGACATTCTTCCTTGGTGCATCGACTACATGAATTTAGACGTACGGCGAGATTGATAATAAGGTCTAATGGTTTTACTATTGAACAAGCTAGATGCAACTTTGTTATATTTTGTCAGTTTATTTTGTTGCATTTGTCGCCTGTGGAATAACCTTTATTTTTTATTGCTTTGCCACCTACAACCTTGCAAAATTTAAATGAACGTCATTTCTTAATTCTGTACATTTTATTGCCCTTTGTTTTCACTAAAAGCTTTTCATACTCATTCATTTCCTGTAAACACTTGTGTCCTCTAGGCATTATCGCCTTGCTTGGGGTGAAATTATTAAAAACAACCGTGTTCTTTTGTTTTGGAAAGGATTCTCTCTGTTTTTTTTTCATTGGCCACTAAACAGTGTCACTTTCATAAGATATTATTATAGGGCTTTAAAAAAAGACCCTCAGAACACACAAGAATAAATAACAACGCTAAGAAATGTGACAAGAATTCGTCTTTGATGTGTAATCCAATCACGCAATGTCGAATGATATTCAAATATTACTTTCTTTAAAAAGACAAGAAGTTGTGCAGAGCCATGATTGCCTAGATATTCGAAGAACTTGGCACGCGCGAAGAAGATACTCTGAAGACAAATCAGTTTAAATGTTAGGATTTACCTCTCAATGTTCACTATATAAGTGTATGGGCGTGAGGCCAATTTTCTCACCTTCTGGATCAATTCGATTACAGAAACCATACTAGAAGCTTGATGTAAGCCGAGCCACCAGGTAAGTAACATTGCATATATGCGTACAAAATACTTTCTCGGATTAAGCAAAATGGGTGGAAAGGTGCGAGTTGTGTAATGGATGCGTCCAGAGGGTTCGAATTCCGGTCGAGTTCACTTCTGCACAAATGCCTTCGGAAAAGGTAGGAATTAATCTCTTCTTTTCTCAGATCCGGTTTAAATCGACAGATAGACTGGCTTCTATAGTAACCAGACTACTTCAGAAGTAAACGGTAACCTACTGCGGGAATTCTTCCGGCAGGTCACTAGGGAATCGAAAAAAGACGTGGTCGCCCAAGCGGGCATTACTCATGGTACCTAAGGAAGAAAGTGAAAATTTGCGATCATTTAAATCGGATTATTGAGAATGTCAATTTTATATTCATCACTATTTTTGTGTGAAAGTATGGAGCTTTAAGATAATGTCAGTTTAGCGATGTGGGGTCTGGCAAGACACAAAACTTAACACGACAGTCAGTCGTGATAGTAGCAAGACAAGTCACTGCAATAGTATTATCTTCTTGTTTGTAGGCAATTTACCTAGGGCTTATCATGAATGGATCAGTCCATTCATGATAGTAAGAAGGGTAACTGGCTCATACCACAACATTTAGGTAAAACGCGTATCAGGAGACAGGTAAGAAGAAAATTATGACACACCGCTTTGACGGAGCTAGGTACTTGTTCAGTGTTCTAACAACGAGGCATCATGAGAAAGACAATTTGATGAAGATGTCGGTGTTAATGAAGTGAGAAATCACACTGATTTTTTGTATCTGTTTAGTCTGAATCATTGTTACCTGGTGTGACAACGCAAAGAATGGTAATTCCCAAATCATTCACTAGGCTAAATTCTAGAACGTGAGATGAAATGATAAATAATTAATGGCTCTGATGTCGAAAAATAACCTGTGATATGACGTCCTTTTCTTGTGTAACTACTTACGTCTGGACCCTGAGGCAACGAATCCTGAAAATTCTATTTAGAATTCTTCGCTGATTGACGGAGTCTGTTTGTCGAAATGAGAATCTTGTTTAGTGATGATTGTGTGAAAATCTCTGGAGTTTAGCAGGATGGTGGAGTTGACATTAAGAATATTTTGTGAAGTAAGTGTGAATAACAAAAATACCTAAAGATTCATTGTCTTATTTAAACGTCGCGCATTTTAATATTGTGAATAACAGACACTTGAATATGGTAAGAGTCTATCAAGATTTTTAATAATGAATTGACTGTCTATAATTCTGAGATGAGGTATTATGTACAATATTTACATTATTCGGACTATTGTCCTCATCTTTGTCGCCATATTTATTACAACGTTTCGGCCGTTGTACACGCCAGCCGTCTTCAGGTGGTTGGAATGTCGAACTGAACCCTTTATTTCGGTCACTGGGGTAATGTAAATAGTGTAATGAACTGACAGAACCTTTCCGTTTTTCTGCTCAAAATATAGAGTATTAGACATTTCGCGAAAACGGATGTGGAAGAAAACAGTTTCGTGTGAGATTCCCGTATGTCCCACAAGTTTTATGTATACATTAATGACTTCTTTCCTTCGGCTATTACGCAGATATTAGGGCAATGTTTATTCTGTTATTGCTCGTTGGCATATTATTAGGTTCCAATACTGAAATTGGGGACACAAGAACGCTTTGTTTTGTTTTTTAGTTTTCGAAAATACAGATTAAAATCTTTTAAATGACATTTTTCACGGGACTAAACTATAGTGCTAAACTAGAAATGTTTTCGATCAAGAACAAATGAATAAATTAATGACTTTTTAGATATCGTACCCAGAGATGAATGGAATCCCTTGGGCCATCTTAAAAACGAAAAATAATTTTCTTTTTTTCCCCTTATATTTTGTTTAAACATTCGTTTTCATTAATGCTATTAAATGCGTGAAAGTTTGATTTGTTTTCTACGGTTTATTAAACTAGAAAATATTTTTAGATTGTAAGAATTGGAGGTGGGTAGCGGGGGGGGGGCGAATAATAGTTTAGTGATACAAGTCTTAGTAATTAACCCATAGCTGGGGTTAAAAGAGATTGATTCAAACCTTTCTTCAGGTTATTCGTGCTCAGTTGAACATAACGGACTCAACTGGAATTGTAACTCGGCTCTGTGATTAAAAATCTGGAGTCATTATCCATTACACCACTGGCACACCCAGGCTTAAAGTGCCTGGTATTCCGGAGTGGTCACCCATCACCAGGCTCAACGTTGCTTAAACTTCGGTGATCGTACGGGAGCCAGTGGTTCAACGTCACGTGACAGTATTCCTCTCCCTATAAATGCGGATGATTAAAAGGTGACTAATCCAGTTTTAATCTTTTTTCCGTGTTGAGTCGTGACATTTGACTTCGATTGACACATGCCCACGACAGTTGTACATCGAAAGAAAAGGGAAATAACTAGACGAATTAGGCTAGAAGAAAACAGCATACATCTTCAACACACTATAATTTTTGCATGGACAACTAAAGTGTCACAAGTTTTGGTCATGCAGTTCGGAATAACTACACTTGATGAAATACAAAAACAATTTAGAGTTACATAAAAAAATAAACACGTGACAACCCCCTCCGTTCCCATGATCGGGAAATTATAGCAAGACACAGTTCCTGACGGGCAATCAAACACGACACATGTCCCCTACCTTAACTTAAACAGCTCCGAAGATAGCGGCTCTACAAGACTATCAGTTGTGTAATAGTGAGACCTTAAATTACGGGGTATTATTACTCCTTGTCAGGATCACTCTTGCTTACTATTAGATTCAACTTAAGTGACACTATTCATAGATGTAACACATTGTGTGCCAGAGATAGATTACGAAATCTGATTTCAAATGCTATCTTTCTATTAGCCGACTCGAGGAATAAAGACCATTTGATTTATAGCTTCAACTGAAGGCGTAACATTGTTTTCACACTAAAAGTATCACTGTGAATAAAGCCGTTGTTGGCACTTGCCGATTGAAACGTATCGGAAAATGCTAAGCACGTTATAACTTGGAGTCGGTGTTGTATTCCTCCATGTCTTCCCCACTTCCTCCCTCTCTATTTTTTGTCTTCCTTTCTTGAAGATATCTTCCAATCTAAAATTATGTGACTTCTGTTGTCCGTCCGTCACTTCCTCTAGCTGTACCTTCACATATCGAAACAAAATTTTAGGGAAAGGTGAAAACAGGTAAGGGGTTAATGTTACGGTTGGTTTTACTAGTAGGGTGCGTAGTTGAGTACCATACATTTTCACCATTTAAAAAAAAAATTAAGTATCATTATTTAACATACAAAATAATACTATTTTAAAAACAATTTAATAATTAAAATAACTAACTTATGCAAAAAAAAAACAATATTGTATTGATATTATCTTTTATGTTTTTATATATAGAAGTATCCAGTTTCCCTTGCGTTTGCAAAAATTATAAACAAATCACAAGGCGAAACGCTTCCAAAATTTGGGATTTGGCTCCAGAAAGAAATACTTACTCATGGCCAGTCGTATGATTAAGTGTAAGAAGATTTATTCTTCGGTGTTAAACAATATTTTTTAAGTTTTTTTTTTTTTTTTTTTATCTTGAAGTCTTATAAAATTAAATTAAAGGAATTATTAAACCGTGAAGTAGCGTTTTTGTGAAAAAGTGTTTTCCCATAAATCAGCTTCTTCAAATTTCATCGATTAGTTTGCGAAATTGAACGAAACGTAGTTTGTAAATCTTGACAAAAATGTTAGCGATAATTGTAACAATACGAAATACTGTGAGGATTTCAACATGCGTCAGCATATTGCGAAAATTATAGTAATGAAAACTGTCAAGAAAGATTTAACTTGTCAGGGAATGTGTTAAAGTCTTAACCCTTTTGCTTCCGTTCGAATATTGTAACATTGTATTCAAAAATTCCAAAATATTGGATTTTGTAAAATCTTACTTCAGAATAACGGTTCCATTGATGCTACCCAAATTGTTGCGAGCATATTCCTTTTCATTACTGCGTTAACACCAGGCGTGCCTTTTTAATTTATACTAATGTTCATCCAATACAAGGCCCAAGAGCCACTCAAGGTAGTGGGTTACCGTATTGTGTTGTATGAACCTAAGGAAAGTTAAGGGACCTTCATGGAGCTATGCAAGAAAGATAACGGTAAACCCTAGACTACAAGAGATCAAGATTGTAGTGATTGAGAAAACGCCCTTTTCGGGAATCCGTTTCAAAAAGCAACATTTCTTTGGAAGAAGCTGTCCTAATTGAACTTACTTTTTACTATTGGAACACAAAGGCAATGGGTCTGATGTCCATAAGCGGCATTGCGGGTCCCAGTCAGCACTGGTGAAACTAATGAATCTAACTCGTTAGCACATATGTCATGGAATTAACGATAGAGCAATGACACGATCGTGACGTTACGTCTGTGAGAAAGGAACCCACAAGGCCGTGTAAGTACTTGTAAAATCCATAAAATAGTTTCCGAGTTTTTAACTAGCAGGCGTGGGTCGTGATAATCACATGGAGGTCCATTCGTAAATAATCACATTTTGATTGATATCATGCTTGCTTCACAATTTAAATTCGATTTTCGTGGTGATCTAAAAGATAAGCTCGTGATGGTGGGACTAAGGAATGTAACTCCTCAGAACACGTGTCGTGGAAATCGACATAGAGCACCGATAGGTTAGCGACGTTTCGTCTGTGAGGAAAGGGATTGTAGGGTGGAAAATAAATCGTCATAAATCGTTTGAATTCTATACGGTAACATGTGGAATGGGCAGCTTCAGAGTAACTATTATTTCACGGTGTGGTTATGCTATTTAATTCACTATCCGAATAAGTTATTAGATAGGATAATGAAAGTTTAATGCAATTGTTATAATACGTTCAGTGGTCGCTGTTCGTTAAATAGGAATCCATATCCACAATTTGTAAGATTTCGGTTCATTAATTAAAACTCAAACGTGGTCTGCAAATGTAAATAATGGCAGCAGTCAGGTAATTTGGTCAAGCTTCACTGGGGGATTCGGTTTTTCATTGTGCTAAATCCGTCTTCAATCTGCAGTTATATTCATCCTAATTAGTTATTAGTAGTAACAAGAGTTCAATTACAGTGGTTCAAGTTAAGTCCGAGTTATAGCTACCAAAACACATTGATCAGGTACTATTTCTTTTTTCGGTTAGCTGTTGACCTTTTAAATTTGTAATGAATACTCGGAGTCAAGTTCAGCTTAATGTGACTTTATTGAACGTCACTGAAAGTCTTGTCGTTTCGGCCAAGACGGCGTAACTTATTTATACAAATCATAAGACAAGGGAGGTAATCAGATTGTCTTATCAAATTCTCTTCGGTTTCTTCTCCTAGACCGACACAAAATGATCCCGGTGACTGGGCTCTTGTCAATTCTCTGGAATCGTCTCGGTGGTAGCTGACTTGGGCTTTCAGATATTACTGGAACAGTCGGCCAGAAGTATTTCGTCTCATTATTTTGTTTCCTTCTGGGAGTGGGATGCTTTGATTCTGAAAGCCGATTATCATAGTCTGTGGAATTATGCTCTCTTTTTGACGAAGCTATTCTGGTTTCGATCCCTGAATCGTTACTATCGGGCCTTGTTCCTGAGGAGAATTCAATAGCATTGTGTCCTCGTTGCTATCAAGAATGAGCGGTATTGCTTCAGGGAACAGATGCTCGTCCGTTTGGTTTGATAACTCGACGGCAGAGCCCAAATCTCTGATGAAAATGTTCAATTGTTTCCCGTCAGGGTGCTGTTTGCGCGCATACAGTCGGTTCTCCTCGAGCAATTCCACCTTAATCACAGGAGACACATACTTGTTTGGTCGAATATGGTTTCGAAAGTAAAACGGTACCTGTCTGTAAGAGCCACGAAGGGATGGCGATCCCGGCTGAACCTTGGACATTTTAAAAACCTTTCGTGAGATGTTGCATAGTTCTTGTACACATGAGTCTACTTATAGCTTACAGAGCCTCGGTTATTACGTCTTCCCAATGTCTAATCGGAAGATCTTGATTTTTAGGTGCTTAATTCTACAGTCTTCCACATCATGTCATTGTATCTCTCGCCAAAATCTTTTAGGTTGGGACTGTGGTCGGCCCAGTCATCGCCGCACACTGTCACATTATCTATGGAGGCAAAGGTGCTTTGTAGTTTTTCATTTATTTTATCGAGGACACTCTGAAAAATGGAAACTCCGTCAGTGACCACAAACAGAATCTGTCGGAACTGATAATGTCGTCAGCAGGCTTCAAAAGCTGTATAAGGCTTATCTTGAAAGCCTATAGCTACTTAGTGGTAAGCACTCCTGAGGTCTAATGTGCTAAATATTCTGTATTTGGTGATCTCGTTTATCATCTCGTCAGTACGTGGAGTAGGTTATGCATCCTGGACGATGTACCTATTAATAGTTTATGAGTAGTCTATAGCCATCCTATTTTTTTAGGATCATCAGACGATGTTATGATTACTTGTGCCCTCTGTGGTTATCTGATTTTTTTTCGATTATTCTTTCTCTTAACATTCTTGTTACTTCTGCTTGAATAAACGTTTTGTATTCAAGAGAATATTTTCCTGATTTGCTGGCTTCTGATTTACAGTTTGCGGCTAAGTTTTAGAAAAGTGAGGGGTATTCATTTATAGCGGCCAAGCCACAGAAGTTCAGCACCGGTTTAGGGCCTCCAAAAGGGAGATTAATACTAGAATACTGTTTGAGGAAATTATGGCCCAATATGACATCGCATCACGAAACAAATAATATAAATAAAATAGTTTGATTCAACTCTAGGTTGGCAAACATACATCCTCTAACCTGTGAAGATAGGCAGGGGGCTATAGCGAATGCTTCACTATTGCAATGTACGATTTTAAATTTTGCAATATCAGCGCTTTCAGAGTAATGAAGAACCTATATTCAACAGAATGCTTGCGCATAGGGAACGGGTTCAGTGAATATAAAAAATAGAAAGGAGCGTAAGGCAAGGATGGGCATTCTCACCCGACCTGTTCCATCTATACAGCGAGGCAATTATGAGAGAATTGGAAACCCTACCAGGATTTAGCATTGGCTGCCACAATCTTAACAACATAAGATAAGAAGATGACAACGTACTGATAGCAGACACGGAAAAGAAATTACAAAATCACCTACAGAAGGTAGCGAATGGGAGTGTGAAGAAGGGACTAAGCATAAACTACAAGAAAACAGAATGCATGATCATCAGTAAAAAGAATGAGCCCGAAATGCGCTTTGCATGTCAGGAACACAAGAATCAAGCTGACGCGGAATTTTAAATCTCTGGGAAGCGTCTTGACAGAGGACGTTAAATGCCACACTGAGATCCGTAGACGTACTGGGATGGCGAGGGACGCATTTCAAAAGCTGGACAGAGTATTGCGAGGCAGGAGGCTTTCTTTGGTAACAAAGAAAGGAATACTGAGCTGTTACGTGACATCTGTTCTTCTTTATGGCATCGGATGTTGGACGTTTTCCTCAAAGATGAAGAAAAGACTTTAGACCACGGAGATGTGGTTCTACGGAAGGACGTGTGTCATGTAAGCGTACAACGGCTGAAATGTTGTAATAAATATGGCGACAAAGATGCGGACAATAGTCCGAATAATGTAAATATTGGACATAACTCATCTCAGAAATATAGAGAGATAATGTTAAAAATGTGTTTCATTAAGAGGTTTGAAGTATGGAAAATAATTCACCAACATGGTCGTGTTGACGGTTTTACACTCTGTGAAAACCGACCAGTGACGACTGTGGAGCTCTCGTCATTATATACCAGCTTAAGACGTGATATGGCAGCAATATAAAATCGATGTCGCTCTTTTGATTTCTTGCACAGTATAGTTGTAAAAGTTCGCTTAAAAACATATTTGTATCTATTATTTGAGGGTGAAGTCATGCCGTTTAATTCAGAATATGAATAAATTTTTAGATCGGATATCGAAATTCTAACAGAATTGTTAAAACGTGTGTATTGGTCTATGTTCGTCATTTTGTAGGAATCCATATCCTCGATTTGTACAACTCAATCGCTTGCTTGAATTCAACGTTGATTCTGCAGAACTGGGTTGGGTGTGAAAAAGTGTTTGTTTTTAACATTCTTTTCACATTCGGTTTTTCCAGTTACGAGTCCTTTTTTAAAGCTGATCGTTTTGTGTTCATTTTGTTTAGTTCTTTTTTTCGTAACAGATTTAATATTTAGCATAGAGCTTAGAAAAGAAATTCGCAGTGTGAGATAGGAAAGAAGTAAGGCATGTAGCAACATCAGCATGGCAAAGGGCACTCCTATAAAGGCAAGGAAGGGCAAAAATATTTTAAGTCAAGTGATAGCGAATGCTGTATGAGTCGTACGATTCTTGAATCAAGCGCCGGGTAACGCCGGGCCATGCTGCTAGTCTACATATAAATATATATATATATATATATATATATATGACAATGGAAGTTATGGAAAATCTTTGTACTGCTTTAATCTTATAAAACGTAAATATGCTGGAAAAACTTAAGAAAAATGCATCTTCCTTTTTTGTCATATTTAACGAAAGATGTTTAAAAGACAACTTTCTTCCCAAATATACATTAATATTTTTCTTTATATATATATATATATATATATATATATATATATATATATATACAGGGTGTTCCAAAATGGTTGACCCCATTCTAAATACCCATATCTCGGAAACCACGTGATGGATCTTAATGAAACTAAATACGCTTTATGTTGAAGGTCATAAGTTTTATTGGTTAAATTTACAAAGAAATGTACAAATATTTGTTGGTTCTATGACAGATTTTCATAAATGTTCAATATGAGCGCCGCCTGTGACTCTGCACACGTCGAACATTATTTTTATTAACTTTGCCACTCGTGTGAAACGTGGCTTCATCACTAAAAACTAGCCGGTCATCGAAATCGTCTTCTTCGAGTTTATCTAGCATTTCAACACAAAATTCTTTACGTTTTCGCTTATCACCTTCCCTCAAGGCCTGAACGAGCTGCAGCTTGTAAGGTTTAAATCGCAATCGTTTCCTCAGAATCCGCCAAACTGTTGTTTGTGGAATGTGGGTTTCCACACATGCTCTTCTAACACACTTCCGAGGACTACGCAGGAAGGCTTCACGAACCTGCTCCACTGTCTCTGCTGATGTTGATAGCCGTCCTAGCGATTTAGGTATGCATAAGCAGCCCTTTTCTTGAGATTTTTGGTGCCAAGTCCTAATTTGTTTTGTAGTTGGTGCCTTCTTTGCAAAATTTGTGAAGAAGGCACGCTGCACTGTCTTCGGTGACTGAGTCCGAGCATACTCTAACACGCAAAATGCCTTTTCTTTTGAAGTGAACGGCATTTCTAAACCTGAAAAGATAGAAATGCCAAACGTTACACACAAAAACTTGAAACGTTTCTACACAAGCAGTGAAAATCTGAGGTCATTCCAACGAAAATTGTCAAAATTATTAGCCTACAAAATGGGGTCAAACATTTTGAAACACCCTGTATATATTCCTATGAAAGGATGACCCTAGTCATAACCAGTTTCACGCTCACGTGATCATCAAACGATTTGATTTACTTATATGTAGCTATCATTTTCTTTCTCTCTCTCTCTCTCTCTCTGGCACAAATGTGCGCTCTATCTCTTTGGATGGATTCAAATTGTCTCATCTCAATCGCAGGTAAGAATTTTGTATGAATATTTAAACAACCGAGAAACAATAATTACTTAATCTTCTGATATACATTGGGTGAGGGAGGAATAAAACTGTAGCTTAATGATACAAAAATAACATTTCTAATATTGAACTCCCTTTTCAATGCGCATAATTCAGAATAGTATTCAAATACATGGATGCAGAGAAATCTTCAGTTCAAACTTCAGCTAAGAAATACGGGTCAAGCTAGTGACCATTCCAAACTTTAAAAGCCTTATGCATATATGCTGTTTGAATGCTATGCAAGTGAATAGGAATAAAAATCAATACTGTTATTCTTTATGCAGAAAGAAATTAGGCTTTTCTGTCTGAGATCAAAGTTTATTTGTCTGATTCGAGGCTATTTTGAACTGGAATCTCTCATGCTTTTTCTTACCGAAACATTTACATGGCGAAGTTAACAAGCGTAAGAATCGGTAAAAGCCAAGGAGAGTGAAAGGGCAACTGATCAGAAAGAAGAAATGTTTAGAAACATAGAGGAAAACGAAGAGTCAAGTGAAAGTGTGTAAAAATATAAATAAATAAAAACATATATAACACTGGGGTTAACACCGAGCGGAGGAAGTCTTTCATACTTGAACGCCTTCATCAGGCCTGAAGATTAAACCGATTGATGCCGCTTGGTATTGAACTCTGTATTCCCTTACATAATGTTATATCTAAATAAGCTCTCTCTGATAATGAGCACATTTACTCATCAATATAGCATATTTTAATACTATATTTTTATCATATATAAAATATATATAAAGTGTCCCAAAAAATTTGGTATCATTTTAAATGTAATTATCTTGTAAACTACCAAGTCTAGCTCAATGAAATTGAACAGTTTAGGTGTTGAACATCATAAGTTTATTCTGGGACCGATTTCATAAGTGTTCAATATGTGCACTGCCCGTGACACGGCACACGTCAAGTCGGTTGTTAAGCTCTTGCCAAACACGCTGATGATCTACCAGATATTTTATCCCTGCGTAAGCAGCTTTATTTTTAATTTTTGGAACCAAGTCCAAATTTGTTAGCCAGCTAGTGAGGTTTTCCCATATTTTGCATTGAAGGCAAGCTGCACAGTCTTGGCTGACTGTTCTGCGAGCATATTCCAAGACGCAAAATAATTCTCTATGGGAGAGAACGGCATGGCTCAAACTGAAAAAAGAACAAAAATAAAACATTAAATCTGAAATTTTGTTCTGTTTCTGTACATCCTTGAAAATTTGAAGTTATTTCGACAAGAATTGCCAATATTATTGGCCTTCGAAATGATGTCATTTTTTTGGTGGTGGGGGGTGAATCTTGTCGATATATATACATACACACACATATACATAATGTATATTATGGAAAATCTCTGTACTGCCTTACTCTTACAAAACGGAAAAACGTGAAGATGCTGGAAAAATTTAATAAAATTCATGTAGCTTTTTGACATATTTAACGAAAGCTGTTTAAAAGAAAGCTTTATTCCCAAGTATACATTAATATCTCATATATATATATTTATTTTCCTATGAAAGTATGACCCTACTCATAACCAATTTCACGCTCACGTGATCATAAAACGATTTGATTTACTTACATATCGCTCTCCTTAGCATAAACGCGCGCACTCTCTATCGCAATCTCTCACTGGCCCTAGCTGGCTTTTTCCAGCACTTCATCACTCTTTCTGAAACCAGCCGTCTATTGCTTTCCCACTCTACCTGACCGTTCCTATAAAAACAAAAAAATCTTTAACGATGAACAACAGGTAATATTGTGTTAATAACACGATTTGAACAAATTTTTGTGGTATGTCTTTTCGGGACGTTAACTGATATCTCTGCCACATTTAAGGTTTGGGGTGTATTACTAACAATATTTTTTTTTGTTTCTTGTAAATAAATCCTGTTTTGATTGTAATATTCTTTTAGGCCATGAATGTTTAAAAGATTTAAATTTATTCCCCACCCCAACAGACAAATGTACATATTGCGTCTTGATAGGACATCATAGTCTCTGTGACATTACGGTGTTTGTAGTAAGAATGACAAATATGATTGTGTTGTTTCGTTTAAGGTATACCGTGGTATATATGTGTCAGTGGTTGTAGCCGGCTAAGTTTAAGTCGAAGGCGGATAAAGACCAGCCTTCACAATCCTCTTACCATATGTGTACAATAAATAACATTCGGAAAATAAAGTTTCATAAGACTTCTACTGAGTGTTGATATTGTAGCACGATCCATCTCCCCCATTATTAAATATCCCCTGAATACACATCCAGGAGAACTCTGCTGATATGAAGAGTGTATCGAAGCTCAACTTGTCGAACTCTCTGCTTTCGAGCGGAGAGAAACTCAGACAAGGCTATGCCTACGAGCAGACTCGCGTTTGGGGAAAGTAGACAGCAGCCCAACCCCGTGTATTCGCGGTTTATGGAGAAGTTTGCCCGAGCATACGCGCTCTGAAAGCTCCACATTAAAAACCGGCCTTGTGCCACATCCCGCCTTGAGTGAAGCTCGGGTAACTGAGGTGGAACGACTACATTGAATCAAATGCTGCATCTACCGCCAGATAAGTTGGTTCTCTGTGTCGTGCCAGAAGATATTTTTCATTTGAGTCCCTCCTTCACAACTATAAATCTAACATCTATGCATGGAATACCGTTGCTATATATTGTTTAATGCCCTTCTGTTCATCTCGAGGTTCTCAACAAAGACGGATATGAAAAATAATCGACCTCGACTTGGGGTCTCTACTCCACTAATTTTATCACCGGCGTAATGTGGCTTTCCTGTGTCTTTTCTTTCATTTATTTTCATAGCATATGCTGTGACGATCACTTTTCACTGTTGCCCCGACAGCATGTATTGATGCGTGCTACTAGGTTGGCTTCTCGGTCCCACCCATATACTGTCGAAACAGTTAAATGTAACCGCTTCTTAATTTTCGGCAACTTCTTCTCTTGCACTTCCCGACAGTGGAACTCCCTTCCTCTTATTTGCTTCCTTGATATCTATAATCTTCAAAACTTTAAATGTAATGTCAATCGACAACTTCTGTTGACTTGATGCCCGTTCTTCTTTTTATCCTTTACTCACCCCTCGATACCCATTCTTTTCTCTTACTTAAACTCTCTGTGTCCCCTTGAGTACTAGTACCACTCCCGCTTTGCTTAGTGTGAATTGCTTAAAAGAAAGCGATACGTATTGTGTCGAACAATTCTACTACAGTTACTATATTACACTTGGTAAACAAATGCGGGTTATTTATGTACTTTCGGGGGCAGAGAACGTTTCGGCCTTACTCATGTGTGCATTTATGTCTACTACGTATCAAGATAGAGCTATTTTATAAAAATAATATTTACTGTTGTTTTTTTTTTTTACCTGCAGAATCTCATCCAGGTTTTGTGTGTGGGAGGCATTAACGAAATAGAATCATATGAAGATATTATTTAATGACATCGTTTCGCAAACTTTAAAAGATAACAGATTTGGTTTTCACATGCTAAAATGTCCTTCAGGTACGCGGACCCTACTACAACATCCAATCGTTTCTCATACGTCAAAATAGAAATCGGTGAATTTCTTTGAGCATGCAATTACCGCTAATTTGCCACTGGCGTATGGCAAATTTCTTCCCTGTTAAAGAAGATCTTCGTGCGACGCATTTAACAAGTTTGAATGAAAATAAATATCCGAGATATATAATGTAAGAAGGCTGATAGTCTCGTAAGAAGGAATCATCATCTTTGTTAAGGTCCTATCGTCCCGATGACCGTTCAATATCCAATCTATCATTGGAAAGGCATTAATTTAAATTAGTGACTAAAAATGTTTTCTATTTCACTTAGCAATATACATAGCTGGTCAAAATCATAAGACCAATGGAAAGAAAGAAAAAATACGTTTTATGTGTTTTACTTATTTGAGTAGAGCTTCGAAAAAATGACACAAGCAAAGGTGAAAAAATGCAATCTTTTTTTAGCATTTAATAGGGGAAAATGTCAATACCGAGAAATTCGGCTTAATAGTAGCTGGTCAAAAGTTTAAAACCATACCTAGAAGAAGCCGGAAACAGAGTAGGAAATTTATTGACGTTCAGATTTTAGCCAGCAGTGTACGTAAGTCTGGTTAAAGACTGATGTTGCGTTGTTATGGATTTTTTAAAGTGTATTTTTCTGTGTTTCAGGCAATTTTGTTTTTATTTCCCTGACGTATGTAAATATGCACCGGAAAGCAGGAAATGGTTGGAAATAATAGAAAAAAAATATCTGAATCCAGTAACAAAGAATTTTCATTGTGTTTAACTAAGCGTTCATAAATGAAAAAAAAGATTCTGCCCACCTAAATACATGATGCATATAACTTGGTGGTTGAAGTCAACACCAGCAGCTACAGTTTAATGCTTAAACACAATCATCCAGCAATGTATGTTGTGTTTTGGTTCAAAGGTTTATAAATGCTGGTCAATAATCCATTATAGGTAGGTCTATTGGGTGGACGGTAACGGTTGTGTTTCAAATTATAAATAATAAATAGTGTATCCGAGTGCAGTTACTTGTAGCTATTTTATAATGTTGTTTGCTTAGTCTATTCCCCACTATTTATCATTGATTACATTATTATCGCTGCTGGGTGTGGTCCTCTTTATGCTCTATCCCTGATATTGAGCACTTTAACCCATAAATATATCGTCCCTTAAAGCTATAGTTTATTATATATATATATATATATATATATATATATATATATATAATATTATTGTAAAAACACAGATGTAAATAAAATATATCTGTAAAAAAATTATAAATAAAAGACAAAAGGAAAACTGTACGATACCAATGCGTTTCCTTCCTTGAGGAATGCATTTACCTTGATAACGTTAAAAGGAATAAAACTCGCTGGTAGAGAAAAGTTTATCATTTTGGCTTTAACCATATTGTTGTATAGGAATAAGGTGTGACTACCGATACTTGGGTTGGAACATAGATCGCCAGTGTGCAAGCACAGGCGATCCCATTATTGAATTAAGTGGACCACGTGACCGTAGAAGAAACGCATATATAGGAAGTCGCGTGACGTCTAAATGATCATCATTTCCACTCTATCCTCTATACTATTCGGATCTGCACTTCTATCCTTTATTATGATATGAACCGCTATTCTCTATTCACTATACTAGATTTCTATTCGGATCACTGTTCGAGCGAGTATTATCGAGTAATTACTATTAGAGCGAGGGATATTCGAAGGCGTCTGACACCAGTATTGTTTAACTGTGTATTAGTTGTATCTGCGATTACAAAGTCTCTACTACAACGAGCATTCTTTGACTTCACAATAATATATATATATATATATATATATATACACACACACACACACACATACATATATATATATATATATATAAGTGATAGGGATTATTTCATGGAGAACATTAGTCCCATGTGAAGCCAGTGTAAGATACAGAGTACTGTATAATGATAAATTACGAAAATAACTTTAAAAATCCATATATGTTAGAATTTATTTCATGAATCTCGCTATATTCATTTCTTCAGATAAAAGGTTTTTACGAATGTTTCTTAAAAACATTACACACACACACACACACACACACGTGTGTGTGTGTATTTGTATCTGAAGGAGTAACCAAAGATAATCTGTTAATGAACTTCCATGTCAACTAGAACAGATAGAGGGGACAAAATGACACTGTGGTTCAGAGCAATTTTTCAGCAATAAAACTAATTTTCCGCGTCATCCCGATACATTTCCATGGCACTGTTCATTTAGTTGCGAGACGGACGGTGTTCCTTTTTCCTGGTAGTTCTGGGTATAACGATAAACTGCATCCGGCAGCAAGGCCTCCAATTTGAAGATTGGAGGTTTTGAGGATCGTGGAGCCACCTTTAAATTTCTAATGTTCCAATGGTCCACCCTGACCCGAGGTCATATCAACTGATACGGTCCCAGATATATATATGAACCACCAAACAAAATCATGAAAGTATAAAAATATATTTTTTATAATAAAATTAGCAACAAAACAATTACAGTAAAATGACTAACAATACACTTTATCTGTAGTTGATAGCATACAATTGACTACAAATAATATTTAGTTGAAACACAACATTTGTTTTTTAAAAATATTTCTATTTCGTCTTTAAATAACCCACAGAAGTTGATATGCAACATTTACCCCAGTACCCAGAATGTGACTTATCACTCACACAGTATTGTCCCCCACGACTAAAACACTTCTATAACACCCCTGCCTAAAATGGTAATCTGTTCTATGACTGTACTTTTTCATAGCAACCCTATTTCTCCGACCCACAATCGCTAGCGTCCTAATCACTTCTGGGTGCTTAGGCCACTACCTCTTCATTCAAGCTGATAGTCGATTCGGAAACATTCTCTCGGTCTTTCCAAACCCCCTTGCTTTTTTTTTAATATTTTGAAAAGATGTATTCGACAAAGTCTGCCAGATCTTTGGAATATGATGGAATGAACAGTACTCATCGGATTACAGCAGAATGATGAAACAATTCTACAAATAAATACTCTTATAAACAATAACTAGATGGTTTAATATTCACTGCTGTTGACGCTATGAGTGTAAACATTTGCTAAGCAATAATACGATTCGATAAAGTCTCGCTTCTGACAAGTATTTAACGACTCTTCTTTGACAAATTCTCCGACGACTGTGCTGGCGACTGGGCCAGATCTCTCTACAAGTCTCTAGCTAGATTAAAAAAAACAACTCCGGTTTCAACTGACTGTAATCTGCTACGCATTTGAATAAATAGGGGTTATCTTGCCAACTAGTCAATTCCAACCACGAGATACCCTGGAAACAGTCTTAATTTACACACAAGTCCACGCAATTTCGGGACCCACCCAATTTTCGTGTCCTGTTATTTTGATTCTGGCAATATCTCAGCTTTGACGATTTTCACCTATTGGCCTTGTCAACCATTGAGTAAAATACCTATTATTTCAAATCGTGGTTATCACGGTTTTCTGAATTGCCATGTCAATCACTGTCTTCCTGATTATTCTTTTGTCTCGCTCTTTAGTAAAGTTTCTCTTTTCTGAATCTTCCAAACCCTGTAACGCTTTGTGCTCTATAGTCTTGCGTGGACTCAACTCTGTTACCTCGATGTCATAGCCAGGGAAAGTGGTATATTTCTTACCATTTTCAGTCCATTTAGATCTTTTGATCGACGTTAAAAAAAATTTGCATTATATTCAGGTGTCATATTGTTACGCTTGACCGCCAGCTCACTGCTCACATCCGCTGTTTGGTTTCTAGAATCTTTCATGTTTACAAAATCTTCCGCATGAGGGAATTAAATGATCCCTGCTTGCTAAGACTTTAAAAGGTCAGACATCTTTTGGCTGTACACATTTCGATAAAAGGACAAAATTATAGTTTTTTAACAGAAAAATATCTCTTCTGTCATGCCCCCAACATCCGCTTTAGATGTCATGAAATTCTTCTATTTGTCGTGTCCCTTCAGGGTGTGGGCTATCATGCCACCCCACAATTACCTATCCTTAGTCTCTATTAATGCAGTTTAAATTTTCGCGATCTCTCCTAATCCCTATTTTGCCGACCATTTACACAAAATTTTAGGTCGGTTTTTGAGCGGATTTCCTTTCTCTTAATAGGGGCTGTGAGTATCAAATTTTAAAAGCACTGTTTCATCATTATGCGCCTTAGATAATGTATCTTCCTGGTTTTAAGTTTAAGTGTCCTTTTTGTTTCCCTTTTCTCTAAATTTTCGCCGTCGCTCGTATGTTAGGTCCATGTTATTCTTCTGATTCTTCACTTCGTTTTTTAGCAGATTGTCTAGGATTCACTGCCATACAAGGAGACAGATAATTATATAACAGTTTAGTAATCTTTTCTTTATTTCTAATGAGATTTTACTGTTTCTTAATACTATGTTACTTTTTTTGTTTCTGCGGCCTTTAGTCGCCTCTTCATCGACGAAGAAATTGTCTAGCGTTCGCTGCTATATTGGAGGAGTTACGTAGCTATTCGGTACTCTTTTTTCTTTGGTTGTTTCTGCTGCTTGAAGTCTCATCTGTTCTAGAATTTTCTAGCAATCACTGCCACATGGTGTAGAAGCAACAAGGAACCAATTCCTCCCCAGCGGCCTCTACGTTCCTGCAATGGGGAGAGGAGGGCGATGTAGAAATCGGATAACTTACCTTCTAACATGGCTGTCTCCTTTTAGAAAGGCAAGCCAGCTAATCTACCTCATTTATAGGAGAGTACCTAATACAGAAGGTGGTTAAGTCCACTTTACTATAATGGACCTGACCAACACATTTGTATGAGTGGACTCTATTCACTCACATATCTCTCCATTAAATCACTTAGTGGGTATATTTCCATTGTGAGTGACTAGACCAGTCTACCTGAGCGTCAAACCACTTGCAATTAACAAATATTCAACACATGGGAGAACTGATATTACATAAGAATTCAGTCCACTTGTATTTTATTCTAACGAAAAGCAAAATAACACTAAATGTTACGGCTGCCAAAGCGATCGCTGTATATGCAAATTTATTTTGCAGACCAAATAAAATGTTTAATTGGTTGTATTTAATTTGTTGCACGGGTCGGAAGGTTTTAATTTTCTCTTGATAGGTTTATCTGTGTGCATATGCATAATTTTTGATTGGAGGAGAGTCCAAGTGTCGGTAGGTGTCAAGTTGGCTTTTCAAATATCCTGTCTTTGGTGTCATGTCATTGTATCTTTGGTTTTTGGCTGTAGAATATAGTTTTTTGCATTTTTCAATCAGAAATAAATAATTTATTTTTAGACGTTGACTTTTTAATGATTAATGTGTCACCGTCATTTTTCGCTATTAATTCGCACAGGTTATATATTAGAATTTGTTGGATTTCTTGTTGAGATGCTATTTTATTGAGCCATTATCGGACATATTACAAGGTTACCGTCGCGATAATGTTGATATTATTTAAGCAATGTAGGTATTTGAATTCTTACAAGAGGTGGGACATTTTCCATTTGAGTAAGATACTTCTGAAATGAGTTTTTTTTTTCTCCTGTATATTTTTTTCTTCTATCTTTGCTGGGGGATCATACTCAAGATACTTAGTTTGAAAGTATCACTTAATGAATAAAAAACTCCTTAAAAGAGAACGGCTAATATTACGATTACCATATATATTTATAAAATTTCCTTTTATAAAAGCCTAATAAAATGTTGTACTCCCATCCCCCACATATTATTAAAGTACCATTTATGTCACGATCTTCCTTAAAACTTTGCCGTTGATCACATCTTCTGTCCATGTTTTTCATAGCATCTTTCTGTAGAACCACAACACCGTCGATTCAAGTCCAAATTATTACTGATGCTGAAAGTCGAAAAGAGAACAATTTTATATTAGGATGAATTCATCCTTAGCCACTGAAAATGATAGGAATAGAATCTAGGCTTCGAAATATGTAGTCAAGCTGCACATGCCTCGCAATAATACATCATAATTTTTCTACGGTAAAACCATAGTATGTAAATTACCTGAATATATGCTCTCTATCTCTCTGATATACCTTGAAGATATGGACGATCAGGACTCTTCACAGAATCCAGTTTGTCTGTTCTTTTCAGCAATACCGGCTCCATTATTTCCCGTAAATGTCTGTTTTACGTTTTCTTCATCCGTTTCTTAAATTTGTCACTTACTTTATTTGTTGATTCTTTTCACAACTATGTTTAAGGATGTGTAGTATGAGGTCTATGTTCTTTAAGGCTTATTTCTTCATATTTCCAGTATAAGTGTACCGTGTATAAGCCGAATTTATGTATTGTGCGATTTCTAATTTTTGTGAGAAAACGTATGGTTTCATGTATCTGATGTATAATGCGACCACAGTTTCTAAGGCCTACACGAGCTTTACCGTAGAAAAACAATGCAGTATGGTCTATCCCCCTGAACATATTTTATAGCAAATAATTCTTTTTTATTATTGTATAAAGGTACCCCAAGATGGCGACAAAACTATTTACTGTAAAATATCTGATACGCAGATTTACATGTCGTACTTTTGTTTTCGTTCCTAACTGATTTTTAACCTTTTCCAAAAAAAATGACCTTTGTATAATGCGACGCTCTTATACTGATCAGAAAAACACGCACTATACTCGAATATTTCCGATATTTGTTTTGCAAAAAAATCAAAGGTACAATGAAATTACTATTCCATTTAATTATCATATTTGCTGTTTGACTTACTGGAGCCAGCCGAAAACTTAAAGAAGGTAGCGTTTGTTAAATGTGAATAAAAATCAGATTTAAAGAAATAGCGTGAAATACCGTTGCAAGTCATAAGCAATTATTTAATGATGTAGAATTTTAAATGATTAAAGGATTAGGAATAATTGTGAGTTCAAAATAAATAAGCTGAATTAAGCAGATTAACAAGAAAAATCGTTTGCAAGAAATAAAAGATAACTGAACTGTTATGTAATATCATTCCTCCTGGATGGCAAGGAAGGCTGGACAGATGAAGAAGAGAGAATTCATTTAAAAAGTCTATGATTGTATCATCATCGAATAAACAGTGCAAGGGGCATAGTGCTATGATGGAGAGTGGGTGCATTGCTTGGAATAGGCTATTGACAACTTTAAACAATTCAGCCACATAGAGAAGCTTCCCTCCCTGCGATCGGCATGGTTGATGCTCGGATCCTAGTGAGCTTCTCACTGCGCCTTCTTGGATTCAAGTTTTCAACTGAGTTGAGGTGGAACAGCTATATTGAATCGGTAGCTTGCAGTTATTGCAAGGAAGGTTTTTCTCGTCAGAGTTCATCTTGCACATTTACAAATATATAATTCGCCCGTGCATCGAATACTGTTGCCATATCTGGTCTGGGACTCCTGCTATTCATCTCGAGGTTTTTGACAAAATCCAAGGATGATCTGCATTATAATCAATACTGACGTGGCATCTTGACATCAGTCACTTTCTCACAGACGTGATTTGATTTCACTCTCTTTTCTACAAATATTTTCATAGCAACTGCTCTGACGAGCCATTTTGTCTGGGGTCCCGGCTATATTAATTTAAGCTTACAATTAGATTCTACGTCCCCCATCTTCACTGTTGAAATAGTTAAATGTAACGGCCACTTCTAATCCAGCAGTTTTTTTTTTCGCGCTTCTCGACAGTAGAACGCGCTTTCGTTTTCTTGCATCCTTGAAAAACTACGATCTTCAAAAGTTTAAATGCAACGTCAATCGCCATCTTCTCACGTCTTGAATCCCGTTCATTTTCTATCCTTTCTTCAGCGTCCCCTATGGCCAGTCTTTTCTGTCACTTTCGGTCTCTGTAATTCCTGCGTGTTAGTGGCATTCCCACCCTGCTTGGCGTAAATTGATTTAAGAGAATGTGCAATTGTTAGGTTGTTCAGTAAAAATTCCTTCGTCTCTCTACCTCACACACACACACATATATATATATATATATATATATATATATATATGTGTTTTTTTTAACTTGATGTTTCCGAGTGCTCGAAACATTTTCTAAATTCCGAGAGAAAAACTTTCGAATATATTTATGTACTTAGTCACTGTCACACACACACACACACACACACACACACACAACATATATATATATAATTTTTTTCTTGGATATGCTTGCAAAAATTGTAGCCCTCATAGGACATAAAAACGTGAAGTTAATATTGATTCAATTTTTAATATTAATATTCATTTTTTTTTTAACTCTGTTGACTGTTTAGAGCTCGGATTATATAATATTTTATTCTTACTACATACATATATATATATATATATATATATATATATATATATATAGGGCGCGTGACCGAGTCATTAATACGTTCCTTTTCCGAAAATCCCCACCAGAAAGGTGACTTTTTTATTTTATCGGTCTGGGTGTGGGACCGATCCCAGAGTGTGGTACGTTTGGAAAATGCCTGTAATTCATACTACGGTTTTGTGAGTGAAGTTGGGTGCCGTCGATGGTTTTGCTAGCACCAAGTCGCCGTGACCCAGGGTTTGAGCGTGCTGGGCTTGTTCAGGCTGTTGATCGAGCCAGGTAAATCTCTTTCCCAGAAACTAACATCAGCTCAGCGTACAAACTAAAGGTGGGGTCTCTGAAGGTCTACAAGCGTGATTGACTAGACTTCCTAGTATACACGCATACCTGGATACGAGCGGCCAACCTCTCTCTCATATATATATATATATATATATATATATATATATATATATATATATATATAGTGCTCCGAAAGCCTTGTCACCCCTACGCAATAAAATTTCGCTCAAAATTCTGTTGGGTATTATCAAGGAGAGAGTCTGATATGAACGATACCAGAATACCCATCAGTTGAAGGACACCGTTCAGAGAGGCTTTGCAATAATCAACAGAGCTTTGTAAAATATCACGCATGACATAGCCATCATCATTTTGTGCCACGAAAATGGTGTTCATACAGACCTTCCCGATATGTGACAGCGCCAATGAAAACGAATAAACTGAATCTAGTACACGGGTTTTGGATTACTCGTATTTCTATTGTTTTCATTTGTTTTTGGCAGAGGATTCATATACTTTCGGACCACGCTATATATATATATATATATATATATATATATAATCAAGTATGTGGTGCATAATAACAGGACAACGAAAGAATAGGTTTAATCCTAAAGATGTTTTAAGAAATGTGTTATTGTTAATTGTGAGAAATTTTGGATCGTGCGGTCGCAACGCTGAGGTTATTACCTGGATGTAAAAAAACAAATATATTTTCATACCCGTTGATATCTGTAGGAACAGATGAAAGCTTGTACAAAAAAAAGAAAAGAAAGAAAGACCTTATGCAACTGGAATTTATAAACAGGGATCATAACATTCATTTACAGGTTCGGGGTTAATGTCATTTATTAAATTTGTTTGCGAAGATGTTTTCTCGCCATTTATATCATTAACCTCAATATCTGTTTTTTTTTGTATGAATGATTCATGTCATATATATATATATATATATATATATATATAAGATGGTAATGCTTAAGTAAGATTAGATTATTTTGAATGTAGTTGTAAGAATGTTATAAGAGTATTCTTATGTTCGCATAAAATAAATCTGTACACATCGCACATGATTTTCTCCTTTCTATGTTCTTTCATCCGGACACGGTACTCCACTACTTGTCTTTTTTAGCCTTTAACGATACTTGTCTTTTTTCTAACTCTTCTTTCAATCATTTACACTAGCTTGCTAGGTAGGTTATTCGCCGCTTTTCTCTGACCCTCTTTTTTTCAACGTTTCTTTACTGTGACAAATATTATCTTTCCACCTTATGTAGCCAAAGAAATTCAACTATCTTATTTCTCATTCTCTAGTACAATTGATTGTCATTTTTTCTAAAATTTTATAATTGCACACACGTTTAATCCATGGTCTTCTGAGCATTCTTTGATATTCTTCTGCAGAGTCACATGTCAACCTCAAGTTTCCTCTTCATTTATAATGAGAGAATTCACTGACATACAATATAGAATAATTTTACATATCTGTCCAGTTCTCTTTACTTTGTAGCATTTTTCCTGTTTCTTCATTTTTCGAATGTATACTTCGCTGTTCCAATGCGGTTTCGTATTAGGGTGTCACATTTTCCGTCATTTGTTAAGACACTTCCAAGATATTTTATTTTCATATAAATTTACAACATGTAAATTATACTTCCTTACAGAACTCCTTGAGTATACTCTCCTTGTGTCAAAACATACCAGGTCCTGTCAGTCGCAATTACAAATAAAATGTCTTCACCTTGAGCTGTAACTAATGCCCTATTAACCCGAGGAGATAATAATAATAATACATCTTACACGTCTTTCCGACAAACCAAGACAATGATTCGAAATGGCCCTCGCTTATACTTTATATCGCGAAAAAGTTAGTTGGTTGATTTTACAGAACTTCATTTACATTGTTCGGATTGTTGTTCTTGTCTATATTGGCATATTCATGACGTTTCGGTCGTTGTACGCTCTGGCCTTCTTCGGGTGACTGGAATTTCGAGCTGACTCCTTTATATCGTCCACCGGGGCAAACTGTTCGCATTTCCTGTACCATGTTTCTTCCGGATGTCCCAGTTATCTCCCTTTAACAAAACATTCTCAGATTTATAAACAGATATTGAAAGACAACCTTTGTTGGGTTTATTCATTTAAGACGAAATGAATGAAAGGCCGACATCTTACTTCGAGAACTAGATACATTTGGTAAACAGTAAGAAAACGTGGTTACTAACAGCTGTGAACCAAAATAGATAAATATCTAACTCTTTCCATCTCTCTCAGGGCTTGTCTGTCCGACAATCTATCGGTCTCCTTTTCTTAATCTAATCATATTGAATTTATTCCCACACTGATCAGAAACATCGACGAAAAGAATGTCTTCACCGTTATTTGACACTTGTCCGGCTAAAGCACATTAAATTGGGCAGAAGAATAGTTTCATGGAACATTAATAAACAAACTTTTGGATTCTCAAACAATGGTTTCTTAGTGATGCACGCTCAAAGAATTACTTTGAACTGAGATTACTATCACGAAGATATATTCAATCGTCTGTCTAGCATGTCTATTCTGGACTTCAATGTGCTGTCGACTGAATAGACTTGGGAAATGGTGAACATCATTCGGTCTATCTCTCAGTTCGTACGCAACGTTCATGAAAATAGATAACGGATATGAAAGGAGTAACATAGCGAATGTTTTTCGTAGGGCATGCGCAGACCTGCCAATATTGATAAGAATGAAGACAAGACTGCTCGTGGCATGATCAGATGCTCGTGATCTGTCTTCCGCCAATGAGAGACATGCAAACAGAAACGTGATTTTTGTTTTCCTGTTTGTTGAAGTCGAGGAAGAAAGCAGAAATCGGCAAAAGCAACAACAATGATATTAGCATATGAATCCAGAATAAAATAGACTACGCGGATTGCTGAAAACATTCGGCCCGACCGAGAAGCCGAAACGTAAAAACCTGATGACTGTCTCTTTGTCGTCTTGTACTACATGTTTCCAACAACTGTTTAGCGAACACACACACACACATATATATATATATATATATATATATATATATATATATATATATATATATATATTAGTCATTTTTATGTTTAACATGATTTTATAGATAAAATTATTTAAGTAAATGTTCTGTTTATAATAAACAGTATTAAACAACATTTACCGGCCTGAATGTCCGATAGATTTTCATAGAAAATATTCGTCCTCCGACAGGATTCGAACCGGATCGGTAAGGCACGTCAGGCCATATGACGGTTCCGTATAGGATGATGTAGGTGTACAAGCCAATGATTAAGCGAGGATTAACCCGTTAAATATAATATATTTTATTCAACTCCTACCTTTGTCAATTCCTATCGGCCATTTCGTGTGCGTAACGTTATGAACGGCCTTGAAAACCTCATCCAACTGTGGACCTTATATTTTATTGTGTTATCGTAGGTAATTACCTTTTATCACTGATCTGAACAGTCATATATTTTAATGAATACAACTCCTCGCCATGATTGTAAGGAGACATGTGCATTTCGGCCGATCATGTTAATCTGTTGTTAGCTACTAAGAATTTAGCTCCAGTTTACCATGTACCAGGATATTCTGCTATTACATTGTGCAAGACATGTCCTGGGATAAAATGCCTTATATGTACTCTCTCAAACTGTCAGATGCGTTATATTTATTTACATAGTTCGAACTGTTGTCCTCATCTTTATAGCCATATTCACGACGTTTCGGCCGTTGTACGCTCTGGCCTACTTCAGTTGATGGGAATTTCGAACTGAACACTTTATTTCATTGTAGATATTTTCTAGATTGTTCTAGTTCCAAGTGCCATTTCTCTTCCGGGCGTCTCGGTTATCTCAGTTTGACTCCACTCTTCAGTCTTTTGTTCCACTGAGCCATGTGTCTTTGGGGACTGATAAATTTAATGTCTCAGTATATATATATATATATATATATATATATATATATATATTTTAACAGAGCTCATATTGCAATTTTTTGGTTATTGGTTTTCACTAGCACTTCTTCCCATATTCTAATCATTTCTATGGTTGGGCGGCCTAGAAGATGTTTGTGCCCTAGCATATGGGTTGATTCCTTATATTTTCGTATTTCCATTGATTTACTCTAATAGTTATTTCAACTTCATCCCACAGGGTGTGGTGGTATTCCTTTTCTCTCCATATGTGGTCAGATACTCCTGATTTTTCTATTTTCCTTCGTGGTACGACTTTACGATGTTCTCGAAGTCTTACCTTAAGGGGGCAAACTGTTTCTCCTATATATTTCTTGCCACAGCTGCACGGAATAACGTACACATAGTTTTTAGTCATGTTCTCATCTATGCGGAGGTCTCACCCGGAAGAGGAGTCTGAATTGCAATTGAATCTTTAAATTTCTAGAAATGGTTGACCATTGCCTTCACTAAGAGTCGTTGCCATTCAAGGTTAGAGTCTCAAAGCTGAGAGAGATAAAGTATTGGGTCAATTATTTTACAAGAGTCAAAGTAAAGGCATCAAACTTGATTGTGATTGAAATTCGAATTGCCTACTTTCATTATTTACATTATTCAGACTATTGTATCATCTTTGTCGCCATATTTATTACAACGTTTCGGCCGTTGTACGCTCCGGTTTTCTTCAGGTGGTTGGAATGTCGAACTGAACCCTTTATTTCCCTCACTGGGGTAGACTGTTCTAGTTCCAGGTGCCATGACTAATGGACGTCAGTTATCAGTTATCTCCTGTTAATTCCCCTCTCCAATGTCTCTACCGCCTTAACCCGGTATTGGACTCACACTGTTTGGGTCCTCTCACTGGATCAGAAATATAGACAGCTTACTTTCATCTTAAGAAAGCCTATAAACAGTTGACAGCAAGAAACAATTAGCATAGATCTCATTGTGACAGCTAGCAATTGCAACACTGGCAGCTTGATGTCATAATTTAAATGGCGAACTCCGCTTAAATTCATGGAGTCAATGTACCAAAGAGGAAGCTTCGCGGCGTAAATTTTTATAGAAGAGGCAAAAATAAGCTATGTTACGGCAGTGGGAAACTGACTGAAGCCGAAATACCAGATCAGGACTGATAAATTTGCCGTTTTTTTTTTTTAAACTATTTTGTTAAGAATTTCTGCGCGCATAAATAATCACCCTACCAGATGTGGCTGCAAAATACAATACTAGATGAATACTAGATTTATAAATAGATTCTGGTGAGAATAATTGTCTATCAGGACTTAACGAGTGATTCAAGCTTATAATTCCACTTCATGACAGTAAAGAAACGTGAGTGCAAGGTGGCTTAGTGAGTTGCTATCCTAGAGGTTAGTATCAGTCATGTTGATGTAAGGTAAAAATAAGGTTCAATATGAGTGAGACCAATTTCGTTTTACACACGTTGAAATTAACATTCCATTTCTTGCCTCATTTCACAAGGAGTAGGCCAGTTTCGAGATCAGCAGCCATTTGACAGAGATATATTCAGGATAGTCTCATATTAATAACGATTAAATATGTCCGAGGAAATGTTTTGGAGGAAGTTCTATCAGAGATGAGTTGAAATTTATCGTGTAAACAGTTAAGCTTTAGAATGCCCGTTTTTTAGTTTTTTATTTTTTTTTTTTTTGTATCAATGCGCTTTTAGGCTTGAATGCTTCTTTCAGCGGAACTTAATGATTATTTTTTCGCCTGAAAAAAAAAAAAGGAGCACGCGATCCGATTCCTCCATGAGTAAACAACAAATTAGTGAAACTAATTGATTTTTTTTTAGGGGGGAGGAGAAATGAATCCTTGCCCTTCAAGTATATAGTATTTTTGAATTTGGCAAAATATCTAGAAAACTTCAATTCTTTTTTGTTGCGCGTTTCTGCTAATTATATTTTACTATGGCCAATCC
Organism: Acanthosepion esculentum; assembly: GCA_964036315.1. NCBI lineage: Eukaryota > Metazoa > Mollusca > Cephalopoda > Sepiida > Sepiidae > Acanthosepion > Acanthosepion esculentum. The sequence continues at coordinate 47,515,126 of OZ038506.1, read as the reverse complement.
CACTACAAAGTTAAAACAGAAGAACAGGGTAAAATAATACGAAGGAAAGTATATATACAAGACAAAAGTAGCCAAAGCAACAGTAATAAGGCACGTTCATAAAATAAAATGGCGTTAATACACAAAAGGGATACAGAGAAGTGAGCGTGGCGTTCTGGCTACAAGACGAGAAAGGACCATAATATGGCGGATGAGACTGAGAAATGGCATATCTTCTTGGCTAGTAAGAAATCCCAGAATGCATGTGTATGGTTTGTCTCTACATTTGGTAAGTGGGGATGTTATGCAATCACTTCTGATGCATTTTGAACCAGCAGTTGTTAAAATGAAATATTTTAATTAAAGGATTTTTAATCAAACACAATTTGTTTATTTTTGGTTTTTACTAAAACCCTTATTTTAGGGGATAGACATATGTGAGAAGATCTCTCTGTTTAATTATAATGGGTAAAATTAACGTCTACTGGTCTAGACCGTCAAAATTTTATTCAAGCAGAATGTACCTTTTAGCATCAATTAAAAGCGCGTTCCCTATTTCCTCTGCAATCACATTTTCGCAGCATAAATGTTTTAGCTGGCAGATAATCTTTCCATGGTGGACATGAATTTCATTAGATATATAAGGCTTACAGCCATATCACGTTGAAACGCCGATTCTTGTAATGTCACGTAAGTTAAGCAATATCGAGTCTGATCATTACCCAGATAGGTAACTGCGTGGAAATACCAGGTGCTGTCAGCTTAGATGTCCGGGTAGTTTAATGAATAACGGTTTGGGAATTAGTAATCAGAGAGACTTGTTCTAATTCCAGTTGGATCGGTTATATTCACTTACGCCGGAATACCCTTGAGAAAGATATGAATTCACCGCTTCTGCTTTTAGATATGGTTAATTAGTAAGACTTGTAACAATAAATCATTATTATCGCCAGAATAATACTCAGTTTGAAAAATATTTTCTTGCTAATCGTGTTAACTAATCTGCTAAGGATTGATAAGTCGCAAAATACGAATTCATTAAATATAAAGAGATGATTGTAAACACTAGTTCCAACGAGAATAGTGTTTGAAGTAATAAGAAAAAAAAAAGAAATATCTAATATGTTAGACGTACCAGAATTTGTAAATCCGAATGGTGAAAGTGTCATTATAGTCTTGAGGATGAGCGGTTTCCGTAACATTTGGCATAGAAATTTGGGCAAACTATCGTGAGTGTATTGGATGCGGCTCAGATGAGGATTTCATGCGGTCCCTGAGAACCAACAAATATTAATTTTAATCCCATACAAAACATTTGCTATTTCAAGGGTTACTTGTTAAATAAAATTCACCAGGAAAGAAGAGAAATGAACGGAAACCACATGCATGGAACATTGTATTTTCATTTGTTTTGCGCATATCAAAGTTTAATATTATTCTGATTATAAAAGCTTTCTGAGTTGCGCAAATCTCATTGTAAAGAGTCTAAACATGCACCAATCCTGATGAGCGGTCAAACTTGAGGCTCCTTGACTCGAAGGCGTGCTTGGTATAAAGTTCAATCCGAACCTAAAATTGTTCATTTGTACCATTGCAAAAGATGCTGAAAGAATGATAGTTTCATTGTATCTTTGCACAAAAAAAAAAATGCCTAAATCCTATTACCGTACTCTAACTGTGGAAGGATGAGATTAGACTAGGAATATATATATATATATATATATATATATATATATATATATATATAAATAAAATGTTCTTTTCTGGGTCACCCTGTCTACTTCATCATGGGCACGACGTTAAACTGCATCCAACAGCAAGGTTTTTGATCAGGAGGTTTTGAGGAAGCGTGGAACCACCTCTTAATTGCTGGTGTTCCCAGGTCCACCCTGACCCGGGGTGGTAGCACCTGTTGGGGTACCAGCTATGGGCAAATGGTGAACTTCCATAACTTTTCCAAACTTCCAGGTCTTTTCCAGCTCATTTCCGCGTCCTGGGTATGACGACAAGCTACATCCGCGTCCTGGGTATGACGACAAGCTACATCCGCGTCCTGGGTATGACGACAAGCTACATCCGCGTCCTGGGTGTGGCAGTAAACTGCATCCGCATATTTAAAGCGGTTGTGTTGCCAACTGTCCCTTTTTGAAACAATACTATTGCCAGCTACACGTTTTTGAAACAATGATGTTGCCAACTATACGTTTTTGAAACAATGATGTTGCCAAAGTTAGCCTTAAATTACGTTTACAAAGTATATATATTTAATAAATATGTGTAAACAGGATCTGGCATTAAATAACCCATAGTAGTTGATATGCTATAAAACCCCAAACAAGCAACCAACCAACCTATCTACTTACTTATTTCCTTTATTTCCCTATCTCATTCCCTTTCCCCGCCTCATGTCTAACGCTCTTTCTCTTCTCCCATAAAAACTTCTATTGAAATCTGTCTTTCTCCTCCTTTCCATCCCCTTTTACTATTATAACTTTTTCCTTTTTTCTTCTTTTCCTTTTCCTTATGTCTGTATAAATTAAACTCCATTTATTTTGTGAAACTGGCCTGAAGAGATGGACTTCTGAAATGCACGAAATAAATTAACACCTGATCTTATGGATTTTTAAGGATTCTTTGTTCATTTTATATATATATATATATATATATATATATATATATGGTGCGATGGATACATTGTTTAAATAACCAAAAATGAAAATAACACTATCTCATTTTAACAGATATATTTACCAAAATTACACAAATATCTAAAGAGTAAATTTATTCAATAAAATCACCATTGACTTCAACCACAGCCTCCAGACGACTTCGGAATCTCCTGAAACTCTTCTAGGAATTCTAGTTGTTTAAGAAGATGAATGTTACCATAATCCTGGCTTTCTTTGGTGTTAGACCTATTTATTCCCAAATATACAGAAATTGTGGTCTTTTGTTGATGTTATATGGAGATTTTTTTTTCTTTTCGCTCAGCTGCGCCCCAAAGCTGTTGCGGTTTAATGAGTTAGGTGGCCATATGTAAGGGGTGATGTGATAGCAGAAAGTGTCTGACAGCCATTATTAGGTTCTCCTGCTTGGGTGGTATGGTGCAGCGTCCAGTTGTCACACAGGATCATCCATCAGACAACCTCTTGACCCAAGGCAGCACTACCTTCTCAATGCACTTGATGTCGGCCGTCGTTTTCGAGTTCGCGCTCTGTGGGAAGATGAATGGAGGCATAACATCGCCATCTCTAGGGTTCACTATAAACACCTTCGTAATCACCATTAGACTGATCCAACTCTTTCCGAATCCTCAGCTCACAAAAGAAAATGTTCGTATTGGAGCTTCAGCCGCAAATGCCAAGCACTATATATACCGAATGGGAATGTCTCATTTCTCATAAATACCTTGGATACTATTGTAAGTCGGGAGGTAATATGCTGTCCACCACAAGCAGTGTTTTACCTACTTCCCGCCCCTGACGAGTATTGTATTTTGTTGATGTTTTTAAGATTACCATTTCATTTCAACCTCCGTTTTGCTTATTCCTAATTCAGTAACATTTCCGAGGTTACAACAGATGTTATCATACCTGTTCAGAAATATCTAAACTGTCAGTTGGATAGAGTAGGTCAATGCTTAAAATGCCTTCAAGCAAGTGAAGCCTGTGGGTTTGGGTGAATATTCCCAAACAAAGAACTGTAACATACAGCAGGAACTACATTATTTGAGGACTTTCAGCAGCTAAAATGGATAGCACATGCAACTTGAGGAGAAAATAATGTCATAATGAAGATTCTGACTTTCCACACTGCTACAACAACCCCATCAATAGTGGAAAGATCGATAACAGCTGCTGGAATTGAGAAAATAGTTCTCCTGAAATATTGTTTTAAAGAGGAAGATTTTATAAATTTCAAGCGACAGCAGTATTGGCTGCTCGGTCAATGAGTACTGCGTAAGGAAACCGCTTAATATAACCATTACACGCCCGATTTACTAGAGAGGCAAGATATGTTTGATAGGCTTACGAAGTACAAGAGTTCAGAAACGTTACTCGAAAGCCTTCGTATTTCTCGAATGTTGCGGCTTCCTCGACGGTTGTAGAATGTTAATCGACCTGAGCAGCGCCATAAAAAGCAACAAAAATAAAACGAGAGGAACAAATATAATCTTCTGTATAAAATTAAAATGTCCGTCTATCAAATACAATATATTCATAAAGTGATCAGAAGTATTACGGTGTGACAGGATCTGGCAAAAGGCTGTTATTTAATCCGGGGTCAAAACCGAACCCGTAAGCTCGGGCAAAAATTCCCCGTAGACCCCGTATACCCGGGGTCGGGTAGCTGTCTACAACCCCAGAGGAGACAATGCTCTTCGGCATAGCATCATCTGGGTTCCTCTCTGCCCGAAGGCAGAGAGTTCGACCAGCACAGCTGGAAACGAATCTCCAACTAATTGACGAAGCAAGGTTATTTACCCCCCCTCACGAGGTAGGATGTGGCACAAGGCCCTTATTTAATGCGGGGTAAAACCGAGCCTGTAGGCTCTGGCAAAAATTCCCCGTAGACCCCGTAAAAAACGGGGTCGGGTAGGTGTCTACCACCCAAGACGAGACTCTGCCTCGTCTCGGTACTTCTCTGAACCGAAGGCAGAAAGTTCGACCAGCACAGCGGGAGACGAATGTTTACCGGATCGACAGACACCTGAAGAAGGCTGGATGGTACAATTAGTGAAACGTTGTCATAATGAAAACAAAAACGAAGACGTTTATCTGAAGAGTTTCGATGAAATCCAAAAAAGGGTCTGTAATATTATCGGTCCTGACCTGGCATCTCTAATTCAATCACTTTCCCCACTGACGTCACGTAGTTCCCCTGCGTTTTTCTCTTGACATTCGTTCTGAATAATTGTTCCAAATAGTATTCTTGTCGGTACCTGGTTCGCATGAATGTTAGCGTACGGCTAGATTGGTATTTAGGTCTAATGGCTTTACTGTTGAAATACCTAGCTATTACCGTGTGATCTGTTCTAATAGCTGTGTCTCTTTTCCTCTCTCAAATGAAAGAACAATCCCAATTTTCTGTATTCCTCAACTATGTGCTTTTATTGTCCTTTCTCCTCACTAAGTTTTTATTTCCTTTCACTCTAAGAAACTCCATGCATCTGAGTGGCATATCAGCTTGCTTGGGATTTAGTTATAACATATTCTTACAGACGTTCAGTAATTCCTCATTATGGAACTAAACAGATAATACTATAAAACAATTTCGAACATAACGAGAATTTAACTTCATTAAAACAACATGAGAATAGAATTTCCCTACAGAATCACTTTCATAGATGCCGCGGGTCTCTGAAAAATATCAGTAAAAGAAAGAATATTATTACTTAGATTGTCTATTCGGCTAATACTATAAGCACGACCGGAAAGAAAATTTTAAATCGAAATATTCAGACGGGTTTATGCCCCATGACAATAAAAAAGTAACCTTATTAATCTCGTGTGTGTAAGTTAATGACTATCGTCCAGCCTGTTCAGAAATATCTAAGCTATCGTCTATGTCCAACCGTTTTCTCACATTGATGATTAAAAATAATTTCAAAAGTATAAATACACAACATCTTATAAAAGACAACTCTTCATCATATGATATCATATAGACTAGCGTTGTTGAACCAAAAACAATAAAAAAAAACAATATATTTAACAGATGCAACATGTACCTGCATAACACGTATAGCTACAAAGGGGAAATTTAGACATCATAAAGAAGTTGAAAAGAAAAAGCGATCAATTTTAGAATAAGTGATTCTATTTTCCCGCAAATTATTTACAAGGTAAAGATTGTATAGATTTCAACGGACAGTAACTAACTTTCCTGTCAATAATGTTTATTTTATGGAAACTAATCACACCATATACACTGCAGTACAAAGATTTGAGTGAACCCGTGTAATTTCTTTTTAAAATTGACCCAAAATTAGTTGTTTTGTATTTTAAATTAAAAAAAAAACTCATTATACATGGTATAAAAGTGAGACCTATTTTTCTTATTAGAAATTTTATTATGACGAAAAGAAAAAATTCATTTTACGATTAAATTTGGCTCTCCTAAAAATATATTCGTTTATCCTTGATTACTCCAGCACAAATTTTTGGCATTCGTTGCAAAAGATTGTCGAAGTACAAGTTTGTTAATTGATTCCATACTTTCTTCATTAACTCTGAGAGGTTTTTATCATTTTTTTTTTCAATCTTTCGTCAAGTTCATCCCATGGCTTTAAAATCTGAACTGTAGTTTGTGTGTGTGTAAATATATATATATATATATATATATATATAATATAGTAATTTAATTTGTTCGAAGACCGATCTCGGAAATCAGAATGTTCCAAGCATTTACCCCACTGAAATTAATGGGAATGTTGCCGATCCGATCCAGAACCCTAAAAACACCCATATTTTCTGAAAATTCACCCTATTTTTTATTTTATTTGTGGGTTATTGACAAGTGAAAAAGTATGAATAAATAAGAAATGTAGTTGAGAAACAATATAAAAGGAAAAGCAAATTCTAAAGAAATACGCTGGAAGCTTGGCGCTCGCTTAATTGAAACTCGTTCATATCAAGGGAAAAAATCGGCTAAACTTCGGCTCGAATGCCGGCACGCTCGTACCTCAAGGCATTACTTATATATATATGGTTTTATGCTATGTTTTATTCATGGGTTAAAGTGCTCAATATCAGGGATGAAGCGTATGTAAATATAAAAGTGTTAGTCATTTTAATGAGATATATATGTGATAAATAAATACTTTAATCAAATAGCATGTTCTATATATTCTTTTCTTTTTTGCACTTTTTCTATTTTTTGCCTTTATTCTTTTTTGCCTTTATTCTTTTTTGCCTTTATTCTTTTTTGTCTTTATTCTTTTTTACTTTTTTACTTTTTCCTATCTTCCGTTTTCCTCTTTTTTAACACTTTCGTTTTTTTCCTCTCTTTCGTTTTTTCACCTTTTTTTTTTTTTTTTTTTTTTTTTTCGTTTTTTCATCGTGTTTTTTTTTTTTTTTTTTTTTTTTTTTTTTTTGATTTTTTACCTTTTTTTTGTCGATTTTTTTTACCATTTTTTTTCTTTATTACCGTTTTCTATTCCTTACTAACGATATATTAGTGAGAGACTGGAAACATTTCGTCTGTGGGATAAATGTTGTAGAGTGAAGGCCTCGTAGGAACTTTTGAAAACTGTCGAGTCTGGTCAGCGAGAATAGAGCAACAATTCATCGGATTTGAGTCCTGTAAAGATAAAGCATAACTTAAGTACTTCCTGGAGCGATACAAGGAACCGACTATTGTGCCAGCATCTTTGGCGAATGCATTCAATTTGCGGTCGGAAGTGACCTTTGAATCCAGTAGGCTTTCGGGTCAAAGAGACTCTCCGCTTGTATGGCCACTAAGTATTTACTGTCTCCCCACTAAGACGAGTTGTAACACAAGATCTTTTTTTTTTAAGGTGGGGTCTCGAGCGCTTACACCCGGACCAGGAACAAAAATTGGCCGCAGCCCCCGCAACCGTCTTTTGCACTGGCCTGGTTGCGAGCACTGATCTCTCTCTCTCTCTCTCAATCTCTCTCTCTCTCAATCTCTCTCTCTCTCAATCTCTCTCTCTCAATCTCTCTCTCTCTCAATCTCTCTCTCTCTCAATCTCTCTCTCTCTCAATCTCTCTCTCTCTCAATCTCTCTCTCTCTCAATCTCTCTCTCTCAATGAGAGAGCGCGGCCTCGGGTAGCTTGATCTCCAGGGCTGGAAATCTCTCAGTATAATTTTTCTCAGCACAGAGACGCAACTGAGAGATGATAAATAGATGTGTTATAAACTCTTCCAAGGAGGGGTTTACACACTGCTGCATGTATCATCACTAATCAAAATTGGTGAAGGCCTAAGTTAAGGAGAACTTTGACGACTGTTAAAGAAACCTTGAAAACGTTTTTATTAATAAATTTGGTTATTCGTTGCCACTAGGTTAATTATCCTACTTTTTTCACAAATACAAGTGTGCAAAAATATTCTATTTGTTACTTACATTATATTTATTTCACCAAATAGCAAATATTAATCGTAGTATTCGGGTGGTACAAAAGTCGCGATAGCATGCAGGATGGTGTCCAAAGGAATCGATTTCATCGGGGAGTTTCCTTCTCCACGTGGACGCAGTAAGGTAGGTCTCAAGATGGTGTTGGGCCTTTGCTCGGTGATGCTAGTTCCTCAACTTTTCTCATCCCAAACAAACATCGATATTCTCTGTGTGGACTCCGCTATCTGCATCAACGAAACTGTATCGATGATTAACCCTGGTATCTTGGAAGACAGCCTCTTCCAGCTCGGTGATTTTTATATCCTAGCCAGCTTTATAAAAAGTGGCGACAGCCTGCAAGTACTATAAATTTAAAGGTGCGCAAATAAAAGATCTTGAAAGTGACAAATTTTACCATTGCGCTGAAATAGAAGTTAAATAATTCTTTTTTCTCATTGATTCCAAACAGCGTTTCTTCTATATCAGTTCCATATATTCGTGCGTTCACAACGGTATAGTATATTATTCATTGAGTATGGACAGCACGTAACGATCGTGCGAGCTAATTGCCTAAAGAAAGGAGTACATGCAGGATTATAATAGATGAAATAAAAAGGAAAGATTAGTGGAATAATCTTGGTACAAGATTGGCTTCAAGCCCCAGGAATCCCCACCAGGCAGTACCTCTCCAAGGGTCTTGCTTTATTGCTCGGTGCCTGAGTTGTCGCTATTTTTTTTTTTCACGGTATTTCCGTCAAACCAACTCTATACCTCGACCATATGTCACATTCGCTAGCGATGTTAGCGCGCTGGAAAATACCTGAAAGTTTGGCTGAGTAAGAACTCAGAGACGCATTCCGATTCAATTACGACGTACTTTCAAGTCCGGACATGTGATGGCACCGAAATCAAAATAAAATATTTCAGCAAACGATGAAAATGTTCCACCAACCACTGCCAAATCAAGAATTAGTTACAGCACCGACATTCAGTACTCTTTTCTGTGATGATAACGATAGTTTCTTATCTCTCAGCATTTCGCTACTTTCTAGAAGGCATTTTAAACTATTCTTATGCGCCTACAGATTTCTCTTTCAACTATTCCGTCGTGTATTACTTCACTGCCCAGACAGTTCAATTTCTATACCTGCTTGATTCTAACGTACCCTGTACACTCCAAAACGTTTAGCTTCTGTTTTTTTTTTCTGCTACCGACTATTCAATCACTCTTTTTAATATATCTTTGCTTCCATGACGACATTGTCTGAGAGTTGTTTGAATTTTTTTCCTGAATATGACATGAACACAGTTCCATAACAGTTTACTGAAGAATACAAGACATTAAGTATGGAACACTGTTGGAAAATAGCATACGTTAAAAATAAGTAAGAATTTTAGAATATTAAGTGGGAATCGAGACAAACTGTAGAATTCGAAGGTGAATGCCCCAATCGCAATTTTTTCGAAATCCATGATTTCTATTTTTTTTTTCCTGAAAGACCATTTCAAGAATATTGGAAGAAACGGAAATCAATCAAATTGCGAAATTGGTGAGAATTCTGAAGATTTGAGGAGATTTGCTTTCGCCAGTTACCCAGAGGTGTTGGATGGTCATTGCTCGGGATGGCATGACAGTAAGTCCCATATAATCTGCAGAATTCTCGCCGACCACATACACTACCATCGTCAGAAAGGCCTTCACAACCCATCCGTTAATCTTCAGTTTCTCTAATCTTGAAGACCATGTTTTTGAGCTAATACGCAGTAGTTAATCTGTTGAGGAATGTTTTGATGAGAATAGGCAAAAATAAAATATCTTATGTTATCTGAGAAAACCGGCTGTACAATCCCGAAGCCATAAAGAATGGTTATGCCAGTTAATTTCAAAGCTCGAAAAAATCTAATATAAAATACTTAGCACAGACGGCAAGTCGATAGCCAGCGAACACATTAGGAAAAACTTTAAGGTAAAGATGATCTTGTCATATTAGGAAATAAAAAGGTATTTTGGTATAAATGATTATCCGGTTCATGCAGATGATTGTTTATCATTTGAAACCTAACAGTTGTCATTCTCTCCATTCATCTCTAGAAGTGTGAAGTGTTTGTTTCCAGGGATCTAATGATAGGAAGACTTCACATATTTTCAGCATTCTCGCCGACTTCAATATGGTAATTTTCTCAGCGTAGCTTAGATGTGACACAAGGCTGAACATATGGGACTCTCTGTGAGGATCAAACTCGCTTCTCAACCGTAATTGTTCTAACGAGACAAGTTTGCTGACCGCAATATGAATATAAAACTCTAGAACTGCGCTGTTTTGTCGTCCTTTTTTTTCTCCTTTTTTTTTCTCTTTCTATTTTTTCTCTTTCTCCTTTTTTTCTTTTTCTCCTTTTTTCTTTTTCTCCTTTTTCTCCATTTTTTCCTTTTTTTTTCTTTTTCTCCTTTTTTCTTTCTCCTTTTTTTCTTTTTCTCCTTTTTTTTCTTTTTCTCCTTTTTTCCTTTTCTCCTTTTTTCCTTTTCTCCTTTTCTCCTTTTTTCCTTTTTTCTTTTTTCTTTTGTTCTCTTTCTCCTTTTTTGTTCTCTTTCTCCTTTTTTGTTCTCTTTCTCCTTTTTTGTTCTCTTTCTCCTTTTTTGTTCTCTTTCTCCTTTTTTTTTCTTTTTCTCCTTTTTTTTTCTTTTTCTCCTTTCATTATTTTGTTATTAGAACATTTACATTCTTATCGTGTTAAAATATTCCTCTTTATTTGCCGTGTCCCTTCATGACGTAGGAGATCATGGCACTCCTCGTCGTCCTTTTTCTTGATAAATTTATTATTTTCTCCAAAACACTGTCCTGACATCCATTTACTCAAGCCCAGCAATTATGTTACGCAGTGTTTTTCTTATCGCGCGTTCCTCAATCTGATTTTCCAAGCCTCCCTTCCTCATTACGTGCACCAGAAATTTCAGCTGTCTTTTTCTGTGGTTAAGTGTAAGTTTAATTTTTTGCTGTTTTTTTTTTAAAACATGGACGTTGTTCACATATCCCGTCCATGTTATCCTCAGCATCTTTCTGGAGAACGACATATCTGTTGCTCTCTTCTTCATCTTTGAGGAGATTGTCCAACATTCATTCTCGTATAGGAAGGCAGATATCACGTAACCGTTCAGTAGTATTTTCTTTGTTTCTAAATATTCTTTGACTGAGATTAGCATGTCGCTTTTTATCTGTCTGTCCCTCATATATATATATATATATATATATATAATCCTTTCTGAGCGAAGACGATACAGATTCGTTTCCTGTGAGCTAATGTGACTTATTCAGGATAATAATTGAGTGGTTTCCTGTTGTCCTCTCTATTTTTCTCTCTCTCACATCTATTTTTCCCTACCTTCTTGAGTTTCTTTATTAATTTTGGGGCTTCAGAGTTTAAGCTTTCTACGTTTTAACCGAAAGAATTTATCGGTAGATCCCATAATTGAAATTCTGTTATCCAATTCGTACCAAGTTCGTGGTATTTTCCATGACAAATAGTTTAACTTTTCGCGTTTTTTTACTTAAAGTGACGTTTGTAACAAGTTCTCCAATAAATTGTATTTTTTTCTCCCGTCAGTGACTTCGCGATTTTCTTTGTCTTCATTAAAGTTGGAGAAACCAACTTCTTCCACGTATGCAAATTTATGATAGAGAGATCCGAACCAGTGTCGAGTGGTATTTTTATGTTTTTATTATTTATTTTGACGGTAACAAATTTTCTAGTTATTCCATCGTTTACCTCGTTGGACTTTAGTTTTCCTTATTTTATTGACTTTATTTTTTGAACGGCAATGTGTGCCTCTATGCCCAACTCTTCCACAGTTGAAATATTTTTTATTCCTAAAATTGCAATATCTGTACCAGTGTAGTTCACCGCAAGCAAAACATGGCTTCGGGCGTTTTTTTTTTCTGGGATTTTACTTTTTGCTTGATAATCTGCAATTTTATAATTCTTTTTGTTAGACTGGCTTTCTTCTTTGTGCCGTATTTTCCTTACATGCGAAACGCCAGACTGTTCTATCTTTTTTGCGTCTTTTTTTACGCTAACATATTTTGTGCAGTCTTCTGCCACTTTCTGTACCGTAATACTTGGATTGCTTTCCAATTTTGCCAGTACTAATTTTTTCAACTCTGCGTCTTTTTCCGCTACCAGATCCTGAACAAACACCAAGCACTTAAAATTGTCTGCGCTTTGCTCTGCTAGCTTGAATTCTTTACAATGCTTATTCATATTGGCTGCGTACGTTATATAGTCATGTTCGTCATCTTTCATCAAATTCAAACATTTCCACCTCTTGTGGAACAAAGATGTCTTTTGATTAAATAACTCACTTAATATATGTACCGCATCGGTAAATGTCAACTCATTAGTTTTTTTTCGGTAAAATGTATTTTAGAAATTTGTTATGCTCAGCATTTCCTAATTTGCTTAAAAGAAGCCTAACCTTCTTTCCTTCAGACCACAAGTGGCAGTCCTCGTTATACACGTCCGTATATTTTTTTAAATATTCTTCAAAAGTTATCTCTTCATCTGGACTGTACGTGAATATTTCAATTGAATTCCATATTGTATTATCTGGGAAAAAATCATTTTGTAGACTTTTCTCTTTTCTGTTCTCAGTTATTTCCAGAATTTTGCTTTGAAACTCCCCATGCATCTGTTCCATTTTTTGTTGGAATTGCATTTGTTTATTGAAAGTTTCCTCCTGTAACTGCATCTGGAATATTTTTTGTTGTTCTAATATTTTCGTTTGTTGTTCCAACTGGAACTTTTTAAAATCCTGGAATAGACTTTTGCATTCCTCCATTTTTTTTTTCAAAGTGTAAATCAGAGACTTTGTCGCCCACGTTATTTGTGGCGAACAAAATTTTTCTTCCTCCCTATGAGTGCGAATGTCGTCGTCAAAACCACTGTGGCGAACGAACTTTTTCTTCCTCCGTATGAGTGCAAATCCTCGTCGCCAAAAGTTTTTGTGGAGTTATTTCCTTAATGGAAACTGTATTCGGACTAAATAGGTTAAACGTACAGAAACGTTAAGAACTTGTAATAAAGTGTTACGCAGAGTAATCGAGTTGTGGTCGCTGACTACTATTTTTCCATTCGACTACTTCTGACTCCTACTTATAATACATGGGAGAGTCTATTATCTAGACAAGGTGTCTTTCACTATAACACTTATTTTTTTCTCTCTTCCATTTTCCCTCTCTCTCTCATATCTCTTCCCCCAATACACTGCTTAGCTTTTGGAATGCATCTTTGGCCATCCTCGAGATCATTGTGGTTGACCCTTACTACTTTGATGTGTTCAGAACCCAATGGGTGCCTCAGATTTTTATCCTTTCGCAAAAAAAAACACTCCCAAAAACTAATCTACGTTGAGTAAACAGAAGGGGGGGGGCGATACAATGATGCAAATTTCATTAAGACGGAGTTATAAGTCATTCGTAATCATTAGTACAGTGATTGATATTCACCCAAACTTGTAACTCTGGTCCACAACATAGCTCCGCTTAAATAAAATAAAAAATTCTTTTAAAGTATATGCATATTAGCATGCGGATAAAGGCACTCAAGGCCAGTCCCATTAATGCAGATAATAACCACGTTCATGTTATTCTCATATAAGTAAGTATATCATTTCCAAATTTACTGATTTGTGCTTTGAGTCAAATCCTTACCAAGACTTTTTGCTGCAGATGGAGGTCTTTCATAAAGAATGCTCTGCGCATTAGCTTCTCTGAGTTTGAGGCTGGTGCTCGTAAGTACCGCCTTAGAGAATTATAGGTTTTCTGAAATTCCATACTTAATCATTCTGAGATCTCCGATTCTTACTGAAAGAATGATGATGATTAAATTCCGAATTCTTTTATTTTCAATTTTCCAGGCCTTTGTATTTGCAAAGTTTGCCATATTCCTTGACTGAGATTAGCACGTCTGTTCGTGTCTCATATACATATATATATATATATATATATAGTTTTCAGAGTGAAGGCGATAATGTATCTGCACATATTCATTTCATGTGAGTTAACGTGACTTATTCAGGATAATTATGGAGTGGTTTCCTGTTGTCTTTTCCATTTTTATCTCTCTCATCTCTCTCATATATCTCCTATATATATATATATATATATATATATATATATATATATATATATCCCATACATATATATATATATATATATATATATATCCCATACATATATATATATATATATATATATATCCCATACATATATATATATATATATATATCCCATACATATATATATATATATATATCCCATACATATATATATATATATATATATCCCATACATATATATATATATATATATATATATATATCCCATACATATATATATATATATATATCCCATACATATATATATATATATATATATCCCATACATATATATATATATATATATATATATATATCCCATACATATATATATATATATATCCCATACATATATATATATATATATATATCCCATACATATATATATATATCCCATACATACATATATATATATATATATCCCATACATATATATATATATCCCATACATATATATATATATATCCCATACATATATATATATATATATATATATATATCCCATACATATATATATATCCCATACATATATATATATATATATATCCCATACATATATATATATATATATCCCATATATATATATATATATATATATATATATATATATATCCCATACACATATATATATATATATATTTCTCTCCCATACATATATATATATATATATATATATATATCCCATATATATATATATATATATATATATATATATATATATATATATATATTTCTCTCCCATACATATATATATATATATATATATATATCCCATATATATATATATATATATATATATATATATATATATATATTTCTCTCCCATACATACATATATATATATGTCTTTCTCGCTCTCTTTTTATCATCTCTGTTCATCTCTCCCCACTGTGTGTTTGCATGGAACATTAAGAGCTGTCGTATCTAATTAAGATTTCTCAGTACTTCTGAACACTCTTAATTATCATTGTTGATTTTAGTAATTATTGGACAGTTTCAACTCTTATTTGTTACAATTCCTGCCATCACTTTTTGTTGCGAGATTTTACTCTAGTACAATTGCGGTAATAACTCTTTTTGATTAATTATAACATTAGAAATCTCGTTGCCATGTGCCTTGCTCGGCTCGGAAATTCCGTATTGGCGGGTTTGGAAAATAAAGCGTTTATTTCGAATTGCAAATAACTAGGTTAACACGTGACAACAGAGCTCATTAGACGACAGAAAACACGATTCTCTTTCCATTGTAATTTTTTTTCCATTTATTTGCGTGTCAAACGCTCTCCTCACCCGCGCTCATTTTCAACACGCTACTCGCACTTGCTTGTTAGCGTTTCTGGTGTTTATTTATTTATTTTTTGTTTGTAGTTATTTTTCTTTGTTTTCGTGTCAGTTTTCAACGCCTTCTTCAGCTTGATGTTTGCGTTTCGGCGATGGGCGTACTGGCAAATGTTTCGGAAATTTCATTGGATGCTCTCTCCACTCACGTGACTGCAGACACCTCTTCGAAGCGGCCGGTCATGTGACCACGCGGCTTATTCTTACCTAATATTACAGGACCTTACACTAGGCCTCTCTCTCTCTCTCTCATGCTGAAGATTTGAATTTCATTTTCTGCGATTCTAGTGACGTGAATTTATTCTTAACAAATCACACAACTAGACATTTCATTTCAACTTGCATTATATCTGTGTTTTTTACTTTCATTCGAAAGAAAGAAAACCTTTTTCCACGTAGAAAAAATACCAGTTTTATCGCAAACAATTTTTTATTAATTAATGCAAAACTTGGAAAATTACATCTTTCATATACATGTCACGTTAAAAATATACATCAAAATGAATTCTACCAAAATATTTGCATATAAGCCTGTGAATACAAATTGATATTTATTAATATTTTAATTTTATTTTATTGGACGATCATTGTCAAAAATATGACAGACCATTTCCAAGGAGACTTACTCGAGGATTTTTTCAGGGAAATGACAAATGAATACAGAGGTAGTATATTTTATTTATATTTTTCTCTGATATTTTTGCCAGATAGCATTTATTAGTCATTTAAAGAAACATAAAAACATTCCTCGGAAAATAGGCATTATTTTATACTTATATGGATAGATAAATCCAAATATGTCATACCTGAGTACAAATGCACATACATATACACACAGAATATTTTCCTTGCTTTAGAGATATAAATATGAAGAAACATTTACCATATATAATAAATATATATATATAGATATATATAGATATGTGTGTGTAAATAAATTTCGTTCATTGGTGTATACAGATAAAATAAACATGTAAGACACACGCAAACATATGCTTGCACCTATGCATTAATGTAAGTTCCTATCTACCAATAATACCGCTTTGCCGTTTCTGTTTTATATATATATATATATATATATGTCAAAATGGTTAAGATCAAATTAGCGGATTCTGATATTCTGATCATTTTAAATAAGATGA
>OZ038506.1:47380939-47490939 GCA_964036315.1 Acanthosepion esculentum | reverse complement strand
CATTTTTGAAACATGGTTATCACTGTGTAGCGAAAAAAAACATTTTAAATCAATTAATTTATAATATTAATGCTCTGTAAATTTATATTGAGCACTATTGTGTAAAAATAAAAAATATCTATAAAAACACCGGATTTTATATTTTACTGTTCTTTCTTTTTATATATATATATATATATATATATATAGTGTAACCCGGATATAAGAGAGTTGTCAGGCTGGAGAATAAGTCTCTTATATCCGGGTTTCGTTTATTATATACACATTAACACAGGCTCTAATTTGGGACCAGAGAAAATCTCTCTTATATCCGGGTCTCTTATATATATATATATATAAGTGAACATTGAAGTCAAACTCAGAGGTGACAGGCTGTTTCATGCTAGACGCAATCATCAGGCGGCCTGTCGCCTCTGACTGTTGACTTCAATATTCACATTTATATTTACATATGCCCCATCACACACACACACACACACACACACACACACACACACAGAAAATTGTGGCACGAAGTTAGCCTCAGTAATAATGCCCTCGGGCTGTACTTGTAAACTCGGATAAGTTTAATTGGTACTAAAACCTTTTGATCCGAAAAGGGCTAAGCTTCGTTATGTCAACTCGACCAAGATATGCTACCCGTGAACGAACACCTAACATTAAACACAAGTAATGGTACACTGTCAAGTCATATGTCGGAAGCTGATCATATTAACTTGTACTCTGACCCGATGACCATACTCTGCATGGTATGAGGACGACTGAATTTTGAATAGACATCCACCCACACTTACCAATATCTGGCCAGATATCATTCTCAGTTATAGGTAAAGTCTGTCACATCTGACTTGGAGAGGAGATGGACGCTACTAAACAACTCCTTTCTTAAGAGGAATGCTCGGGAGTATTTTGCGTGAAACCCGTTAAACAACTAGGTTAGATCACTGTATCATTTGTAAAATGCACGTGTATGTCTGCGTGGTTAGCCTCAAAGTAAATAGAACCTGCTAGTGTAATTTTTACACATTGGTAGGAGGATGAGGGACGGTGGAGTAATGGTTAGCTACTCAGATTGTGGAATCAGAGAGCCGAATTCGAATTCCAGTCGAATCCATTATATTAACTTACCTCTTCTTCCCCCAGATATGGGTAAGTAGCCTTGGATGGCAGCTGGTCTAACGCAGAAAGAAATGGCAACCGACTGCGGGGGAAAAAAACAAACAGCCTCGTCAGTCTTGTATCGAAAGATACATGATTGCCTAAGCGTGTATCACGCATGGCACATAACTGAGAGTGATGAGAAACCATTCCGTCTATTGTTTGTAAGAAATCGATTATTAGCACAATTATTTCACTTCAGCAAACACCTTGACAAAATATTTTGACAGAGATATGACACAATACGTTACACACGTTTTTTTTTTTTATATGTGGGTAGTAGAGAAAATAACAATCCCATTAATCTTAACAGATTAATGTGTAGTAGCATAATGTTACACGGATAATTACGCTTGTAAATGTACAGTTTCATATATGAAGATATCTTGACACACACACACTATCGTTATTTTAATTAAGAATGTATTAGAGTGAAACGTAAAAGGTACTTCCGTTAATTTGTTTTTCTTGTATGTTTTGTATTGTATGCAAATAAGTCATTGTTTTGGTCATATTGTGGTGAAATTGTCTAAATTATTGTTCGTTCGCTGCGCTTTCTGTTATTCTATTCTTCATTTCATTAGTAATGTTCGAAGATTATTTTTGTAGTATTATAAATAACGTGTGATAATTTCTACAGACAGGAAATTATAAAAACTGAAATAAACTTGCAGTCTTTTTTTAACAAAACGTATGTTTATGTGTGTTTATTATATATATATATATATATATATATATATATATATATATATATATATATATATATAACTATGGAGAAATAGCAGGACAGACTGGGTTCTATAGCCTTGGATGGCAACTGGTCTAGGAGAAGAACCACTCTAAATTTAAAACCCGCGGAGGGTCGTTTGGGGACCTTGTGGCATTTGCAGCACCAGGTCCCTGTATTCGTCCCTCCAAAAAGTGTGGATGGCCCTGCACAAAGCCTTCACCACTATAATCAAATCTCATGTGTCGGTGTCGGGCTTTCAGTTTCTAGGAACTGATCCGCCTGATCGTCATACGTCGAATTCGACGGGAGAGTCGATCATATATATATATATATATATATATATATAACCAAAAGTTCTTTCTTCATGAATACAACTAATTTGCATTTTCAAATTTAGATATCGAATATCTTCAAAATAATTTTCTTTATTCTTTTCTCTTCCGTAGTCTTGATATTTATAAATCAGCAATTGCATTGTGGAGGGCTCTTAAAATTTACATGCTAATTCATTCAAACAACTTTATTTCCTCCCTTATAAGTGGTAATTAACTT
Source organism: Acanthosepion esculentum (assembly GCA_964036315.1). NCBI lineage: Eukaryota > Metazoa > Mollusca > Cephalopoda > Sepiida > Sepiidae > Acanthosepion > Acanthosepion esculentum. The sequence continues at coordinate 47,488,499 of OZ038506.1, read as the reverse complement.
AAATATTATCTAATATCATCGTTTGCTAGCAATCTTTGATCGAAATGTTAAGCAACCGTTGAAACTTTTCCAACTTCTTTCCACGCACAAAAACCACGCTTAACACTTAACGATATACGGACTTTGGCGAAACAAAAAGCTGGTGAGTAGCGTAGCCGACCAAATGAAAGAATATTTTTATCTTTCTGCGCAGCGTCGGATATCATTAACAATATGTTGGTGTTTAAAAGGTTGATGTAAAGAAACCGACATGAAAATAAATTTTAAATGTACTGCATAAATATCTCCATAGAGCGTAAAATAAAAATTTTCCTTTACGGATTCGGAACTTCGACGTGATGTAAAGTTTAGCAAGCTTGTATCGCTAGATCAGTTACGAGAGAGTATTGAGTTCGATCCTCACGTCTCCCTTACATTCGGTATTGTGCAAAAGAAAATCACTATATTTATGTATTTTCATGCTTCCGGTTGTGCACAAGGTAACCTCATCAGCGTAACACAGTAAACACAACTATGTAACGCTGAAATATACATGCATATAAAATGTATACATGCGCAGTTGATTTTCAGGCAACTCGAGGTCAATTTATAGAAGTTCAGTATTAGTTTGTAACAGTAATCCGATGAAAATACGTAACATGCCTAATTAGTAATTTAGAAATGTATTGATCAATTGTTATTTCGTGTCATGTGTTGCTCTGGGAAACGGACAATCAATCAAAACGCTGGGGGTTAACTAGTGGTTCCCTTGTGTGTGTGTGTGTGTGTGTGTGTGTGTGTGTGTGTGTGTGTGTACGTGGTTACATATTTGGTAATTTCAGCAATATTATGCGTGTGAAATCCCATATAATGACAAACATTATCAGGAGTATGTGTGAATATGTACACAGGCATATATATATATATATATATATATATATATATATATATATATATATCTTTTAAAATGAGATATTAGTGCTATTCTCATTTTTGCATAATGTAGACGATAATCTGTGCATCGCACAATATATATATATATATATATATATATATATATATATATATATATATATATACACACACACACAGGCATATATATACACACATATATATATATATATATATATATATATATATATATATATACACACATATATATGTATATCTATATATATATATATATAAACACACACATACCTCTCTCTCTCTCTCTATATATATATATATATATATATATTCACACACACATATATATATATACACACACACATATATATGTATGTATATATATATATATATATATACATACTTTATGTAAAGTGTGTGTGTATATATATATATATATATATATATATATATATATATATACCTCATACACACACACATATATATAACAATAGCATAAAATCAACTCTTGACATAAAACAGAACCGCCTAATAATGAAATCACAGACTTACTTGACGTTGAAAATGTATTCACTAATGTCCCAGTTATTGAAACTCTTGATATTATTTAAGAAACATAATCCATCTATACCTACACTTAAAATTAATTTTAGTATATTACAGAAACTACTTTTAACTACGATCACAAAAATAATATATATGTACAACGGGATGCTGATTCTGTGTTCAGTTCTGGGCCCAACTTTTAGCAATTTCTAGATGTCTACTTTTGAAAATAACATATTTAGTAAATTTAAAAACCTCTACCAACCTAAGATATGTCAATGATTTCCTTATACTAGGTAAGAATACGTATGAAATATATCAACTCCAAAAACTATTCCAAAATAATTCTGTTTTCAAATTTAGGTGTGAACTTAATAATATTCCTTTTCTAGATATATTGATAAACACTAATAATAATAAATTCGCCATCTCTCAATATACAATAAAACTACTAGCATAAATTCGTTCACTCTTAACTATAAGTTAAAACTGCAATTATAAAAAAATAATAAACCGTGCAAAAATTCAATCATCCACAAGAGATTGTATACACTGAACTAAAAAAATATAAAACAAATTCTTAATAACTTCCCTAAATGTTGATGAACAAATAAGATGTTATATTTCAAAGTTTCATATATAGCAAATACAATATAATACTTTTTCAAATAGACCTAAAAATATTATATTTTATATTGCATTTAAGTGTTCTTATTATAAACAAGACGAAAATATCCTGAAAAAATAATAAATACTAAAATATCTACGACAGATCATAGTAACATAATAAAAGCAATTATATACTATACTAAATTCAATATATACAATTTAATCATTCGTAATGGCTATGCTCCACCAACAATTGCAGAAAACCAACATTGTATAAAAATGTAAATCTCCTTTGGGAGATGTTATCTGCAACAGCAAAAAGTAATATATATGTTGGCCATACAACTACTACGTTGTCTCGAAGTTTGAGTTTCATTTGAATGATGCATCTAACATCTCTCCACATTTAAAATATCATGTCTGTCAACATTCGCAATTCAGGAAAATTCTTGTTAAAAATACATCTAGACGTTTTCATGAAAAAAAAACATGAATTAAATTATATTAAAAAATTTAAACCAACCCTTTATAAAATTAATAAAGAATATTGCACACATGTTTACAGTAGACAGTTTCACATATTGGATTTGAATTATTTTTTTATTATTTCAATGACGTAGTAACCTCCCTTGACGCTTACACCTGTGTCAACATAATAAAATTTAAAAATTGTGTAGTACATTATATTAGGACTTTTCACTTCACCTTTAAAAATTAAATGTTCAGATGAAAACAACAATTTTTGTCTAAGAAGAAAAAAAGAGCCTGATGAGGACATTGTGCTCATGTCGAAAGTACTCTAAATAAAATGAATACGCATCAACATGGTAATTTTCCTTCTTCCTTTAATAAGGATACGAAGAAATTTGTACGTAATTACGAGTGGATCATATTAAAAATAAGTAGACAAAACTTGTCAATTATTTAATGAGACATGTCTTTTCATATATATATATATATATATATATATATATATTTATATATATATATATAGTGATTTTCCAAGCATAACTTAGATGTGGCACAAGGCCGAAAGTATGGGGCACCCAGTGAGGATCGAGCTCAATACTCAGTCGTAATTGTTCTAGCGAGATAAGCTTGCTAACCATTACACCACCTTGATATATATATATATATATATATATATATATATATATATATATAAAATATGTTTGTGTGTCTGCTCTCCAACGCATTTGTTAAACAGAAATCTATTGACTTTTACCTGCCTTCAATTGGACATAGAATTTTCTGTCGCCGGACCCAATTTCGAATAGAGAAAATTACGAAAGATTGCAATAATAATCCGCGTCTTTATGACCATCAGTCTCGAATCTTCTTTTTCTCGACAGGTTCAGGAAATAAATGCCTGAATGTATTGTAAATCTTCATTTTCGAGCTTTAATAAGAATCCTCTGCTTTTTATATTTAAAATAAAATAAAAAACAAATAACCGATACACCTATTAGTATAATGACGAATCAGTTCCATGCAGTGTGCACTTAGCCCGATGCATATGCACTATGGGACCTCAGCTGTTAATCAATAAACTTACACAAATACACGCCGATATTCAGGATTGTAGTTTTTCCTTTTTCGAGTTGAAACTCATTTCGAGAAAATGCAACATTTTCTATATTTTAACTTCGAAATCTCATTTGCCTGTTCGTTTATTCCTTTTGTCTTTTTAAACCTTTCAACTGGAAAACCGCTGTGTGCGAGTGTATATACACGGCCGGCCGGTATACAATCCAGAATCATCGACAGCCGGGGGTCCGGATGGGATATTCATACTATTCAGCATGCCAGCTTTCAAAGGTTTCTGTCTGAATTTCTGGCATGTGGAATTAGAAACAAATAAGACTACTGGACTGTTATGTGATATCTGTTCTGTATGTCAGAGAATGCTGAACAATCTGCTCAAAGATGCAAAAGTTTAAGTAACAGAAATGTGGTTCTACAGAAAAACGCCGAGGATTCCATGGACCGAACATGTGACCAACGATAAGATTTTAGAGAAAATGGAAACAAAATGGAAACTAACACTTAACTTCAGTAAGAGGCAGTTGAAATTTGTGGGGCACATAATGAGGAAGAACGGCATGGAAAACCTGACACTCACAGAACAGATTGAAAGACACAGGAAAGCAGGTCGTAACATACTTGATGAGCTTGACCAAATAAATGGTAGAACAGTGTTTGGGGAAAAATAACAAGAAGACAAAACTTATTAAGGGCTACAAGGAACCGGAAAATTTGGACGACCATGATCACCTGTATGCTGAAAGGACACGGGACAAAAAATGTACTCTGATTTGTTAGCTTAAGCAAAACACTTCGGTTATTGTGCACTCCGGTCATCTTCAGGTGTCTGTCTGTGCACTCATCAGAATTTCGAACTAAACCCTTTACTTTATATACGCGTGGAGATTGTTTTCATTGCGCTGTCCACGTCTAGGGTTATCGCGATTCTGTTAATTGTCATTTACTGATTTCGTTATATTTCGGCTTTTTTCCGCTGAGTTTGTTCTGTATCTGTCATCAGTACTGTAAGGCCAATCGATTGGAAACATGATTAGCTCTGCCACGAAAATCCCTTGAGCAACTCTACGCTACTGTCCCCAATCGACATACCCCTGAAGAAAGCCGAAAGGCACAACAGACTAAAGTTTATGATTATGTCAAATGAAATGAGCTTATTATTCCAACTTTAATGAGTTGTTTTCTTTCTTTTCCCTAATTCTTCCTCTGATAAGAGGGGATAGAATAATATTTATTTAATCCAAATTAAATGAAAATAAATACTTAACGCTTTGAAAATGTTTCTTCTTTGTCCTTATCGATCTCCTTATTATGACATTTTTGTCGTTGGAGCTTACAATTTTCTACTAATTTTTACTTAAGAGCCACTCAAGGCAGAGGGTTATTGAATAATTTCAAATTAATGTAAGAAGAGAATGTAAGAATTGAAAAGTATGTGCATATGGAGAAAATATAAAAGTTGGCCCTAGATTTCAAGTGGTTAATATGCTAGTGCCCAAGAAAGCGTCCTAGTGGGAAGATATTCTATAAAGTAGCAGTTCTTGGAAACGAGCTTTCTAAGTAGCACATTTTTCGTATCAAAGTATTACGTGGACATGAGGGTGATTCCACCCTGCAGGCGTAGCTCGGAGGATCTTGGCTGTATATGTCCAAACGCTTGGCACTAAAGAATGGAGTTCGTATGAATATTTGCCATAGAAATAGGCAGATTAACATATTCGATTTCATTGATTCGTTTTCTAAGGCTAATCGCATCTTTCCAAACCAGTCTTATGTTGTTTTTTTTTTGGGTGGGGTAGGACATTATTTATCTCCGGGTTTTACTTGTGGATCAAGTGACACGTAGTCTTTCCAATATGTCCGCAACCACTTGACAATCCTTGAAGATTATGTGAAAAAATCATTTCAACTTTGTATTTTTTTAAATTTATTTTCACTGTGATTCTCAGAAGTTTTTTTTTATTTCTTTCCCTTCTCTCACTTTCTTTCCTTTCTCTCACTTTCTTTCCCTTCTCTCACTTTCTTTCCCTTCTCTCACTGTCTTTCCCTTCTCTCACTTTCTTTCCCTTCTCTCACTGTCTTTCCCTTCTCTCACTTTCTTTCCCTTCTCTCACTTTCTTTCCCTTCTCTCACTTTCTTTCCCTTCTCTCACTTTCTTTCCCTTCTCTCACTTTCTTTCCCTTCTCTCACTTTCTTTCCCTTCTCTCACTTTCTTCCTCCCTGTTTTTCTCATTAATTGTGTTAGTCATATTATTAATAATATGCAATTTCTGATTAATACAATCCCTTAGCGATTTTTTTTACCCAAAATATATAGTATTGGTAATTAGTAAATGAGTTCATTCTCTTTTCAGCAATGTACTTGTCCATTGATACTTAACCTGTAGATTTTATCTACCTTAATACTACTTTCTTACGTAGATAAGAAAATTCACAGAATGTAATAAAAAAGCAAGATTCTATTAATGATCTTGTTAATGTGTTTGCCTGTACCTTTCTGGATCGTCTCATTGGCTTCCATTATTGGTACAGCATTACTTTTGTTGAGAACTAATTCTTCCATTTTCAATATCATTATTTGGATATATTTTTAAAAGATATCTTTTTATCTGATGGCACTGTCATCTCTATGAGAAATCTATTTGTCACATTCAATCACTGTCTGGTGTATTTATTATTATATGTCTGTCATTATGAATGTTAAAATCCTCAGAAGTAGACGGATTGGTCTCGTTTCATTCGTTCAGAGTGAGGTTTATAACATTTTAACATATGAAGCAATATAATTTTATTGGAAATTTCTGATTAACAATCATATGTGGATTTTGCATCCAGACATGATAATAAAAATTACTATAAATATTTATTTATTGAAATTGTCCAACGTTGGCGTGTACTAGCCTGACTCTTCAAAATAAGAATTTTACCTTCATTTCAAAATGTCGTGTCTTCCATGAATGTCCATTGATATTCTTAGATACAGAGAAGATGTCCATAGAGAACGAAGAAAATAAATGCGCTTCACTATAATATTTCAGTTAATTGTTAAGATATATATATATATATATATAATTTTTAATTTTATATACCGAAACATTTACTTAACTGTAATTGTTTATATCAATTCTTGGTATTATATATATATATATGAAATAAAGTGAACTGAACCCGACATTTAAATATTTTTATATATTTTCTGTTTATACGTTATTTTATAGATACAAATATTTCATTAAATGCTGTGTTTATAATAAACTTCATTCAACATATTATGTGTCTTGTAGGTAAACAGTATAGCACATCAGGCTATAAGTCGGTTCCGAATAGGATACACGTTCGATTCCTGTCGGAGTACACGTATTTTCTCTGAAATCTCTCGAACATTCAGGTCGGTAAATGTGCTTAATAATGTTTATTATAAACCGAGCATTTACTTAAATATTTGTATTTATAAAAATAAAGTGTGTGTGTGTGTATATATATATATATATATATATATATATATATATATATATATATATATATATACACTTAAATTCTGTTGAATTTTTAATGTTGTTATTAATTTTATTAAGGAAGATGCCGTAGAAGTTTAATTTCTTCCATTTTCCTTAAATACATTCAACACTAAATACGGTTAATTATGAGTATACAAAAATGTTTCAATATGTCCTTAACAGCCATGTTTTAAAATTGTGAAATTGCAATTTTTAAAAGAAATTACAGTTACCTCCCTTAGATAACATGAGCTTAAGCGGTTAATTTTCAAACTGATTCTAACAGAGCGTTTCATGCGCATTTACAAAAACATTAACTACTATCAATTACATTAATTTTTTGTCTTAGCAATTCACCCGTTATCTCAGATGAGATTAAAAGTATTTTGGAAAATAAAAGAAAGAAAAACTCTACGTCGCCTTCCTTAATGTATTTAATATCAACATTAAGAATTCCGTCCGAAATTTTAGAGGATAAAAATAAAAATAGACATAATATATCCAGATTACTCAATCAAATCTGCTTGAAAGAAGATTTGCTTCCTATATATTACGATTCCGTATAGGATACAGGTTCGATTCCTGTCGGAGGACGCATATTTTCTATGAAAATGTCTCGGACATTCAGGTCGGTAAATGTCGTTAATACTGTTTATTATAAACGGAGCATTTACTTAAACATGTGTATCTATAAAAAGAACGTATAAATATAAAAAAATGACTTAAAATAATTGTCGGACTTTGTTCATTTCATAATGCGTCATGTCATTTGTTTCCATTTGCATACGCATCGAGCAGATATGAATGTACGAGAGAAAATTATGGAGAATTGTAGTTTAAAAACAGTAGAATCGACCTTGCTAACCGAAACGCTCCTCTGTGGCTCAATCAGTAAAGCACGTCATGCTATATGACGGTTTAATATAGGATACAGTTTCGATTCCTGTCGGAGGACTAATATTTTCTATGAAAGTTTCTCGGACATTCAGGCTAGTAAATGTCGTTAATACTGTTTATTATAAACAGCATTTACTTAAATATTTGTATCTATAAAAATAACGTATACATATGAAAAAAAATGTCTGATATATATATATATATATATATATTCTAATGAGACAGGTACTACCTACCTACGTTTTACCACATGGGATCATCAAGGTGAGCTTGCTGATTAGGAATTAAAAAGGAACAAGTTTATTGATAAAATACCGACCGGTTTGGGCATTTCTGGTTGTTTCTTTTTTTTCCAATTTTTTTCCACTGATGTCAATTTGTTTGACAATTGTGTTATCCATGTTTTTTCACACACCGAGTTTAAATAAATTTATATTGTGTGTGTGTCTATTTATATATATATACATACATATATATACATAGAGAGAGAGACGGTGATTCAAAATTAACTCCCTATTTTATGTATGAGTGGCCAACCTGAAGTCCTGAGTTAACACCCTGTAATTCTTTTTTCTTTATGGTTAGTTAAAGAATCAAGTTTACTAGACAAAACCAAGATTGATTTTGGTAGAAATTGAAGGGCGAATACAAGATGTTATGGCTTACATACCACAAGAGTTCCTGGTGAAATCAGTTGACTCAAGAAACATCTTCATACTAAACGCTTTCCTCTCTTATACATTTCCAGTAAAAATTATAGTTAATAAATAATATTTCAAAATGGGGAGTTACTTTTCAATCATCCTGTATACTGCGTGTATTGACTGATTAAATAAATGACCACAGTCGGCCTCATCGTTATTGTAACCTGAGCGATCATTTTGTTAGCTGCATAGTATTTCCTTCGCCATTACGACATCCGGTTTGTAACTAGAAATTATACTCCTGTTAGCCAAGATTATTTCCCCCATATCTGCGGGAAGAAGTGGTACATTTTATTTAATATTTATTTTCTTTCCTTCGTTAGAATTAGATACGTTCAACTATTGTACAGTTCAGGCTTCTCTCCGGTCTTTTGAACAGGGGTAGAGGTTTATTCCTTATTTTCTGTTTAGGCTTCGGGTTTCTCCCAAAGTCTACACATTCTCTTTCACTCTCAATAGCGCCTTGTGTCATAGTGTTCCTTGCTTAGCGTGAACTGATTAAAAAGAACAGCTTTCTCAAGTGAATGTGACGAAACAGGACTGGAATTCGAACTTGGCTCTCCAATTTCTCCTTTTTAGCCTCTATCCGAAAGACCACGTCCACGTAAATAACACTCACACACACACACACACACACAAATTGAGCGACTCACACGCTCTATCTGCAGAATCCTTTTCATGATACTGCTCATGGATTTAAAATTTAGTTAAAATTTATCATTTTTAGACTCCGTACATCTCATGAGATAGATTTACGTTTTTGTCTTTTCTTTGTCACGTTTCATTGGATCTTCTAGATTTGCAGAATATGGACACTGCTCTTTTTTTCCTTCACTGGACGATGTGTTCAGTCTGTTGATGGCTACCTTTTAGGGATCATTGATATTGTCCGACTTTCGATTCCCATTTCTGTTTTAATATCATGATTGAAAACATACTGTTCACCACAATATATCCAAGTGGGTTTAGCAAGTAATTTTAGCTAATCTATATCTTTCAGATGGCTGAGCTTTCCGGATGAATTTGCGATCTTTTTCCAGTTCTATGAGACCAACTGATGAATTTAAGAGCAGTCGTTTTTATCCCAATGATTAATCCGTTTTCTTAACAAATATATTTTTATGTTGACAGACGTGAGTTTCTCAGTCACAGATTGCAGGATTTTACTTACGTATTGAGGGAAAATAACTCATCAATATTATTCTCTGGTCTTTTGTATTTAATCTAATTTTACTGTTTTCTTTCGGACCGATTTACTTGTTCATCAGAATAAAAAATTCTACACCCCCCCCCGTTTTCTGACGAAATAGAGAATGATTGAATCTGCTTCTAGATAGAATATACAATATAATAAACAATCAAACTACATATTAATTATCAATGTGTATTTTGTGATGTCAACGAAAACTCGTCGCGACTTTGGTGATGCCACCGAATACTCGTTGTCACTTTCGTAATGTTCCTTGTAGCAGAGTATTTCTAATGGTAGATACAACTATAGTACGCCGTTGAACAACACTGGTGCCAGACGCCTTCGAATAACACTCGCACTAATAGTACTTGTTCGGTAATACTCGCTCGAATAGGGATCAGTATAGAGAAATAGTATAGTGAATAACGAACCGTACAGAGGATAGAATAGAAATAGTGATCGATTAGACGCCACTCTCATTCCCATATATACGTTTCTTTCACTATAACGGGATCTATTGATTCAAAATCGGATCGCCTGTGTTCAAATTCCAGTGTCGACTGCGGAACTTTATTCCTATAGAACAGTGTGTATTTATATAATTTCTCTCTGATATGTAGTGAGAATAGCTGTAAATTAACATAAGTTAGTAAATTTATGAGTAATTCCCTCCCTTAATCGTTTTCATAATCTGTGCAAATAAAATATTTATCTGCATTTCGACAAAATTAGTTACTGAGCAAAATGAACAGTTTGATCCGACACTTCATGCTATCTTAACTTTATAAGAGCTAAATCAGGCCGAAAATGGAATAATGTTTACATATTTGAGCGCGAGTTGCCCAGTTCTCACTTTAAGCGCCTCCAAGTGCTTGTCGGTGAAGAATACTCAACTCTCCAACCTCTCTCACACGCGGGATGTGACAAGTGTCTCACTGTTCTATCGCTACTATCAAGGAAAGTGCTCGAACAAACTAAATTCCTTGGTTCCACGAGCTCTAATCTTCATGGCTGGTACCCACCATGCCATTCACATATTATCAAACTAACCACATTCCCTCAGTATTCCATAAGTGAATAGTAAGTTCTATTCAGATATCTTCTTCTCAATGTCCTGTGGAACAGACTCCCAAGAGGATGTTTCCCTGATCACTATAATCTTAACATGTTCAAGTCTAGTGTCTACTGTGATCTTCACCTTCTATTCATATAAACGCGCACTTATCGTAAACCCTGTATCTTGAGTGGCTCCCAAGCCACGTACAGGGTAAGCCTTACGGTAAAAAAAAATAATCAGTTCTTTTACCCATAGGTTTATCAGATTGAAGTTTTATTTGTTCATGATTTTCATATGAAGCACCTTTTTGTCTATTAAGTGATCGTCTTGCTTCAACTTGGTCTTGAAGTAGGCTTTGTCGTTGTATTGCAAATTTATTACTTCCGGGAGATATTACAATTTTGCGGTTACATTAAACACAACATTTAAAAAGCGAAAATATATATTGATTAAAAATCGATTTATATAATATCAGCAGTAATCAATGTATCATTGATGCCATTGAACATCTTAAACATAGAAAGTAAACGGATTAATTAAAAGGTTTGTTAGCATCTATTCTAGGTGTGAATTCTTTATCTCTGTTTTATTGAATCGCAATAAATTGTTTCAAGACTTTTGTTTCATTGAAGCTGACTATTTAGACTTTGTAACAATTGCCATCATTTTTTTTTACGCTACTTGATAAGAATTTCCAGGAAGATATCAGTACGTGCCTTCACCTTTAAATTAGGGTTTCTCAATGTAAAATTATAGAAATAGTGTATCCTTTATACGATTTGTTCAAGAAGAAAATGTATTCTGATTATATTTGACAAAAAGGGGACTTTTTTCAGTTATTTGTCAAACTGCTATTCTTTTACTAGGTTGTACGGTCAGATTGGAGTAAAAAAAAAATAGCTGATTGTAAAGTTACCACATCACGGCGCATATCCCCAAACGAAAGAGAACGCTCTAGCAACGAATGTCCCGTGTTATCTCTCTTTACACTTTTCTTCACATTTGTTGCATCGACTGAAACAGCGAGATCCATTATCTAGCAAATTCTTTTGATTGGTTTGTTTTTTTTTCTCCTAGGGATAAAAGTTCCGTCACTGGATTTTTGAGTGACACGTCTGAATCTAAAAGTCCATTATGATTTTATGTATCGTGTTCTCTCGAAGAGGTTCTGGTTTGTACATATGAGACACATCTCTGAGGTTAAAATATAATCACTTGCTTGCACAGTTGCTAGAAGACCATATTTTCATACCAAATCATGGCTCTCCCTTCTTAACTTCTGGATGAAGTTGTTATATTAGCTCTTACTTCCATACTAATGCAGTCTCATTCTAATTCACACACCTTCTGGAATAAAGTGTTACCATTATTTGTACGATTTATATGCTGACTAATTTGATAACAGCAACAAAGGCGATACCAATGGTCCGAATGTAAATAGTGCAAATGTTCATTTACACACTTTCTGATTTGATTTTCTTTTGTGCTACGTTCATATTGACGATTACATACGCTATATTTTCGGCATTGTTTGTGGGTGGAGAGGACAATTAAAAGCAACTAAGCTTCTTAGTTTTCCCCGCTAATGCTTTGCCTATATCGACAGTTATATCCGATATACTATAATAAATTTTCTCGACCTCAGACCACTCAGTTCAATAGGCTGCCTTGCTATGGAGGTTTAATATCATATTATTTATACAAGGTTTCTTACAGATTAGATGAACCGCATATTGAGATATGTCCAGTTAGTAACAGGTTATTTAGTAACAGGGATGCGGTCAGATATGGTAAAGACTGAGCTCATCGTAGCATTTTCACTTCTTCACTGTGGGGTAAGTCTGTGTTGATACGATTTTTCTGAATAGGAGTAGTTATTGCGTAGGCATATACACCAATATACATATTTCCTCATATTAACAAGACGATATACAAGTTGTTAAGAATCTAGGGTAGGCACCCTAATTTTAAATGCTTAGTAATTCCCTGTGCAGTTGTAAAAGAACGACATCGTCTTGATTAGTAATAGTGGTAGGAGGAGGAGAACGTTCAAACAACTTCTGCATTGTTGGATTTTTCACAGACTTACTTCCTCATCGACACCTGTTCTCAACACAATGACAATTTGTATCGTTGACATTATTCCAAAAATGATGGAACACATTGAATTTATGCGTCCAGTTCTTAGACAACTTCCTGAGATTTATGAATCTTATTATTCTCTTGTCCACCTGTTTTGCCGAGACATACGTATGAATAAGGCATCATCTATTAACTTTACAACGATCTCTGTGTCTGGATAAGAGGAAACATCTCAACTTATCAAGTTCGAAATATTCTTCTAAATTTCGGAATAATGATCTTTATTAGACTATGATTATATATATATATATATATATATATATATATATATATATATATATGACACACATTGACAAGCATTATTGATTAAATCCAAAGAATTTGCAATGTTATTGGTCCTGATCTGGCATCTTGCCTTCAGACACTTTTCCACCGCCATAATGTAGATTCCCTGCGCTTTTTCTATGAATATTTTCATGATAATTATTCTGATGAACTTTCCTCTGTTGATTATGAATTTAAGTGCAGTTCTAGATTGGCGGCTAGGTCTCATCATTTTACAGTTGAAATGGCTCAATGTAACCGTAAGTTCTATGCTAAAAGTTTCTTCTCTCGCACTTCTCGCTCGTCTGACTCTCTTCCTGTTTCTTGCTTCCCAGTCAACTTTGCGCTTCAAAAATTCAAATGTAATGTCAATCTTTATCTTTTCTCGCCTTCATTCTCATTCATTTCTTCTTCTCTTTCCATGTTTCTTCTTTTTTCATATTCATTAATACTCATTTCCCCCACCTTGCGTCTTAGTGACTTTATTGACATTTTTTGGATGAAATGAATAATAAAAATTCAAAAGATGGATTAAGTAAAAGAAAATCCTGAGAGAGTATAAATGCAAACACACGCCGGCGGGAATGAGCTAAGTGCCATATTTAGTAGCCAAAAATTAATAAATTTGTCTGAATAAATTCCTGCCGAAAAATGACCTACCATAACTAATACTTTATTGCATTTCCTCGCCATTATCAGGTAGTTGACAGATCTTTTTCGTGGAATAAACATTTGATACCCCTTCGGCTAGCCAAAGATGTGACAACGATGAGGGTAGCTGATGTCTACATAATATGCACATGCCAACTAAACACACTGAGGGAGATAATATCCATACGGTTAAGATGGAAATAGTGAAAAGTCAACGTTATAATGATAAAGGGAAAACGCACATTCTCCCTCCCTCCCTCTGTAATGTAATGTAAAGATCTGTAATGTCCTCGATCCTGACTTGGCATTTCGACTAAAGTCACTTTCTTACCGATGTCACGTGGCTTTGTCTTTGTCTTTTTTATAAATATTTTATGGCAACTGCTCTGACGCGCTTTTTTCCTTAGAGCCCCGACTGCATGAATTTAAGCGTGCCAATAGATTAGCATCTAGGTCCGCACCTGTTTCCGGTTAAAATAGCTGAATGCAACCGCCACAGCTATCCCAACAGTTTCTTATCTCTCACTTCTCCCCTGTGGGAATCCGTGCCGTTTACTTGCTAACCTCATGAGTACAATTTTCAAAACATTGAACGCAACGTCTATCGCCATCTTCTTGAAATTCGTTCATCTTTTATCCTTTATTCAATCCTCTCTATGCTCAATCCATTGTCTAACTTTCACTCCCTGTAATCCCTTGTGTATTATTCCCATTCGCACCTTGATTAGGGCGAAATGATATATATATATATATATATATATTATTGTCATCCACAGATAGACTGTTTCGCTGTTTCACAGCTCTTCAGTGTGGCTAGATGTCCGGTTGCCTTTAGCTAGGATCGAAACCCGACTGAATTGGCGTCAGTCGGAAATTCTATCACTAAGCCGTCGGCGCACGGCAGGGATGAAGGTGAATTTTTAGCGTATTTATTTGTTAGATAAACACACAGTGACCGACAGGACTCAATTCGCTTTTGCCGAAGAGTCACGCTATATCAGCTTTAATAGTCACTGTTTACAAACCCACACTTCCTTCCCCAGAGAGCTCAAATTAATTTATTCAGGAGCTTATATATATATATATATATATATATATATATATATATATATATATATAGTGAACATTGAAGTCAACACTTAGAGGCGACGGTCTGTTTCACGCTAGATGCAGGTGGCCTGACGATTGCATCTAGGATGAAACAGACCGTCGCCTCTAAGTGTTGACTTCAATGTTCACTTTTATATTTAGACACGCTCTATCTCTGATATTGAGCACTTTATCTCATAAATATAGCACACCTTAAGCCTACATTTCTTTATATATATATATATATATATATATATATATATAATTAAAAAAAACAAACTAACTTGACAATTAAATTTATTTTTCTACTTCATATTAGGGATTTAACAATACTCTGATAACATATTCTTGATATCGGAAAATATACTTGAGCTTCTCTAAATCTGATTTATCCGTTGGTGAATTTCAAACATTCCTAGTGTGTTCTCTATTGTCCAGATTGTCTCAATTCTCGGTTGTGTAGTTTAAGTTTTTCGAAAAGGCTTCTTTTTGGAACTTGAAACTATCTAAAGAGCTCTGACTGCTGCAAATGTCTCTCAAATTTAACATTGTTCGAGGTGAGTTAAATTTTATTCTTGTAGCTTGACTTTGTATTTCCTTTGTAGTACGATGATTCTTATTTAAGAAATAATAACTTAGAGTAATGGATAGCGGCTCCGATTGAGGAATTTGCGAGCCGAGTTCGAATTCCAGTCGAATCCATTACATTCACTTACGTGCTAATAACCTTGAGAAAAGTATGAATCCTATTCTTTTAGCAGGACAGACGGGGTTCTATAGACTTGGATGGCAACTGTTTTACTTCAGAAAGAAATGGCAACCTAATACGGGGAAATCTACTTCGTCAGTCATATATCGAAAGAAACATGCTCGTCTAAGCATGACACATGAATGATTAACTATTTACATTATTCGCACTATTGTCCTCAACTTTGTCGTCATATTTATTGCAACTTTTCGGTCGTTGTACGCTCCAGCCTTCTTCAGGTGGTTGGAATGTCGAACTGAACCCTTTATTTCGCTCACTGGGGTAGACTGTTCTAGTTCCACGTGCCATGTTTGAAGAAGGCCGGAACGTACAACGGCCGAAACGTTGTAATATATATGGCGACAAAGATGTGGACAATATTCCGAATAATGTAAATAGTGCACATAACACCTCATCTCAGAAATATTGACAGATACTGAACTGATTAACTTAGTCTGGTTTTTATTTAGTACTTAATAGTGAGTTGGATGATGGCTGGGTGCTCTATATTTTTGTCAGACTATCTCCCTGAATCTGGCCTTACCCTAAGGTATCCGTAAGTATTTACTAGGCTTTGATTAGTTAGGCAAAATGTCACAAGTATGGTCTACCCTGAGGATCGGATACACTATCATATTATGGGCACCGATGCAAAAAAGACATATCGGTATATCTGGGTCTCAAATATTCCTGTTTGATAGCGAACAGGTTTTAGTCTTGATGTTTAGTTTTCTAAGTAGCATTCACCTGGACCGTCGGGTAACGTGGAAGATCAAGTGGCAACAAAACCGAAAGTATGGTGTATCCGGGTGTTTAAATCAGTTCATCTTTGGGATCAAAGTACGTTCTCTCCCACTTGCCTGAAGAAGGACCTTCACTCACGTGGCTCCGATACTATCCATTCGTATTGACATCTATACGTTAGCATATCTAGGTGGGAGAGCAGTTGGTAGGGAGGAAGAGATGATCTATCAATTCAAAATAGCACCAGTATCATTTACCTACACACCGCTGTCCGCTGATCCGAGATGGAACAAATACATCGAGTCAATTGCATCATCCACCGCAAGAACAGTTGGTTCCCTGTGCCGAGCCAGGAAATTCTTCTCCCCGGAATCGATCCACCAAGTCTATAAGTCTACCATTCGACCTTGCATGGAGTATTGCTGCCATTTATGGTCTGGGGCCCCTGCGTGTTGCCTCAGGGTTCTTGATAAGATCCAGAAACGGATATGCAATGTGATTGGCCCTGATCTGTCATCTCGTCTGCAGTCGCTCTCTCACAGACGCGATGTTGCATCGCTCTGCCTTTTCTACAAGTACTTTCACGGTAATTGCTCTGAGGAGTTGCTTTCGCTTGTCCCTAAGCCTCGTGAATTTAAGCGTCCTACGAGGCTGGCATCCCGTTCCCACCCCTTCACCGTTGAAATTGTTAGATGTAGACGTCTTTTCTACTCCAATAGCTTCATGTCTCGCACATCTCGCCTATGGAACTCCCTTCCCTATTACTGTTTCCCTGACAAATACAATCTCCAACGGTTTAAGTGTAGCGTCAATCGTCATCTCCAATTGCCTTGATCTATCCACTTCCTGACATCTTTCATTCCTATCTGCTCTCGCTCTTTATCTCCCGTAACCCCCCTACCTCGATCGACCCTCCGTCCTTCTCTTTCTCCACATCCCTTCCTTTACCACTCCTATCTGCTCTTCCTCCAACCCTTCTGTAACCCCATGCGTGATAGTGGCCACCGGCCTTGCTTGGGGTGATACGCTTAAAAAAAAAAAAAAAAAACACCCAGAAGAACAAGAGAAGCCCTGAATAATAATTTTTTTTACCTTATGATTACTCAGCGTGGCGTTTTTCAAAACTCTTGTTACTGTGTGAGCATGCATTCGGCCCTTTTCCAGCTATCGGTGGTCACCGATGAGATAGAGAATCGAAATGCAACGTGGGATAATCATTGCCCGTTGGGTGGAAATATTGGATGAGAGTCCCGTTGTATATTGGCTCGCACTATTAGATGTAATTGTAAAAAAAAGACGAGCTTGCTAACTATTTTGCTGAAAATAATTTGGCACGAGTCTTCAAGTATGGAGCATCCTGGGGGTAGATCTTATTGCACATATGTAATAGAAAGACGAGATCGCTATATTTCTGGGGATTATTTGGTGCAAAGCAGAACGTCTTGGGCACCCAGTGAAAGCAAAACTCACTACTCGAAACGGAAGCTGTGTTTCCCGATTAAAATAATGAGCGACACAAGTTACTTTTTGAACCCTAAGTGGATATCCATGGGGGAGACGTCATAATTTCCATGTCTCCTTTGATAGTTTTTAATTGGGATACCTCAGGCAACAAGGATTAATTTTAACTTCCCTTTAAGTGCAACTGAAGAAAGGTAGTCATTTAATAACAGATTTTTTCATCAAAGAGGAGTTTATCTTATAAACATCAAAGCAAACCTATTTGGACATATTTTTTCTAAAACAAAAATTTAAAGATTGCCTATTTAGGAAAAATTTAAACATAAATAATTATTTCTATTCCAGTAAGTTACCCTGGAGCAAATTACAAACGCTTTTTTTTAAAAATTTTCTCGAAATAATAATGCACACATTGGAATGCCATCTGAATTAATATACCATCATTAATCGACGATAATATACAATTCCCCCACAAATTTTAAAGCGTAACATTTTAGCGATGCGTACTTTTAACAGTAATTAATTATAATGGTCCTGTTCTCGTTTGTCGCTGTGCTCGGGACGGTATGACCATTACAGGATCTGTGGTCAGCATAACGGTTAAGTGCCGAGAAATTAGAATGAGCGAATAGAGTTCAAATCTTTCCCTATTCCGCCCGCATTCGCTTTCGAACAAATTCGAGTGCTGAAGAAATTGAGCCATCCGTTCTACTTTCAGGTATGGTTTTAAAATTTGTGACCTCTAACTTAGGGTTATAGCTATCCTGGGAGAAGAACAACTTTTAATTGAAAAAAATTTAAGATAATAGGAAAACAAGTCAGTCTTTCCCAAGATACAATGTCTATTCACACCTAATAATCGATTCTGTGCATATCTATGACTACCTAAGTCTTGAAGTCATGTTTGTTTTTTTACAAGATAATTAAATAGTAATATCTATGTCTCTAATAAAGTTATATCTATAGATTAGGTATACAATGGCTGGTTATCTCTCTTTGGATAATGATGAATTCTTGAGGTTCACCTGACGGCTGGGTAGTGGTGTCAATTCGAGTGGTGATGAACGCCAGTTTCTGATACAGACCTCGAGGGCATTATACAGTGTAACCCGATATAAGAGACCCGGATATAAGAGAGATTTACTCTGGTCCCAAATTAGAGCCATACTTACCTAAACAAAATAGACCAAACCCGGATATAAGAGAAACCCGGATATAAGATACTCCTCCGTTCCCGACAACTCTCTTATATCCGGGTTACACTGTACATCAAAAGCCCACTGCGGTGAGGAGAATAGGGGTAGCCACATGGTTGCACCAAGAACATAATGCACACCACCGGTCTGGTTGGTTCACTTTGAGAAATATTACAAGAACCTCTCGCCCTTTAAAACGAGTTCTGTTCGTATATTATAATTTCTGTGGTGGTGGGGGGGATAATAGGAGTGGTGCAGATATATTTCACTTGAATGACCATAGTTCAACCTCGGACCATTTAAAGGAATACTCTAGTCCACATTCACCGTTTAGACAGATATTACTCGAAAATACAGTAGTACTTCATCATAATAATTATAAGCAAAAATATAAAATTCTGGATGTGAGAGAATTGCGATAGTCAACTATGAGTATAGCAACAAAGTTCTTAACTGTTTGTAGCAGCAAAGTTTAATATAAAATGCTAAATTAAAATATAACCGAAATCTTTGTCATTTTTAAATATTAAAATAAAATGTACAAAAGTTACCCCCCTTGTGTAGCTAAGAAATTTTCAATTCGAATTTGGAATGTTGTAAAACGGACAGTGAAAATATATTTTGAATTTACGGAGCTACTGTAAACATCCACAGATATTTAACCCCTAGAAAATCGTATCATATGAGATTGAAAATACTCGGGAAAATAAGAAACATCTGAAAGAAAATTTTGGAATTTTTCGTAATCAATTTTCTACAGCTGCCAAGAAATTAATTCGTGTACTTCAAAGGATTAAAATTAAAATAAATACACATAATACGTTGAAATAATTTAACGAAACCCGCTTGAATGAAAATATGCTACTTAAATAAAAATATGCTGCTTAAATATATATTTTGTTTATACGTTGTTTTTATAGACACAAATATTTAAGTAAATACTCTGTTTATAAGAAAGACTGTTAACTATATTTACCCGAAATGAATGTCGGAGAAATTCCATGGAAAATATGTCTTCAGACAGGAGTCGAACCTGTGTTCTAGACGGAACAGGCATATAGCCTGACGTGCTATAACATTTAGCTACAGAGGAAGCGTCTGGTTAGCACGTCATGCTATATGACTGTTCCGTGTAGGATACAGGTTCGATTGCTGTCGAAGAACACATATTTCCTATAAAATTTGTCTGACAATCAGGCCGGCAAATATAGTTAATACTCTTTCTTATAAACAGACTATTTACTTAAATATTTGTGTCTATAAAAATAACCTATATACAGAAAATATACAGTTAATCCTGTTTATTATAAACAGAGCATTTGCTTAATATTTGTATTTATAAAAATAACGTATAAACAGAAATATATATTAAAATAATTGTCGGACATAGTCCATTACATTACATTATATATATATATATATATAATGTAATGGACTATGTCCGACAATTATTTTAATATATATTTCTGTTTATACGTTATTTTTATAAATACAAATATTAAGCAAATGCTTATATATATATATATATATATATATATATATATATATATATATATATATATATACTATTTTAAAAACAAGGAATTTATTAATGGTAATAGTCTGGAAGGCCCTTTCAACCAGCATCTCATCAGAAAATCGTTGGAAAATTGATAAATTAAACGAAAAGAACAACAACGAAAATGAAGAGCAACAAAGGGAGGGGGCACACCCTAAAATGACATATAAGTATGTATACTTATAACGAGTGGGGGGCGGGGGAAATTGCGTGTAAATAATTAGCGAGGGACAGTTAAAATAAAATATCCCCCAACAAATTAAGGGACTTCACAAATTCCTTCTGCCGGCAGAGAGAAGGTTTACGTAGCCCTATACAGACTGATTCCAAAATCTTCAATTTGTTGGGGGGATATCATATTATGCACAACAAGGTAGAAAAATACAGATGTGGATGTATCTAGATCTCAGGTGTTTCTGATAAATGGTTAACAAGTGGAAGTTTTGATGTTTATTTTTCTAAGCAGTATTCGCCATGACCGATGGGTAACAGGGAAGTAAAGGAATCGATGCTCAAGTTAGAACATCACTGGAAATACGCTGTACCCGGGTGCTTGTCTATATTGTTTTGTTTGGATCGGAGAAAGAAACTGAATTTAAACCATCTCTTTACGCAAACGTCATAAACAAATCCATCTCTGAGCGGAGTGAGGGACAGTCACCTGAATATCCCGGATTCAAAAGGGCCAGTCAATCCATTGCATTATTCTGCCTTGAATGTCACCATGAACCAGAACTGTGACTGGGTGACCACCGGCGCAACATGCTATAAATTATGATACTGAAACCAAGATGAATTAGTTTAAACGGACTTTCTTTGTAGCTATAATGCCATTGATATCTGTAAATCTATGTTTGTCGTAATTACAACGCTCAAAGGTGTTCAGCTTAATGACATGATAAAATACTCCACCTTGTTTGGGCCACACATTCTATTCGAATAATACATAATAGGTCATGTGATTTCCGACCACTTAAATGCATTTCAGAAAATGGCTTCATTTAATCATAAAATCCTCACCTTATAAATGACTGATCTTATTTTATGTCATTATAACGCAGGGGTGACTGAATTTTCAAATGTCTTGAGCGTTCAGTTAATACCGATTGGCCACACTTTAAGTGTGAAACAGTGTTAAATTGACCGCACGCTTTACAGGTTGGCGACAAACAACACTCATTTTTAAGGTAAAACAAAGAAGTATCTATAGTGGAATGCAATGCACACACGATGGAGTAATGGATGCACTGTGCAGTAATGGATCGCGGCTTGGGTTGAGGAATCGGACAGCCGAGTTCGAATTCCAGTCGAATCCATTACATTAACTTACGTGCTAAGAGAAACGTATAAATCCTCTTCTTCTCCCCGCCAGCTATGGGTAAATAGCAGGACATGGCAACTGGTCTAGGAGAAGGACAACTCTGATTTCAAAACCTGAGAAGGGTCGATTGAGGACCGTGTGGCATGTAGTGCACCAGGTCTCTGTATTCGGCCCTTCAAAAAGTGTGGATGGTTCTGCACAAAACTTTCACCACTATAACCACTATGCTGGTGTAGCTTCCTAGGAACTAATCTGCTTGACCCTCATACGTTCGATTCGATGGGAGTCGAATAATACAATCATACGTTCTAACACGCGCGCCTATCAAATCCGGGTTCGAAACGCATTGGTTTGTCAGGGGGAGTATTTCCTGATATCTTGGCCCTGTAGAGCTAACCGAAACGTTGCAGTACCGTTGGAAGTTATCCACAATAAGACATCTACAACTCAAATGAAAGGAGGTGTGGTACCTAGAGCTGAAACATGACCTAATGTTAATCATTTACTTCCTTCACAGCTATGTGGCAGGTGAAACTCTAGCCTGACATTCGCTTAGGTTATAAAACCGTGGTGTATGTCCCCAGTCGTATTTTGAGAAGACGATCTTCCAGGAATTAGTTCTTTTATGAAAGTGCTACTAGGTCTCACTCGATATCAGGACTTCAAGAATCGTGTTCGTCGAATGAAAAGATTAGAATTAGATAGCTTTCACAAAAGCAATTGAGAATATAGTTGTAAATATATATTCATCATTTTAGTTGGATCATGCAATTCGTCTTGTAAAATAACTAAGTAAACACGTTTATAGACGTGCAAATATTTTGATGCAATTTAGTTTAACTGAAACATATAAACATAGTTTAGAGCGCGAGTTGAAAGAATTGTTTTACTGGTGGAATTTCATTTGAAGACAAGTTGCGTCATCTGTTTTCTTAAGGAAACTTTCACCTGTCATGTCTTGTATATCGGAAACTGATAATTCATTTTACAGGAAATCTGCGAAGTTTGTAACAGAAGATTGGACACAGATATATTCTATCAATGAAGGAGGGGCAGCGACAGAGGTGTAGGAAGGTTTCTCTATCGTTCGGTTCACACTTCTTCCCTGTCTTTTGAACAGGAGTAGAGGGTTTATCCCTTGTTTCCTGCTGAGGTTTGGGTTTCTGGTTCCTCCTGAGTCTACTTCAACGCAATACTTCTAACAACTCCGCCTAAAACACTGGGCATGTTTTTACTATTTATTTTCCTATTTTTTTCTCCAATAAGAGTAGATAGGTACCCCCTCGCCCGGTTCACACTCTTCCTCGGTCTTCTGAAGAGGAGTACATGTTTAGCCCTTGTCTCTTGTTTAGCATTGGGTGTACGGTTCTCTTTTAAAGTATTTTCGTTTTCTTTCATTCTTGGTGTCCTCCGGCGTTTTCTTGGCATTATCACCCTGTTTGGAATCGTGCTTCTACCTCGAGTGGCTATTGGGCCTTCTACAGGTTGAACATCATTGAATAAAGAAATTGGTAGCGATTAAAAAATATTAGGAAGACCTTCATCTGAATATATCTGGTAATTTGTCTCCGAGCAGATGGAAATGAAGCCAACTAGGTATCCGGATGCTACGAGGAGAGAATAATTAAAAGGTTTAAGCAGTCAACCCTGTGTCCCCAATGTTGGCAATTGGCATTGAAAGATAGGTGCATCAAGGAGAAATATAACGGTTTGCCATGACCGTTGTCACGCAAACCAGGAATTTGATGCGGGCCTGACAGTGAAATCCGAGTAGTGTCACATGTCATTTCTCATAAAAATGGCCACAGAAAGAATATATTTCCTTACAGATGCACTGCACGTTGTGGCTTGCGAAAAGGACAGCTCGTTTTTTTTTTATTCTTGAAAGCTGTCATCTTCCAGATATACACTAAACAGAAATAAGAACTTATTGCGTTAAATTATCTTCAATTTAGTCCCCGTTACGTATTTATTTTTTGTTCAGATAAATTCCGCACCTTTTGTATCTGTAGTTTATTCGAATCATCGAGTTCATTTTTCTATCTGGTAACAACTTTTTACTTGTGCCAGGATATGTTCAAAAGATCTCAGAACTTCAAAGGCTCAGTCACTGATTTTCGTCGTATGATATCTGGCTCTGCCAGGCAGTATTCAGTTTATGCCCTATAACATCAGAGTAAATGACAATACAATGCAAGTCAATCAATCGATAAAAGATCGCGGTGATAGAGTTCTAACGGAATCTAAGTGGTCTCAAGATTGTTTTGCACCTTAACATGCAATGAGTTCACAGTTGTCGCTCTTCCAATATCTGTGACTAATTTATTTTCGACAGAAAGTGGTCTGGGGCATTCCGGCCTATAATGCATTCTGTCATCGATGTAACGCTCTCTCTCAGTCGCACACACACACACACACAATATATATATATATATATATATATATATATATATATATATATATACGTACTCCCTTTTTGACTTTCTATAAATTCTAATTTTCTTTTCCTTTTTTAGACCTAGTTCATTGAATTGCATTTAATATTTAATTTAAACCATTAACTTTCTTTGTACGTCAATAAACATTAATATTTCTTCATGTTAACCATTAATCTTGTTTGCAAGCCAACATATCTACTAAAACTTAAAGAGCGGGCACATCTTTTGAAAGACCCTGCAAATATATGACATAGAATATTTAGAAAATCACTCTTCCTGCTACTGTCTTTTTTTACACCAATTATGTATCGTCAGGAAGCAGAATTCTACTACCTGACGATAATTAATTGGTAGAAAACATGTTAACAGGAAGGGTGGTTTTCAAAATAGTCTGTCATATATTTCCCTCCATCTGCGTATTTCGAAATTGTATTGTTTGTTTTATTTTTAAATATATATATATATATAATAAAGCTAATTTTTTTTTGCTTTACGATACCTGATTTTTCCTTTAACAGGGAAATGAATAAAAACCGGCATAGATTGTGAATTGTGAAAGATTGTATGATTGTGCATGCGACAAGAATCGAACCAATATTTACTTTTTCATTAGGAAAATCGTTTCTATAACCGAATCCTCCACAATCTTTGTTTTGTGCGATTTTTCAATCTAAGGCGGGTTTTAATTTCACCGTTTAAAAAAAAACAGGCGACAGCTCACTATGTGCATTCAGTAGTGATAACGTTTATAGTAATAAAGATATACTTTCAGATAAAACACACACACACACACACACACACAATATATATATATATATATATATATATATATACACACACACACATAAGGTGTATTTCGGCACCAAGAATTCTCTCAACATGTTTTGTTAAATAATATGAAGAATGTTGTGTCTATCAATTTTTAAAAATCTTTAAACTGGCCAAATTAGTTTTTTTTTATCAGTAGATTAGCCAAAATTCATCATAAATTTAATATGAATTTTGTCAAATTTTCTGGTAAAACATCATATTAAAAAATAGTAGATATAACTTACATATATTATTTAACAAAATGTTTCATTCATATATATATATATATATATATATATATATATATATATATAGGAATCTCACGATTTGTGCAGTTAATGTGTATATTAAGATATACGCACTAATCGAAAAAGCATATAAATAACATTGACAAAAAACAATAGCCATTTTCCATATGTAAATTTTAGAAAATTTTTAATTAATCGCTACCTATAAAAACGTCAGTTTTCATTTATCATGGTTAAACTGAAGTATGTTTAAGCAAACTAATCGAATATCAAGATTCCTCTCTCCCTATATATATATATATATATATATATATATATATAACACTAGGTACCGCTACTAATTTGGTATGAGTAAGGTTTAAACTTGAAAAAAATAAATCTGAAAAATCTTTTTTGAAGCTTTAATTGAAAGCTAAAGGATCAAAACTTACGATTTCCAGTTACCAAATTTATGTTTATGTCACCGCAAAAAAGAGGCTAAAATTTGCATTGCTAAAATTTAGTACATCCGCTGACGCAAGAAAAACAATCTTCTTAATCAAAATTTTGAATGTTTTAAAAAATAGTAAAAAAAATTAATTAAATATTCAAAAATACTTTGGTCCTTCCCCTTAATAATAACATAAAGATTTTAACGATAAAATCATGTTTTCATTACGATTGGGGCATGCTTTTTTTTGTGGTATGCTTTTCGTGATTTCGTGGACGCACCTATAATTACACCAGTTGAAAAAAAAACATATTATAACATCTATAGTGCGCTTTGGATGAAATAAGGAATATGTTTTCAATGAATACATTTATTCAAACCTCGTGATGAAACAAACTTGACACGTGCTTAAAAAAATAAACGAACAGTGAAGTGAATGTACCTAAACACAATGGCTCTAATGACACCGTTAACATTTTCTGAACATTTTTTTCAATCACTCAGTTACCTCTTGCGTTTTACCAGCATGTATGCAAATGTAATTTAACGAGCATTCCAAAGAGTAAACTTAATGTTCTTTCTACTTAACTAGGCTCGGCTGAAGGCGTGTGTTGGCAGAAAAACAGCGTTATTTTTTTTCTGGACATAGATTTATAGAAAGTCATATATTGACGTACAATTATTTATTTACCAAAAGATATAACCAAATATACAAGTTTGGATGCATGATTTCGTAATGTGATATTGTAGCGGACCGTGAGGGGAAGATGTGAAGAGATATCATATCGTTAAAATTTTCTGCTAGCCGGTCCAGCTACATGAGAATGTTGGAGTTTAATTAAGTCCAAAGAAGACAAAAAAAAAACAAACAAGACCGATATATATGTAAACAAATATATATATTATTCACAAGTTAAACAAAGACATGGACAGTTATATAGTTTGTGTGGAGAAATAATGTGTGTGTTGTGAGTGTTCGTACGTACGTGTATTGTACTTAGCGTGTTCCCAGAATTTGGGAAACGCTGTATCTGGGAGAGGTCACATATTGGTGTTAGTTGAAAAGAGAGATTTACCTCACCTCCACGCGAGGTGGCGGCCCAAGGCCTAAGTGGAAAAGAGTGGTTGAGGCGAAGGGTCAGCCAGTATTTATAGCCCGGGGAGAGAGACCCCTGTTGAAGGATTAAGGAACTGAGAAGGAGCTAACTCCGACAATATGTAGCTATTAGAATTTAACATGAAATTTTCACTTAGAATGCTTGATCTATGTGATGTCTGTGTCGCACAGATATAAAAATATACAGTTATTTAAAGGTTGTATAAACTTCTGTTTCTGTGTATATAAAATCATGTAATTTTTTACAGGAACATTTGCGTTAACTTCTACCTAGATATACATAGGAGCTTAAACAATGATTTGATACTAGAAAGTCGTATAGCCTTAAATACTGATGTAATGAAAAAACGGTTTAAAATGTCCGAGGAATCATTTGGAGAACGGTTAGTCAGAGATCAATCGTTGACGGAAACAATAACATCTTTTCAACATGAACAACAAAATATGCTTCATGGGGACTAAATAGGGGAATCGGTTCAATTTGTAAAATTGAAACTTATAAAACTGTAAAAAAAAAAAAACACTACAAGAAGCACCAAAGATGAACCAGGAGAGAAGAAAAAAAAAATTAGTATCCATCCAAAAGAATAATGGAATAAACGAGACTGTTTTTTTTTTTATGCAAAGTTTGACTGTAACTGCTTATTTTTGCCAAAGATAGATTTCTGGCGAAGTGTTGACCGAAAGGTTCCTTTTTATTTATATATATATATATATATATATATATAATATTATAATATTATAATTTTATTATATAGACAAAAACAGTTTACTCACTACAATGATGCAACTTCTTTACGGTGCATTACAATTGCACTTACCTCTTCCATCCTATTACTATCTTCTATTCCCAACTTTCCTCCTCCACCCCTCACTCTTAGGACGTTTTTGAAATGCCGTGCCTAAACTTTTCACCGTTGTTATCGGCAAGGGATCTTTCCAGACTAGCCATCATTTAACAACTCACCAATCTTTCTTCAAACTGCTACCAACAAGCACTATTGTTTCACTGTGTCAGCTTTTGGCTTTATGTGTATTTTTTCAGAAACAAATGGAAAAAAGGAAGTGACATTTCTCATACGGCTTGCTTACATGCAGATTGTTCATAACCATTTTGGTTCTCACCAGTTGAGGTGCATTTGAAATGCACTGAAACGAAGTTGCATCTTTGTAGTGAGTAAACTTTGTCTATATGATAAAATTATAATAAATAATTATCGCTTTACTATCGGTATTGAGCCCTCTTTTGAATTAATACTGTGAACGTTAGAATTTATATATCACTTTCGTTCTCATTGCATCGGATATATATTTATTTATTTAAGAGTGTTGAAATTAAATTAAATCTAATTTTTATCGCGAACAGGGAATCACGTATATCTACAGAAAGTCGAACAAAACAGGAAAAAAGAGACATGGACTATGGACATTATTTTCGCAATTTCAATCTTTGCATATATTATTTTCTTCGGAAATCTGGAAAATATATATATATATATATATATATATATATATATATATATATATATATATATATATATAATAAGAAAAGTGCAAGTGACTTATTTCGTTAACCAAGAAAAGATTTTCGCTGATCGGGACCAGGTGTTTGATAAATCTTAAAATAATATTATAAATGAAGATTGAAATCTTCAGGGTACGAGAAGGTAAAAACAAATGTATGTCTTTGAAAAAAAAATCATCTTAAAAAACCATTCCTTCGATTCGCTTCAGAATATGGTAATCAAAATAATTCTAAAAATGTTTCTCCCACAAGGCTGCTAATCTTGTTTTGAACTCATATGTTCATATAGTTTAGGTTTAACTCAATCTGGTGCTGTGGATGAGAACAGGGTGAATGGCATTCTAATGGGAATGTGAAATTGAACTCGGCTCACCTATCTGATGTTGCATGGCACTATCTTTCGGAATATACTCGCAAAACTGCTTGCTTATTAGTTTAAGAAAACACGAATCTATATATATATATATATATATGTATATATATTCTCTTTATACATTATTTTCATGGATATAACTTATTTGAGTAAATACTGTTTTAATTAAACAGTATCAATTACATTTACCGGTCTGAATCTTTCAGAAATCTCGTAGTAAAATATGCGTTTTCCGACAGGAATCGAACCTGTATCCCATACGGAAAAAGTCATTTGATCTGATGTGCTATTAACCGATTCATCCACAGAGATCTTTCCGGTTAGCAAAGTCCAAATTATGTTATTTTTATGGGTACAATTTATTTGAGTAAACGCTCTTTCGTAGAACACACATTTTCCACGAAAAACATACATAATGTATAAACAGGAAATATATCCAAGTATTTGTCGGATTTAATCCACTTCATCTAATACGTTATCAATGTTTACGTTAGGTTACGTTTCGGAGCAGATTTGATAAATCAAGAAAGATCGTCGAAGATGTTTGTTTATAGGCCGGTAAATGTAATTAATACAGTCTAATTAAACCAGATCATTTACTCAAATAAATTATATCCATAAAAATAACGTATAAACAGAAAATATATTAAAATAGTGTCGTATTTAATCCATTCCATCTATTAGAGATTAAAGTAAATAATGATGTCTGATGATTAACTTATGAATTTAAACGATAATCTCATATTTTTTGTTTCGTTTTGAAAAATAAATTTTTGACCAGTGTCAAATTCAGAGAGAACGAAGGATATAACGTTATCAATAATTAGTTTGTTTCATGAAGTAATCATTTGTTATTCTTTCACGAAAACAAAATCCAGGGATATAATATTTATTAATTCTTTTTGAATGCTTAGCTATCTGTTCAAGTTTAATCCCATTCACATGAATAGAAAATATATTATCAGATCATTGCAAAAGTTTGTCCCCGAATTACATTGTTAATCTAAAATAACCGTAACCTGACAATGGCATCTGTTTTGGTGACGATTTCTGGTGTGTCCTAGATTGTAACATTATCATTCAGTTGCGATTCATACGTTGTCGAGTGTTGACGATTTGCTCACAGATGAACGCCACGAAGATAAAGTACGAAAAGTTGCACTTTCGCAGTTTTTATGCTTTATGAATTTCGGAAAGAACTAAGCAAATTTATTCAGCGTAATATTAATCTAAACGACCAACCACGCTTCGTGCGACCTTTCAACGAATACGCTCTGCTTGTCATCGTGGAGAACAAACCAAAGATTTCGACGGAAGAGTTTGCTAAGTAAGAAAAAATCAAGGGATATAACATTTATTAAATTCTTTTTAAATGCTTAGCTATGTGTTCTATGCTAAGAGTTTCACTCTCGATATCTCAATTACCTTTTGCAATTTGAGAAGGTTTGTGTTTAAGATCAAACTCCCGATTTTGAAAAAATCAATAATGTGTCATTTTCTGACAGGAGATCGCCAAACTACATTTGAAAAAACACACCTTGCAGAATCTTAGATTTGAAATTGGAAACCCTCCAGCACCCACCGTTTTCTCCTGATTTGGCTCCTTCGGATTTTCATTGTTCTGGACTCTTCAAATTAAATGACAAAAATTGTGCCTTTGTACTGTCAATCGAAAACTACCTCACTACCTTCTTCCAATAGAAAAAGAAACAAACAACGTGTTTGCTACTAAAATGGCATCAACAATCATGCAGAATGATGAGACATTTATTAAAAACAACAGAGACTATGCAATCTACTAAATTTTGTATTTTTTTTTTTATTGTGTGTATTTAAAATTTAACATCCGGCATAAACTTTTGTACCGATCTAATAGTTGGAATATACTTATAATTTGTAATCATAATTATTATTTTTTTAAATATGAATCATTTTTTCCAATATGAATTATATTTTATAAATATAGAACTAAGAATTTTGTATATATATATATATATATATATCTCACTATTGTTAATTAGAAATCTGTTTCAAGGCACACGGACACTATTTCAGTATGAATCAGATACGCTTCTATGAAGACAAGATAAATACTAGTATAACGTTATTTATGATATCTTATTTTTCATGAAATTTAAACGGATGCATCTATTGTGAATGTCAATTTGTGGCTTAGTGCTTTTGTTTTAATATCTAAGTAATGCTTCCATTTAAGGCTGGAGCATAAAACGGTCTAAAAGTCTGGAATATGGCAACACAGATGAGGACAACAGTTCAAACAATGTAAACAGTGAAAATAATTACAGTACCTCATCTCAGACAGATAAAGTATATTTTATTATTAAATAAAGCATTACTTAGATATTAAAACAAAAGCACTAAGCCACAAATTGACATTCACAATAGATGCATCCGTTTAAATTTCATGAAAAATAAGATATCATAAATAACGTTATACTAGTTTTTATCTTGTCTTCATAGAAGCGTATCTGATTCATACTGAAATTCGAACAGAATCCTTTATTTCATCCACCGGGGTAGATTGTTCTAGTTACACGCGTCACGCTTCTTTCGGAAGTGTCCGTATCAGTTATCTCCCTTGAACTCAACTCGCCATTTTTTTTCATTCTGAAGCCAGATATTGAACTCACATGTAGTTTGTGCGTGAATTTAATGACAGGCCATAGCTAATTTGTTTATCTCGTCACCGCACAATAAAAAAGTGGGAGGCAAATTTCCTCCTCTTAGATTAATATTGTGCAAGTCGCGGAACCTTGAACCAGTTGTTTTTTTCTCCTGTCTTTAAGTGTCGTGAGCCATGGCATTTTGTTCTTTTGTAGGCATGAGGTATCCAGTTGAGAGCAATTTTCATGAGAGGATTGTCAGGTAACCGCAGGATATGGCCGATTGTCTGTCTACCACCATTTATTCAACACAGTTGCTTCTGTCTGCTCCTTTTTACTTGACTGAACTCCAATGAATTTGATCCTATAGATAATAAAAAAAAATGTAAAAAGCTTCATTATATGCGAAACCAGGACAAAGTGGTGGGAAAAGGATAGAAATAATATTGAGTTGCGCCAGTCTTAGAAGAAATAAGATGTTTCCCGCCCAAGAATCAGCTCTCTAAATCTTTGTCTGAGCCTCTCCTCCAACATTCGTTACTGGTTCCGCCGAGAGGTACTTAGAGCCAAATAATTAATAAATCAGACCATTGATTATGTTTCTGGCTATACAGACTACTTGTATGCTCACAAAATGCAAATGGAACAAAAGAAATAGGAACTGATTGTTCTGTGTTCAGTCGTACCCGCTGCTCATCTGTGCCTTTTTCCAATAACTTTACTTTACTCGGTTATATATATATATATATATATATATATATATAGTCTTGTTCTTTTTTTTCAATCATATCTGTTTCAGACACGCCAGGGTTTGGATATCGTCCCAGCGAATTTGGCTGTCAGTCGGGTTACATATATGCGTTATTTCACTGACCGGCATATACAGGATGCGATGACTTAATTGTCGTCATGTTACATTTCTAATTTCGTGTATGGGCGTTGTTCTTAGTTTTGTCGGTTGCACTGCATAGTAGGGTCAGTTTGGTATTGTCCATTCGAAAAGGAGCATCATGACGAAAATTTGAAAACGGCATGCTTTATTGCTTGGCATTCGCACCAGATGCTCCAATACGAGCACTTCCGAGTGGTTGAAGACAATGCAGAGGATTCGGAAAGAGTTGGATGAGTCTAATGGTGATTACGAAGGTACGCAGATCAGAAAAATCACGCTGATCGTTCTGATAAGTAAAGAAGTCCAGAATTTATTTTCGTGAGGTCCTCAGACTCAACACGGAGGCCTAAATCAAGTGGCTTCAGGGGTTAGTGCTGCTCTGAGTCAAGTGGATGGCTTCTGGAAGATACTACGTCTGGCTGCAGAACTTTGCACCATGCCACACAATAAGGAGAACCAAGTCATAGCTGTCAGACAATTTCTGCGACCACATCACCCCATTACATCTGGCCACCTAATTCCCTAGACTGCAACCCCCTTGATTAGTGTGAGCGCAGTTGAGCGAGAGACCAAAAAACTCCTTGTGACACCAAATATGAACTTAGGGCAAGGATTATGTCAGCATTCACCAAGTTAAACAAGGAGACCGTCCAGAAGAGATGCAGGAGATTCTGACGTCGTCTAGAGGCTGTGATTGAAGCTAATGGCGAGTTTATTGAATAACTTTGCTCCTTGATATTTCAAGATAGTTTGAGTAAATGTGATAAATATATCTGTTAAAATAAGATTTCACTAATCTGAAAGAGATTTTATACTAGAATTCATTCATTACAATGCTCAAGAGCCACTAAGTTGAGAGCATTAGTTTAAGTAACTTGAATGACGCAAGAAAAATGAATGGAAAAAGATGTGGTAGGAACTGAACAGAAGAATAGATAAAGATTGACTCTTGACTTGAAGATGTTAAGATTGTAATGTTCGGAGAAACAATCACATCGTATTAATTTTCCCATAAAATAGCAGATCTTCGTGGAGTGTGGGCCCTCAGCCTGTAACTTTCTTCATCCATTTGGAACACGGAGGGCAGGTGATTCGATTTCGTGAATGTAGTATGGCGTCTCCTACCCGTAAATGCCTGAAGAGGTGGAACAAAAGAATGGCGCTATTGGGAACAATTTCTGTTGAAATCACGGTAGAATAATGATGGAGGACTTACGATGTTCTTTTTTGGGGGGAAAGAGAACAAAGAATAACTTCTCTCCCACAGGGCGACAAAAATATTTTGAAATCAATGACTGGAAAGTGATAATTGAGCAACTCCTGCCCAGATGCGGTAGCAATATGCAATTTTTTTTGTGACTGATTGATATATTTTTTACGGCTCATCAACCTATTTTAAGCCGAAACACAGGTTGTGAATTTTATTTTTGGGGGATAATAATTTTCTGATACAAGTCTTATGTTTAACCCGTAAACGGGAGGAGAAGAGGCAGTTTTGTACCCTTTCTTGAGTGTATTTTCACGTAGGTGAATAGAATGAAAACTGACGAGAATTCAAACACGTTGTTACAGCTCTCCTCACAAAGTGTTTTCTTTATTTAATTTGTGAATTAAATAGTTTTTTTTTTATTCTGATCATGCTTATATTCTATTTTTGCTTTCCTATGTCACAGTTTTATGCAAAGCGTCTACGTATGCACAGGCTTAGGCGTAAACAACGTAGTAAGCATTTTTGCAATTACATCATTATGGCCTGGCTAATGATACTTTGGCAAGGATGAAAGAGAGGTTTTAGATTAAACGACAGTTTTATGACCAAATTTGCTACATTGTCTTTGGAACTCACTAACGCATACATATATAGATTTTTGAAAAATCACTCTATACTCTGATAGGTCATTGAGAGCTGAATTTGCAAAGTCACTGTATTGTATTTGATTTTAGTAAATTAAAAGTAAGTTAATGCGAGATTATGTTAATAGAATTTTAAAAATATTTTGAACATTAGAATTCAGACTCGTAACATTCCTGTGTCTGTGATACACTTAGAATCTAACAGATGAAAATTTATTTGGAATGTCTATTTATTTATCTAACGCAGACACACACATACACACACAGAGACATATATGTATATATAAAACTATGAAAAATAAAAAATAATATTTTTTAAAAAACCCACATTACAACCAAAAAAGTTTGCGGTACCTCTCTTCTTTTTAATATACACACTTTTCTCTCGTTGTAACCATTATAACCTATTCATTTCATTTTATATATATATACTGTTCGATGTAATTCTTTCGAGTTCGCGGATTAATTTTTTCGTAGATTTAGAAAATTGAGTAAGAAAAATATCAGAATATACTTTCGAACAGTTTTTATTATATACGTAGGAACAAAAACAAAAAAGTTACCCCACTTACACTGAAAAAACAAAACAAAAGAATACGTGAAATTTGAAAACTAGAACGCTGCATAAGCAGTAAACAAACAAACAGTTGAAATGCTTAGATTCTCAGAAACACACACACACACACACACACACACACACACACACACATATATATTCATAAACAACTTTAATGCCCTGAAGATGGTCTCATACCAGATTGAAAGAACTTGGGTAAATAAAAATTATTCGAAAGAAAATTTTCTTAATATTCTTTCTCTGTTTCCTAAATTTACTAAAAATTAATCCGCGAACTTGAAAGGATCACAACGAAAACTAATCGACATATGTCTAAATTATTTCACCAAACCTGTTTGAATGAAAATAAGCTGCATATATATATATATATACTTTACTATAGTGAATAAAATATTTATTTTAAACAATGTGTTTAACGTCTATCGAGAAATCTGCTCTCCGCAGAGATCGAACCGGCATCACCCTTTGTAGGAGAAACCACCGGTTGATGCGCCGTGATTTACCACTCGGCTATGAAGAGCTTTACACTTCAGCAATTCTATATTTCCCTCTTCAGCGAAAGCCCATTTTCTCATTAAAATTGGGCTCCCTCAAAAGAACATCTCTCAATTTTGTATGTGAAACGTAAACAAAGAAGTTTCTAAAGAAGTAATATTTTTATTTTTAATCAGGCATTTTTATTGCGCCAGATGCGAGTACCCACTATTATAACGTTTGAAGCAATATTGCTGTTGGATTAAATTCTTTTACATGCACACACACACACATATATATATATATATATATATTTAAGCTATGCTATATTTATGGGTTAAAGTGCTTAATATCGGGTATAGAGTGTATGTCAATATAAAAGTAACATTGAAGTCATCACCCAGAAGCGACAGAATGTTTCAAAACGCAAATTTCAGGAGTGTTGATTGTAGAAAAGTTCAGAGCAGATACCATTAGACAGATTTTAGGACATGAAAATAAGAGGATTCGACGCCTGAGAACGCTTCACCCAAACGGGCTTAATCGCAAATTTAACAACATAGACAGAATTAATATATAACCCCACAAATCAGGACCTACCCACATTTTCCTCCCACACAGCGGAGGTGCTGAGGCCTCACACTTATACTCACACCAATGCTAATATACACACTTTAACACATCATACTCACTCACTGCCTAATAAGCCAAATGACAATCCACACCCATACTAATATACACACTTACACACATCATACTCACTCACTCCCTAAGAACCAAATAACACACACACTTAACAGAGACGCATCCCCTTTCCAGGAATTTAAAAACTGTCAAAATGACCAAGGGAATTCAGAGCAGCATAAATCTATCCATTTCTTATCTTAAATAACAACTTAGAAAAGACTGTTTGACCAACACAAGGACTGACTAAAATCCATGTTAAAAAAATTAAAAAAACAAAACAAATGACAACTACCGATAAAGTTCAAATTCTCCATCAAGTCATTCATTTCTGTAGTTCACTGCTACTAACAAACAGAATTTTCTTTCTCCTGATGGTGGCCATGTTGGCCGAAACCTATCGAGTAATCTAACTGAAATAATAAAAACGAAAAATACAAACGGATACGGGTGTGTGTGAAGATTTAAATTTTTTAATATTTTTTATTGTTCAAAACATACATATATAATATGAAAGCTGGTACGAATACGACGAATGTTATAGAGAGGAAGGTTAAGGGGTTTAGGTGATGTTCGTTGAGCTGGTATAGTAAGTACGTTGATTGTTCCTGGTTTTATGTTGATTGAATCTGGTCCTTTCCAAAATAGATTTGCCCAAACAATCAACGTGAATTGAAATTGAAATTTTTTGGCAGATCTTCTATTTTCATAATGTGGGATATTTCATAACAAAATTGATGGAAACATAAACAGAGAGAAAAAGAATCTAAAGGATTAAAGACCCAAATCACACAGAAAAAAATATTAAAGTTTTAAATTCTTAGCGTCTATCGTTCGTTTCCATGTGTAGTCTCGACAACGTAAACATGAACTTAATCAGTTGAATTCTTGAAAGATGAAACGAGTCACATGAAAACTTTTCCAATTTGTCATAGGTCTTTCCCTTAAAATTGTCCTTGACATGTAAAAATTATATATCGTTATCCCATATATATATATATATATATATATATATATATGGTTTTTCACCCTTGGAAGTGTGGTCTGATGAGCCAGGGAAAACGAAATTCCCTGGGGAAATAAATTAACACCAATAAAGTTACCTGTTTTCATTAAATTAATCGCTCTGATTTAACATTGATCTCTCCGGATTTCATCCTCCTTGGGATTATACATACGGATTACCAAGATTTTCATTAGTTATATATATATATATATATATATAATACGTAAAAATCTATAATTTAACATATATGAAGGTAAAAAAAATTGCCAATGAAGTGGTTGATTAAGTTGATAAACGGTGATTTTTTTTAAAATATTAATTTTGTTCACATTCATAACTGAATAAGACTTTTGCACACACACATAATCTTTCAACCCGATAATGCCACAAAGAGCGAAAGGGGTTACTGGAAGTGGAAAAGACTTCTGGACAATAAAAGAACCAGTTTCCGTGAGATGGAAAATGTTGGTTGATGTTGCCTTTATTTTTATTTTTTGAAGATTATCGGTGGAAGGGAAGTATTAAACCGGATGATAGTCTCAGAGACGAGAAAAAAGAAACTATTAAAATGGAACGTAGGGTTATATCTAGGTATTTCAACTATAAAGCTATGAAACCTAGCAACCAATCAATGTGTACGTTTAAATTCACCAGCCTAAGGACCAAAAGGGTGATCTCAATAGAACAACTGCTATGAATAATATATATAAACAAAATGATAACTTGGCTTTTCAGTTGTCTTAAAGAACACACGCTATTGACAGTTGTAAATGTAGAAAATCAAATTAAACATGAAACATTCCTATGAGAATAAGCTATAATAATTCTGTAATTAGCGTAAATTGCTGCGTACAAGTAATCCTCAATGTTTTGAACACAAAATCCTTAGTGTGGCTTATACTTACTGTACAGTTCGATCTCCCAACATACAGTAGGAATACCAGTGACCCCAAACAAATTTTAGGCTTGAAAACTTGAATCGCCTGCCGCAATTTTAACATGATCATTAGTATCGAAAATCTTGATGAGTGACTAATTACGAAACTCCGAGTTGACCTCCGATAAGTCATGGACATGATTTTTTTTTTCAAGTTTGTACAATTATTTACACGATTTACATTCGGACCATCGTACACATGCTTTTTCGTTATTATAACAACTTTTAGTCCGATTTATGCGAGCAGTTGAGGGTGTAGTTTGGAGTTCAAATGTGAGACTAACGTGTAGAACAGAATAATTATGAAAATCGTCCTTTGTTTTTTCTCAAATATGTCGTAATTTCTCACGCTATTCACACCATTTACGTATTAGCGTAATTTTTAAAATCTTTTTTTCTTTATTAATATTATTGGCAAATGCTTCTTTCCTTGACTATCTATAATACGCTATATGGTTTCTTCACAGGATTAACGGCAGTGAACGACGATTGTCCCGGCCAATAGCGACGCAAGGCAGAGCTTCAGTTGACAGCACCATGTGGCATACACTTCGCAGTGTGTCCGAAGAGAGGAGGCCGTCGTCCTCAAGTTTCTTGTCACCACCAACCAATAATTTACAGCTCGGGTAAGTAATGCTAATGAATTCAAATTACATGTTAAGATTATTTATTTTCTTGTTAAATTGTGTTTTGCTGATTTGGTTTATTTTCTGCATATATATTTTTTAAATGAAAATAAAGACATGGAAAAGCAATATATTAATACGATTAAACATGTTGCGGTAATTGTGTATATATATATATATATATATATATATATATATAAACACCTCGGGTTACGTCCTTTCGGGTTAAGTTGATCTCGATTATACGCCGTTTATCAAAAAATATATAGCAAAATAAAAATCAATTTTGTCATTTTATTTTATGACTGTCCGTCTCAAATATTGAAGTCGTAATATCACGAGAAAAACGTTAAAAGGACAAAATCTTTTTACTGTACAATAAATAAGAACAAAGTATATGAAATCATATTAAAATACTTACATTTACAGTAAATGTTAATA
Source organism: Acanthosepion esculentum (assembly GCA_964036315.1). Classification (NCBI taxonomy): domain Eukaryota; kingdom Metazoa; phylum Mollusca; class Cephalopoda; order Sepiida; family Sepiidae; genus Acanthosepion; species Acanthosepion esculentum. Next base: position 47,449,337 of record OZ038506.1, on the reverse strand, counting down.
TAATCATGATAAATCCTAAATAACGAAATATGAAAACGTCCGAAACTCTGAGTTGTCCTCTTATTTAGTGGTCTTTAAGAGCTCAATATTGGCGTTTTCCAAGGTAGTACCAATATCTACCATTGGCTAAGATCATCGAAAAAAACGAGTTTCTTCATGAAGAGATTATTAACGTTGACGAAACTGGATTATCTTGGAAAAAGAATTGCCAGACCGTTCTTTGATTACTAATGCTAAGCGTAAGTCTATGTCGCTGATAAATGATTTTATTCAGAATACTGTAAGTACAGATTATAAATACTGTAATATGCAATGGGTAGTGTTTAGTTCAGTTTTATAGTATGGTGATTTCGACTTACATCGTTTTTCGGCCTAAGTAAATAATTGGCTTATCCAACATTGATTCAAAACAAACGTCATGGAACAAATTTGACGATAAACAATACTCGCAGTAGCATGTTTCAGGCTATGAGTTCCAATCTCCTCAGATGGTTCATAAGTTTTCCCTTGTACTGCGTTTTGTGTTGTCGAATAACCCCCACATTTCTAATTATGTCATATAATCATATTAATTTACTAATATCATTTTCTTAAATTTCTCGCCTGTTTAAACACGTTTTTTCAAATGTTAGTCAGACATTTAAACATCATTCGTTTCATCGAATCACTTGGCTTCTTCAGGTTAATATTTCAGGAAATGTGGGATATACATTTTTTCCTTCAGAAATTAATAGGAAAAGGTTAAAACAAATAGTGGCTAATATAAGGCAGAAAAATAGTATAATGACTTATATGTGACAGGAAGACATATAATGGCTAATATATGGCAGAAAGACTCATAATCTATATAATAAACGCGAATGTCAATGTGTCACACTTTTTCAACCTTACTCCTAGAGGCAATAGCCCAACACATCATACCATTTTGGAATCAGGCCTATTCCTTGACCAAATTAAAAACATTCAGAGTCGGATCCGAATCCGTAATCCTGAAATTTTGGATTCCCAAATATTCATTACTGCGATTGTTTTCGGCCACATTTTGTGATTTTTTGCGACGAATCTTTTTGTACGATAACAAATTTTATAACGTGGAAATGAATTTGGGAATAATTAAAATTAATTGCGAAATCCATCGAATATCACCATTAAAATAAAATAAAAATAATTGTTTGTACGGAAAGTAAGGACCTACGTACATAAAATTGTCTTTAAAATAATTGGCGGCATAAGAGTTATCATTTAACTTTTAAAAGGTTATCTTAAATATTAATGCTTTACTTAAATGTAGCGATCAATTTTGAGTTTTTCTTTAGTTTATTGTTGCCTATTGCATCTATTACTCCCTACCTATTGTGATGAAGGCCCAATTAAAGGCTCTCCGTCGTAGCTAGATTAAATGCCGCCCGACAGGGCGGCTTTTAAGCTATAAATAATAAATGGCAGGGTGGCATATAATGACTAATATATAATATGAATACAAATAATGGCTAATATAAAACAAGGGAAGGAAATAATGCCTAATAAAAGGCTGGAAAATTTAAGATTAAAAGACTTTTATAAAATATAACATCTGCTCCATAGAACATAGTATTCTCAGTAAGTTTTGTAATATAGTTGATAAAATTATACGTGTGAATAAATTCCAGTTCTCTTTCTACTAAATGATGTAGAGTAGTTCTTAAGGTATTCTTCTCCAGTATTCCTTTTCAAGACCCGAATCTTAATGTTGCACTGTAAATGGTCCAGAGTTCAGGTAGCCTGTTTACGTTTTATTGCGTCTTCGCAACATCAATCAAGGGAATCTAAACTCTGGTAGAACACCAAAGCTTTACTTAAGTCGGTTCCACTCATTTTTCAGTTGCAGTTAAATAAGCGGATGCAGTGTTTTATTTTTGTTTTCCTTCAGAAATTAATGGGAAACAGGTAAAAACAAATAATGGTTAATATGAGACAGGAAGACTGTGCGTAATACAAGGCGGGACGACTGTGCGTAATACAAGGCGGGACGACTGTGCGTAATACAAGGCGGGACGACTGTGCGTAATACAAGGCGGGACGACTGTGCGTAATACAAGGCGGGACGACTGTGCGTAATACAAGGCGGGACGACTGTGCGTAATACAAGGCGGGACGACTGTGCGTAATACAAGGCGGGACGACTGTGCGTAATACAAGGCGGGACGACTGTGCGTAATACAAGGCGGGACGACTGTGCGTAATACAAGGCGGGACGACTGTGCGTAATACAAGGCGGGACGACTGTGCGTAATACAAGGCGGGACGACTGTGCGTAATACAAGGCGGGACGACTGTGCGTAATACAAGGCGGGACGACTGTGCGTAATACAAGGCGGGACGACTGTGCGTAATACAAGGCGGGACGACTGTGCGTAATACAAGGCGGGACGACTGTGCGTAATACAAGGCGGGACGACTGTGCGTAATATGTTCTTTTATGTTCTGAAATAAGGGACGGCGATTATTTTAAAATCTTGGGCCGTTATTTTCATCTTGATTGCGATATTCACAATGACTCTGATCTTTGCGATTATTTTTTTAACATTTACACGACATAAATGACCATTCGTACGCTCGTTGCATATGTACACCGCATATCCGCCATGGATATTTCGTGGCATTTAAACATTGAAAAGGAAACCACTTCCGATTGCTTATGAACGTTAACAGATTAACCACATCTGTAGATTTACAATTAAAACAAAATGATTACAGTGGACTGGTCATCATTTGCAAGTGAATCTGCGTGGTGCATTAACACAATGGCGTTGATATGGTGTTAAGCCCACCAAAATATTCATAAGAACAATTGCCAGCGCATCGTTGTTCTCTGTATTTTACTGGCTTTATATTTCAGAACAAATCAACACAAAATATATTTCATTTAACCCCATTTCCCGACGCAGACGTGTATATCCGTTTACACCTAAAGTGTATTAGACGCGAACAAATGAACATGTCAAAAACATAACCTTAAAAAAACAAGCTAAAGATGTGAATATACGTCCATCTTGTTTTTTTTTGTTCCCTTCTCAGTATGAAACGAGTCGAATTTTCAACTCGTATATCTGGGAGTGGTGTTAGTCACCGCTCGGGTACCTTAAGGTACCTCAGTTTCTTAGCATATTGAAAACAAATAAATAAAAGAAAATCCTAAAATGAAAGGTTATGCACAAAATAATTATCGGGGAATGGATTAATAGATTCTGTCAACATGGATCTAATATGTAATCATCGAAATAGATTTTTACCAAAAAATCTGCGTGATTCGGCCATGATTATTTGCTCGGTGTCAATTAAAACATACAATAAAAAAATTACATTCCTTGCGATCTCGAAAACTGTTTCCAGGATAATTTAAGAGGAAATATTCATATCGCTTAAATATTATCGCGGCATGTTTTCCAAGGCTGTCTTCGGGTTTAAAAACGGTGAATTCTTAAGTGCTTAATTAACAATCCGGTATCTGAGCATATTTCAATTTAAATTGAGACTGAAGCCATGTTTCGAGTAAATATCAAGTTCATGGCAAAGAAATATTTGATGGGATGACATCGTAAGTATTGAACTGGAATTTGCAAATCGTGATGCACAGAAGGTGGGAGTCACTGACCGTACGGCACCGAAGGTAGGAGTCGCTGAACAGGTCGTACAAAAGATGAGGTTTTCTAACATCACCAAGTGATAAAGATACGGGATAATAGACAGTGAATGTCTAGAGATCGTTTCTTGAACTAAGCGCTGCAATCCAAAATTCGAATGGATACGAATGAATGATCTGAACTAAAACCAAAATAAAAATTAAGAAAATAAGCTATTAAATCATGACATGCAGTGATTCGATAGCTATGGACATATGTTCGGTGAAATTTATTAAATAGATATACACAGCACTATAATTAAATCCAATGTGCTGGTGTGTGGCTGTCGGTTCCTAGGAACTGAGATGCTTGACCCTCTTACACCGAAAACGACGAAAGGGTCGAATATATATATATATAATATATTATATATATATATATATATATATATATATATATATATATATATATATATATATATATATATATATATATATATATATATATATAATATATATATATATAATATATATATATATAATATATATATAATATATTATATATATAATATATTATATATATAATATATTATATAATATAATATATATATAATATATTATATATATAATATATTATATATATAATATATTATATATATAATATATTATATATATAATATATTATATATATAATATATTATATATATAATATATTATATATATAATATATTATATATATAATATATTATATATATAATATATTATATATATAATATATTATATATATAATATATTATATATATAATATATTATATATATAATATATTATATATATAATATATTATATATATATATATTATATATATATATATTATATATATATATATATATATATATATATATTATATATTATATATATATTATATATATTATATTATATATATTATATATATATATATTATATATATATTATATTATATTATATATATAGTTTCTTTAGGCATTGATCTCTCATTTATACACGTTCCATTAAAAACGACGGACAACGGACTGCGCTTAAGCTTTTCATTTAATTCTTCTTGTGTTCGAACAAGTTTTCTTTCAAGACAAGCATGCTAACCATTATACCATGTTTACTGCCTCTGCACTTCTGCTTTTATTTGCTTTGGAAAGTAAGTTTTCCTGATAGAACATGGGTTGCGATGTCATTCTATTTCACCAGCAGCTATTTTCCACAGGCGGTAGCTGATGAGATGAGTTTTGAATGTTTTCACTGTTTCAGTATGATATAAATGTTTGAGATTAATTTGATTGATCTAGCCGGCAAAAAAATATTGTCCCTCACACTGACAACACACAACTCTTGATAATGACTGACTAGCGTTAATACACTTTAGACTAATACTGCCCAAACCTAATATTTAGATAATTAAACGTTTTGATTTCAGTGTACATCTTATTCGGATACTGAAAAATTCAACAACAAAACAAACTGTTCGAAATTGTCGTTTGTTTTAAGCTTTTTCCCTCCAAGCAAGGCGGGAGTGCCACTATCCCTCAATGGGTTACAGAGCGCGTGGGCGAGATTAAAGAGGCGTGATAGCGGACAGGATGAATAGAAGGACGGAGAATTAGTTCAAGACATCTGAAGATGTCGATTGATATTGCATTTGAATATTTGGAGATTATCGCTATCAGGGAAGCAGTAAGAGGAAGGGAGTTTCACAGACAGGAAGTGCTAGACATGAAGCTATTGAAGTAGAGAAGACAGCTATATTTAACCGTCTCGTCAGTGAAAGGATGCGACTGATATACAAAATAGTAGCCCGTTTAAATTCATGCAGTTTGGGAACTAGCGAAAGTAGCTTGTCGAAGCAGATTCCGTGAAATATTTAACAAAAGATAAAATTTCTGTAACTACAGTATTCCCCACAAAAACCTTGAAATTTGGTACAGTTTATTTAATTGTTGCAATTATTGTTAATTATTTGAAACAAAAGCAAAAAGATAGAAATGTAGAAACTTAAAACAGAACAAAAAACACAGATGTTAGATGTGGTGTTCAAATAAAAGAACAAGGCCCTCGCGTTAAATCTCTATCTATAAAAGGCAAGATGTGTGTGTGTGTGTGTAACGAATGCACGGCTGCTATTTCCGACGGATTTGCACCAAAATTTACATGTACATGTTAGCGGAAAGGCTAAGATCGACTTTGTATTTCCCACCTCTCATCAATAGTGGAAATAATCGATTTTTTCATGCTTCTACGACAGTTTTCATGTAGTTTGCGGCCATTTTCTACTGGCCAGATTGAGAGCCTATAGCTGGCTGCCACGAATAGACAGGAAGATTCTATTGGTCAGCGTGAGAGCCAACAGCTGACTGACATGAATGTTAACTATCATGCTAGCATGCAAAAAAAATCGATAGCTGCATTCGTCACAAGTGGGAAAAATTTAAATCTGCATCGCACTTTACTCCAATTGGCTCATTGGCTTACTTAAACTCAACGGTGTTTCAGATTCCGCAGAACTGGGTTGGGTGTGAAAAAGTATTTGTTGTTAACATTCTTTTTTCATTCGGTTTTTCCAGTTACGAGTCCTTTTTTAAAGCTGATTCTTTTTGTGTTCATTTTGTTTAGTTCTTTTTTCGTAACAGATTTAATGTTTAGTATAGAGCTTAGGAAAAATTCGCAGTGTGAGATAGGCAAGAAGTAAGGCATGTAGCAACATCAGCACGGCAAAGGGCGCTCCTTTAAAGGCAAGGAATGGCAAACATATTTTAAGTCAAGTGATAGCGATTGCTGTATGAGTCGTACGATTTTTTAATCAAGCACGGGCAACGCCGGGCCATGCTGCGAGTATTTGATAATTGTTGCATCCTCGAACAAAAATGGTTAAAATATGATATGTCAGATACTTATTTTACTTCCTTCATAGAATCAAATATATAGTTAATTATTTCCAGTTTGTTAATATTTTCATCCTATACTAAATCTAAAATGTCATTTTTTATGCGACACTCTATACATTGCATTTTCTTTTAACATATAAAAGAACCTAACCATAACAAATTACCATACAACTGCATTATATGTTGTTTCTGTTAAAGACGAATCCAAATTTGAACATTTTGATAGTAAGAGATGCCTGGATAAGACTGAAAAATAAATGCGAATACACTGAAGTTACCTTTCTATTATCCCATTTTTTTTCAAATGTAGGGCCCCCCCAAAACTTTTTCTCTGTAGTGTAATAGACGTTGTCAGTCGATGACCGAACGATCAATTAGGGCTTGAAACTGACATCTTTATTTTTTACTACAATATCGATCCAGAAAACGGTATAGTGAATCTTTCTGTTTTTAATTGCTTGCTTGCATTCCTTCCGCCCTGGGTAAGACGATAAACTATATCCGCGCCCTGGGTAAGACGATAAACTATATCCGCGCCCTGGGTAAGACGATAAACTATATCCGCGCCCTGGGTAAGACGATAAACTATATCCGCGCCCTGGGCAAGACGATAAACTATATCCGCGCCCTGGGCAAGACGATAAACTATATCCGCGCCCTGGGCAAGACGATAAATTATATCCGCGCCCTGGGCAAGACGATAAACTATATCCGCGCCCTGGGCAAGACGATAAACTATATCCGCGCCCTGGGCAAGACGATAAACTATATCCGCGCCCTGGGCAAGACGATAAACTATATCCGCGCCCTGGGCAAGACGATAAACTATATCCGCGCCCTGGGCAAGACGATAAACTATATCCGCGCCCTGGGCAAGACGATAAACTATATCCGCGCCCTGGGCAAGACGATAAACTATATCCGCGCCCTGGGCAAGACGATAAACTATATCCGCGCCCTGGGCAAGACCATAAACTATATCCGCGCCCTGGGCAAGACGATAAACTATATCCGCGCCCTGGGCAAGACGATAAACTATATCCGCGCCCTGGGCAAGACGATAAACTATATCCGCGCCCTGGGCAAGACGATAAACTATATCCGCGCCCTGGGCAAGACGATAAACTATATCCGCGCCCTGGGCAAGACGATAAACTATATCCGCGCCCTGGGCAAGACGATAAACTATATCCGCGCCCTGGGCAAGACGATAAACTATATCCGCGCCCTGGGCAAGACGATAAACTATATCCGCGCCCTGGGCAAGACGATAAACTATATCCGCGCCCTGGGCAAGACGATAAACTATATCCGCGCCCTGGGCAAGACGATAAACTATATCCGCGCCCTGGGCAAGACGATAAACTATATCCGCGCCCTGGGCAAGACGATAAACTATATCCGCGCCCTGGGCAAGACGATAAACTATATCCGCGCCCTGGGCAAGACGATAAACTATATCCGCGCCCTGGGCAAGACGATAAACTATATCCGCGCCCTGGGCAAGACGATAAACTATATCCGCGCCCTGGGCAAGACGATAAACTATATCCGCGCCCTGGGCAAGACGATAAACTATATCCGCGCCCTGGGCAAGACGATAAACTATATCCGCGCCCTGGGCAAGACGATAAACTATATCCGCGCCCTGGGCAAGACGATAAACTATATCCGCGCCCTGGGCAAGACGATAAACTATATCCGCGCCCTGGGCAAGACGATAAACTATATCCGCGCCCTGGGCAAGACGATAAACTATATCCGCGCCCTGGGCAAGACGATAAACTATATCCGCGCCCTGGGCAAGACGATAAACTATATCCGCGCCCTGGGCAAGACGATAAACTATATCCGCGCCCTGGGCAAGACGATAAACTATATCCGCGCCCTGGGCAAGACGATAAACTATATCCTCGCCCTGGGCAAGACGATAAACTATATCCGCGCCCTGGGCAAGACGATAAACTATATCCGCGCCCTGGGCAAGACGATAAACTATATCCGCGCCCTGGGCAAGACGATAAACTATATCCGCGCCCTGGGCAAGACGATAAACTATATCCGCGCCCTGGGCAAGACGATAAACTATATCCGCGCCCTGGGCAAGACGATAAACTATATCCGCGCCCTGGGCAAGACGATAAACTATATCCGCGCCCTGGGCAAGACGATAAACTATATCCGCGCCCTGGGCAAGACGATAAACTATATCCGCGCCCTGGGCAAGACGATAAACTATATCCGCGCCCTGGGCAAGACGATAAACTATATCCGCGCCCTGGGCAAGACGATAAACTATATCCGCGCCCTGGGCAAGACGATAAACTATATCCGCGCCCTGGGCAAGACGATAAACTATATCCGCGCCCTGGGCAAGACGATAAACTATATCCGCGCCCTGGGCAAGACGATAAACTATATCCGCGCCCTGGGCAAGACGATAAACTATATCCGCGCCCTGGGCAAGACGATAAACTATATCCGCGCCCTGGGCAAGACGATAAACTATATCCGCGCTCTGGGTAAGACAATAAACTACGTACAACAGCAAGGCCTTTGATCAGGATGTTTTTAGGAGCGTGCAAACACCTCTTAATTGATCGTGTTCTCAGGTTACCCCTCATGCGGGGTGGTAGTAACTGTTGGCAAATATTTAATCCCAAAACTGGGGTAAAAACACCCGGAAAGTGTAAAAATAGGTTTTGATACCAGAAATACTTTGTAAAATATTAATCAGCATATATTATTCCCAGTAATACAATTTTAAAAATATATTATCATCAATACATTTCTTAAACTAAAATATAGCCAGAAATAGATTTTTGAATGAAACAATATTACCAGCAATACAAATGTTGTCTGTATTAAATGCCCATTGAGGTTGATATGCCGCAAACCAAACCTTGAATTCCTTTAAAACAGACGAGTTTAATTTTGTAGATATATCAACCCGATATGCGAAAAAAATATAGTAATATTTCAGCAACAAACCATTTGTTTTCTTTGAAAGGTGAAATAATCAAAATTTAAAGATAGTTATGTCCAGTAACAAAAATGGTCTTTTTTTTTTTTAAAGACAATCTCTGAACTCAGTATCTGTCTCTATTTCTGTGATGAGGTATTATGTACACTATTTACATTATTCGGACTATCTTTGTCGCTATATTTATTTATTAGTTATTATGGCGACAAAGATGAAGACAATATTCCGAATAATCTATGAACTCTGTATTGAAAAACAATATTACCGCATTAGTATTTTTTTGTAATATTTTTACAGACTTTTGTTATGCTAATAAACCGATTAAGCTGCAACCATCCGGAAGTGTCAACGCCCACACATCATGACACGTTCTAATTCTTGCAAATTTGATGGATACTATTTTCTTAATCTCACCTTGATGATTCCCCATAGATTTTTAGATTAGATTTGCATCTGAGCTACTTGGAGGCCAATCAACAACAGTTAGTCTCCTTTCCTTAAACCGTTTTTATAGCTAGCGCTGCGTGGGGTGGAGCATGATCGAAGTTGAAGTTAAATTCATTGCCGCTAAAACTCTGCACAATGAGGAAATCTAAGAGAACAATGGACGAGGAAAATATATGTAAGACATTCTCCTTAAGAACAGTATTAACCAAACTTTACAAACATTGCCAACAACTGTGACAAGAAATATAGCAGATTCTAAACGATATAATTATATGAATATATGCATGAATTTAGTATTCGCGTTTCCAATTTCAATCAGGTTCCCGTATACATAAATACCCTCGAGAGAAGTACGAATCCAACTTTTCTCCCCAGTGCTAAGGATTAATAAGTAAGATTTATATCAGTAAATAATTATCTCCCCACAAATTTCTTAGAACCCAAGAATATTTTCTGGCTTGGAATAACCTGGAAAATGTTGATAAACCGTAAAAGAAGAAATCCCCCCACTATGAAATGTTCTCGTATAAGGCTAAAGTATATCAAGACTTCGTAATTACATATCAAATTTTTTCTGCGCCTTAGTCGTAAAATTAGGCCCGTAATCAGTTCCAAAGCTAGAGATTGTGGGGAATTTAAATATTTTCCTTATTGGTACCACGATTCTCAGTGTATGCCACAACAATATTCACCATACCATTATACCACCTTCTGTGGGTGACAGTGTTCCTTATTTTATGACCAAGGTGAGCCCATCCCCTGTTACATGCTTTCAGTCTGACAATGTTTCATGCCGCATATTAAAAACGGCGGCATATTGTTTCAGGGATGACGGCAATGTGTTTTCTCTGTTAAAGCAGTCTTCACATTCACTGGAACTCCGTCCGACAGAGCAACGTTGGGACGTTGAGAAAATGGAAAATCAAATCCTGGATATGCAGCCAATCAATCTATATGAAATAGCGGATTCCATTATAATAGCTTGGTCCCATATTTCGGAAGATTGCTTTTAGAACATAGTCGAATGCGAGCCGAGTATAATTGAGGCGGTTCGAAAGATAAAAGGTGTACAAATAAACTGACATTTGAGTGTGCATATAGACACACACCCAGGTATGTGATATATATATGTTATGAGTTTCATATATGTATATGTTTTTTATATATATGTATGCGTGTTATATATATATATATGTGTGTGTTTATATATATATATGTGTTTATATATATATATATATATATATATATATATATATATATATATATATATATATATATATATATATATATATGTGTTTTATATATGTATGTGTGTTTTATATATATATATATATGTATGTGTGTTTTATATATATATATATATATGTATGTGTGTTTTATATATATATATATGTGTGTTTTATATATATGTGTGTGTGTGTTTTATATATATATATGTGTGTTTTATATAAATATATATATATACAGAGAGAGAGAGAGATATGTGTTTTATATATATATATATATATATATATATATGTGTGTGTGTCTGTGTCTGTTTTATATATATGTGTTTTATATATATGTATGTGTCATATATATATATATATGTGTCATATATATATATATATATATGTGTCATATATATATAACACATACATACATATATATATATATATATAAAACACACATACATATATATTTATATATATATATATATATATATAAAACACACATACATATATATATATATATCTATATATATATAAAACACATACATATATATATATATGTATTTGTCTTATATATGTGTATATGAGATAAATATATGTGATATATATGCTTGTGTATGTGTTATTCATATGGGTGTTTTCTTGTGTATATCTGTCTTATCCATGTATGAGGGTTTTTATATGTCTGTATCATTCACGTGCATCTATGTTATATATATACGCGCTCACACGCACATATCTGTATATAACACACACAAATACATATGAATAAGACATACAGACATATATATATATTGTTATATATATATAGCAAACACATGGATAAAAGAAAAGTTGCTGCCAAATTACACACACACACACACACACACACACACACACACATATATATATATATATATATATATAGAGAGAGAGAGAGAGAGATGTACATACACATATAGCGGGATAGTATTACCTACCAGAATTGGTTGTTTTTTTCCGGCTGGAAAAGCCTTTTGACCCCGCAGTTTTTTGTCATAAAGTACTTGATATGAAAATTTAGGATAAAACGTTAATAGAATTAATTTGAGGAAATTTTCACTTAACCAGTGCCGATCGTTCATTCATTGCTGCTTCTGCATTTCGTGAGCGCAATAAGATAAATGTTCACTATTCAGGACTTGAGAAGACAACTAACCCTGAAGAGTGAACTTGTTATTTTGATTTTTCTTAGTAAACTACGTAGTAGACATCACTGAACTAACACCACTCAGCTTAGTCATAAACTTATCCAATATATATATATATATATATATATATATATATATATATATGAGACAGATAATCCTCGAAGCTGTTTATATCAGTTGATACAAGCCCAGCCTATGTTAACAAAAGTATAATTTCATTCGATCCATTTTGTTTGGAGGATTATGAGTAAACTTTATTCTAATTTATACACTTTTAGAAACTTTTAATATGTTTGTAATAACATTTATTTACAAATTAGCATTTGTTATAATTGTGTTCCTTTTTCTCCTTCTCTATTTTTGTATTTGTGTCAGTATTTATAATTAATTACGCCAACGTCCACCTTTTGAAATGTCTTAGCTGGAAGGGAATCCTTCATGGTATATATAATGACGTTGCCTTTATTTAAATCTGTTTTCTTTTTGTATGGCATATTCCCACGCCTTCCCCCTCTTTTGAACTGGAGTAGGGATTTTATCAGTTATTCCCTGTTTATGATTGTGTTTTCGGTTCCTTATACATTGTTCTCTTTCAGTTACAATAGCATCTTGCGTCGTACTGGCAGTATAGCTTTGCATGGGGTGAAATGATTTCAAATTTATATTAAATATGCACAAAAATCATTGAGTAATTTGTTCATATACATATTTGTGCGTGTGAGTTTGTGTCTCACTCTCTGTTATAAATAATGCTGTGCGTGCATACAATAAACTTTATTTACATAATATTAAATACTTCTTGTTAAGTGACACTTGACGGAAATAACGCTCACAAAAATGATTACTAGAAAGATTACAGTTTTTTATTTTTTTTCTCTTGGGTTTTTCAACAAAACTTTTGTTGATAGATTATCGTCAGCTTCTTCGCTTCTTAGTCTATTCCAATTGTTTTGTTTCTTTTTTAACTATTAAGCAAATAGAATTTACTTAGTCTTTCTTACCGTAAATCTACAGCATGGAGTATTTTTTTCTTTCTTTTTTTTGTTTTATTTTTATTTCACGCGCTGCTCAGTTGTACACATTGACATTACTGGTTTCCTGTCAGACTATCTAGTACTGCTAATTTCATTTTCATTAAGGACAATTACTCTGTTGCTCTCATTACAGAACGTTTTGTGCGTTCATCGCATCAATGTCTCTCGCTAGGTTTTTTTTTTTTTCGTCAGCAGTTTTTAAAATTAACATTCTTTTTTTTTTTTTTATATTTTTTAAATCGCTTATTTTCTGTTATTATTCGTCTATGTTATTCTATTTATTTTTTATGCAGATTTTTTTGTCTACTGAGGCGAAGTAAATTCAATAAAAATGAACGAAAGATACGTCGGGTGAAGAATAAAGTCTAAAAATCAAAACGAACTAGACTCTGAAAAAAAGATCTCAAAGAAAAATTACGGTTTCGTTAAAATATCTTAATTACCATTAATTGCTTCTCTTAATTTATTTAAAAAGAAAAAAAATGTTTTGTTGATTACTTTACTTCATAGGCATATTCCTTTCTCGAGGATGTGGTTTAAAAGTTTTCACTAATTCTTTAAATACATCAGCTTTTACTGTTTATTATATTTATCTTCCTACATGGCAAAGAATGCTGGAGAATCTCCTCACAGATGAAGAAGAGACCAGTATCAACAGAAATGTAGTACGGCAGAAAGGATGCTGAGATACGGAGAGGAATTAGAAACGAAAACGACATTTATAATTAATACCGGAAAGAGAAATTTCTAGGGTACGTAATGAGGAAAGAGGGCTTGAAAAAATTAATATTCACAAGACAGTTTGAAGGCAAGAGGGACAGAGGGAACAACGTATAACCTGACTAACGACCTTGAGTAAAAGAATGGCGGAACAATGTTCAGGAGAGATAAAATAACACCTTTTTAAGAGCTCTTAACGGACAGGAAATTGTAGAGCCATAATCGCCAACGTCTTTAAAGGACACAGTACAGAGAAGAATAAGAAGGTGGTACATTTTGTAGTAAATTTCCTTCATAATTTTCGCTTCACTGCTTTGATTTCTTATTCACTTCCGAGATGATTGCTTAAATATGGCTTCCACCCAATTACACACTTTCTCTACAGATTTGTTCATATAATTTTTCATTCCAAATTAACGAGATTAGTATTTAAATTCGAAAACACTTCCTCATGCAAGTATTGTTGTATTCCGCTTTTATCTGTATCAATTATATATTGATCGAGTGTTTTTACAGCTTATCAACCTTTTAAATATTATTTAAAGACAGATGTTGTTTTTACATTATAAGAATTTTTTTTGGTATAACAATGATTTACACGTTCAAGTTCTACAAATTTTGAACTCAGCTTTCCGTTCTACTAATTAATCCAAAGCTGGGGGATATTAAATAAATTAATACCTTTCTCAAAGTTATTTGTATATGAGTGAATATAATGAACCTGACTGGAATGTTGAACTCTGCTTTCCGATTTCCAATTCCTAGCCACTAACCATCTGCTACTCCAAGCCTACAGCACCTGGTATTCCCAAGAGAACACCAGTCTCGGTACTGGCCAGATTCGACGTGCCTTAACTTCGATGATTGTACGAGTACCAGCATTTTTAATGTCTTAAGGCCGTAAGAGATTATTATACAGTGTAACCCGGATATAAGAGAAACCCGGATATAAGATAGATTTTCTCTGGTCCCAAATTAGAGCTTGTGTTAATGTATATATACAGTGTAATCCGGATATAAGAGAAATCCGGATATAAGATAGTTTCTCTGATCCCAAATTAGAGCCTGTGTTAATGTATATATACAGTGTAACCCGGATATAAGAGTGATTTTCTCTGGTCCCAAATTAGAGCCTGTGTTAATGTATATATACAGTGTAATCCGGATATAAGAGACCCGGATATAAGAGAAATCCGGATATAAGATAGTTTCTCTGGTCCCAAATTAGAGCCTGTGTTAATGTATATATAATATACCAAACCCGGATATAAGATACTTCTTTTGCGGTCCCGACAACTCTCTTATATCCGGGTTACACTGTATTGCTAAGGAGCGTACCAGTTTTAGTTGATGTTTCTTCCAACGTAAAGTATCATTTACCTCGAGGATGTGTCCCGTTGTTTTCGCTGGTCTTTGTGCTCTATTAATGGGCACGTGTCCGAGTGGTTAGTACGTTCAGTGTCCGCGTTCGAATCTCACCATGGTCGATTTGTCAAGAAGGTGACTTCTTGATGTTATCGCCTGGGGTCGGCGATGCCAGCGTCCAGTACTTTTGGAAAGCACCTGAATACTATACCACGTGTCGACCTACGATTTGTAAATGTAATTGCATAGATGGAACAACGTTTTGGCATCGTAGTCTTTGCAAGTACCTACAGAAAACCGTTTAGCCCAATAGGACATTCATTGCGACATAGTCGTTACGTTAGGGGATGTCGCCCCAAGACAACATCGGTATCAGTTACTTTTGAAGCCACATGTCAGTTTACCGGGAAATAAGTAAGAGTTATAACTACATTGTTTCTTTCTAGGTAAACTGATATCTCTCTTCATAGAGGACATCAGAAGTAACTAGTAGTGAGTTATTAATAGAAGAATTGAAATTAATGGATGTAATCGTTCACAACTCCAGCATCTTTCCTTCGTAGTCAGGGTAGGAGCTTTTCAGCCCACCCTCGTATTTTACATACATTTCGTTCAACTCTCATTAAACTCGTTTTAATTTCCGATTAGCATTTCTTCTAACTTCTTTGATTAGATAAGTAGGAAATTTAAACTGCTTTTGAATGTTTCTTTCAATAATTTCATATAAAAGGGTTTTCTTTTCTTTTTTTTTTTTGGTTTTCCGTATATTTTCTTCGGTCTTTCAAACTGCTTCCGATAACTGACCTGTTCACGTCTAATTTTCTTCCAAAGACCACGTTTTGTTTCTGCGTTTTTCCTTATAAGTCCATCCAATAATTAATTTTTTTCGCGTCCCAAATCTTCCAATAAATAAATTGTGTTTTTGGAATCATTGATTTTATAATTTAGGGGAAACAATTAGTGGAATTTCCTGCCATAGATTTTACTACTTTTATCCCCAGGCTTACAACCAGATGAAGTTGAAACACAGGTTCCGTACGCTTACCGAAGTTAAGCACCGTCGACCCTGGTCAGTACTTAGATGGATAGCCGTTTGGGAAGACCAAGAGCTTGGATATGGTGGTGTAATTGGCTCGGTATTATTAATCGAAAAGGGAGTTCCAGTTCCGTTTGGGTTGTATTGCGCGCAAATACACTTGGGGAAAGCTCTTTTACCCCCAATCTATGGGTTAATTAATAAGAATTGTATAACTAAACCACTATTATCTCCCCAAATGTCTTACAATCTAATAATAGTTTCTGGATTTAAATAAGCTGCAAAGGTTTGAGAAGCTATAGAAAATAAATCAATCATTCAACTTGTATTCTCGTGCATGTTTCCCTAACACCAAAAATGAATAGTAGAACGGCCTATTCTTTATATTATGAGATTCGTCAAAATAAAATTAAGTGAACAGTTCTTTAAATAGTATATGCAGAAATAAAAAAAAAACTCTAAATTAAGACACTTCACAGATTTTCCTAATGATGATAGACATGGTTCTATTAGGAGCTTTGCATGAGCCTAATCACGAAAAACCATATTTCAAACTTTACGGCTGAAATTAATACTTCCAATAAGTACCGCGCATATATAATATATCAATAATATATGTATAAAAATTGCACACACACACACACACACACACACATATATATATATATATATATTCCCCTAGTTGACGTAAAATGATCCATCATGTCTGACACACCGTCAACAAACTCTGGTCATTAATCCGTTCTCTTACTCTCATACAGTCTCCTTATTCTGTAAATCCCTTCCTTGAGTGGCTCTTGTTCCCTGCTTTATGTGGAAACCATTTTCACAAATCCAGTGTCACGCACGAACCGTTGTGTTGGTAGTTACTCATTTTCTTCCTATTTGAAACAAGGTAAATATCAGTTTTACATTTCCGAATGAAGAATAACAGGTTGGTTTTATTGGCACGAGTCAGCTGAGTAACTATTTTGGTTTCTTTCTTTGTAATCTTGATATAGGATAATAAAAAAAACAAGACCAGAATCGTTACTTTTCAGTACATCTGGTTTCTATTATTATAATTGGTAGCAAAGAGTAGTACTTAGTTTCCATTGTGTCAGTATAGTCACTTCTCTTTAGAAATCGCATCTCATTTGCGGATCCGAATCTAATTTCCTTGCTGTTTAGGCCAATATACTTTTATATTTTCTGTCTTTGTCGGTTTTTCGTGGAATGACATTATTCTGTAACATTGAGTTTCTTTCTTCCTAAATTCCCTCTTCAATTATTCACTCCATTTCAAATACACTCTTCATTTTATTTTTTTTCTAATTTTTCTTTCTTACTTTGAAACTTGGCTTTTGTCTTTAGCAAAATCCCTAAAAATATCATGACTTAATTTTCATTGTCCGGTTATCACGAGTTGTAAATTTATGCAAATTGGCGAAACGCCGAGGAAATTCTAAAGAAGCAAAATTGAAACAAGGGAGTTGGAATCATAATGTTTCAAGATATAACTCAGGAGTATTTCATATAGATTATTATTGATTAAGAAATATCTTTAACACCGTCACCGGTATAGACGTGTATATACGTTTGTACGGGAAGTGGATTTTTTCAGATAATAAACACGTCCAAAAACATAACCGTCAAAAACTGACTACAGAAGGGTTTATACGTCGACTATGATACTTTGTTATGCTCTTCCGAGCTTGAAATGAGTCTAATTTTCAAGTCATACATCAGGTAGAGGTGTTATTCCAAACGAAAGAATGTAGTTCTTCTCAGACACCCTAGTATACTTATACTGAACACTTCAGTATTGATCTATTCGGGTCAGCGGTCAAGCGGTATATTTTCTTCATATCGTCATAACCTTCATTTCCTAACTCCTTCTCTTTCTTTCATATCTCATACCTCGGTTATCATCGTTTCGACTGTAAAACCGTCCTGGGTATGACGATAAACTACATCCGGCAGCAAGGCCTCTGATTGGAAGGTTTTGAGGAGCGTTGAACCTCCTCTTATTTGCTGTTGTATTCGAGTCTAATCTACTCCGAAGTGGGAGCACCTGTTAGGACTCCAAGTATAGACAAATATTTAACCCCCAAACTGAGGTCAAAACACGAGGAAAGTATAAACATACGTTTTGAAAGTGAAAAATACCAGCAATACATTTTCATAGCAAAAAAAATATACAATACATTTAAAAAAACAAAAATTGTGAAAAAAAACAACTTATTACCAGCATTACATTTTTGTAAAAAAAATATAGTACTAATGCTCCCAGGAAAATTAAATTTCAGCATTTTATAACCCATAAGGAGTTGATTTGCCTCTAAACAAAGAAAATCTGAACCTCCACTGTACCACTCTATTCAGCTATCGTCTTTGTGATTAACTCATTGTATGGTTCTCTGTTTAAGAAATGTATTTGTCTTCGGGCGGGAAAAGACCGTAAATAAATTTAAAAATGACTTTATCAACATTACTAAATACATCATTGCTTAGTTATCAGGGTGTTATATAGGAATAAAGTGTTGCTGCCGTCACTTGAGTTTGAACATTGATCGCCAGTGTGTAAACACAGGCAATTCCATTATTGAATTAAGTAAACCATGTGACCATAGAGGAAACTCATAAGTAAGAATTAGCTTAGCATCTAATCTATCTCTATTTCTACTCTATTCCTATAAGGACCGCTACTATCGGCTCTATTCACTATACTGTCTCTCTATTCGAGGAAGTATTATCGAGCAAGTCCTATTAGTGTTAGTCGAAAGAGTCTGACACCAGTATTGTTCAACGGCGTTACTATAGTTGTATCTGCGATTACAAAGTCTCTACTACAACTAGCATTACGAAAGTGACAACGAGTATTCGTTGATATCACAAAAGTTGCAACGAATGTTCATTGACATCACAAAACAGGGTCTGTATATCTTGTTGAAATTTGTGAATAATAATTATTCCAAACTCGATAAAATTGGACGAGATATTTAAGATTGAATCTGAGTTGGGTAATTACAAAGGAAAATGTTGCCGAATTATAATCAGAATATCGCTAATGGGTATTTCTTACTTATTAAAAAAAAAAAAAGATGGCATGCATGTTGAACCATGCAATTTATGTTTTAAAATATTCCTGAACTATATAACTTGTGATATTTTGGAAAGAATTTTTAAAAACTCACAAGCATTTGGAATGTTCTGAAATATTCCTGAATAAAAATCCATTTTGAGTGATAAATAAGCCACAAGTTGATACTTGATCAATCTAAACATACATTTGGATAAATGGTCTTTCAAAAAAAAATTTCTTGGTTTAAAGTTGTTTTAAGATGGTCTCCTCTGCTTTGATAAATACGTAGAGAACATTATTTTTAAAGAATGCTCGTGACTGACAGAAAGATTGAAATAAAATCTGGATAGTGACGAAAAGGATGAAGGAAAGCTGGAAAGTGACCGAATGAAAGAAAAGTATAATTGCCAGAATCTGATATACAAGAAAGACACGAAATCCAGAAAGTGAAGGGAAAAAAAGGCGGACAGAAATTAATGGCAAGATAGAAAGATACAAATGAGGAGGAGGAAAGGTAGGAAACGAAAGGCAGGAATTGAGGGGAGGAAAGATAGGGAACGAAAGGCAGGATCTGAGGGGAGGAAAGATAGGAAACGAAAGACGGGAACTGAGGGGAGGAATGATAGGAAACGAAAAGCAGGAACTGAGTGGAGGAAAAATAGGAAACGAAAGGCAGGAACTGAGGGGAGGAATGATAGAAAAAGAAAGGCAGGAACTGATGGTAGGAAAAATAGGAAACGAAAAACAGGAACTGGGTGGGGGAAAGATAGGAAACGAAAGACGGGAACTGAGGGGAGGAAAGATAGGAAACGAAAGACGGGAACTGAGGGGAGGAAAGATAGGAAACGAAAGACGGGAACTGAGGGGAGGAAAGATAGGAAACGAAAGGCGGGAACTGAGTGGAGGAAAGATAGGAAACGAAAGGCGGGAACTGAGGGGAGGAAAGATAGGAAACGAAAGGCAGAAACTGAGGGGAGGAAAGATAGGAAACGAAAGACGGGAACTGAGGGGAGGAAAGATAGGAAACGAAAGGCAGAAACTGAGGGGAGGAAAGATAGGAAACGAAAGACGGGAACTGAGTGGAGGAAAGATAGGAAACGAAAGGCAGAAACTGAGGGGAGGAAAGATAGGAAACGAAAGGCAGAAACTGAGGGGAGGAAAGATAGGAAACGAAAGGCAGAAACTGAGGGGAGGAAAGATAGGAAACGAAAGACGGGAACTGAGTGGAGGAAAGATAGGAAACGAAAGGCAGAAACTGAGGGGAGGAAAGATAGGAAACGAAAGACGGGAACTGAGGGGAGGAAAGATAGGAAACGAAAGACGGGAACTGAGGGGAGGAAAGATAGGAAACGAAAGACGGGAACTGAGTGGAGGAAAGATAGGAAACGAAAGACGGGAACTGAGTGGAGGAAAGATAGGAAACGAAAGACGGGAACTGAGTGGAGGAAAAATAGGAAGCGAAAGGTAGGAACTGAGAGGAGGAAAAATAAGAAACTTTAAAGCAGAAACTGAGGGGAAGAGTGATAAAAAACGAAAAGCAGAAATTTAGGAGAGGAAAAAGGAAAGAAATCCAGAAAATGCGCAAATGTATAAACAACAAAAGCCGTAAATTCAGCCAAAGAAAAATGACTGAAAGAATAATTAATTCGATTGATTAGTGAGTTCACTTTTCACTGGCTCTTTGGGTTTCACGATAAATTAAGCTAATCTTAGATTTAACATAGTTTATTTGATGATCTACTATGACTTAATCAAACCTGGCAGTTTTTCTCTTATCCTGTTTTTGGTGTTTGTCGTCAATCAGAGACGGCTTAGTTTGTCCGAATTGCTGAAGCATTGTTCAAATTAGTACAGAAGTGCCCTATAAATTTTAAACGAACTACACATCATTACTTTCCCATGAATTATGTTATCATTTTCTTTTTTTTCAATTCTATTGTTGACTACCGTCAGTTAAAAATAAATGAACATTTGAACTTTACAGATGGTAATACTTAAATTTTTCCGGAATAAATGCAAGCACCAGAATACAATCTCCATTTTCATAATCTTGGTGATGATTTATCTGTCGGAAAGACTACCGGAAGTTGCTTTTCAACAGTATCTATTTATTAATTTTGTAAATGTTTTCAACACCATTATTCATCTGTCATTCCCTGTTTACTAGAAAATTAGTTGACATATTATTAAAGCAGCAAAGAAAAATGTCTCCAGCTGATTATATTTCAAAGAGACTGTCGATGAGTTCCTCGATATTGTTATTTTGTTTACTTGTCGTTTTTCTTTCATAAGTGATAGATATCTTGACTAGTTAGAAAAAGAAATGTTCGATTATATCTTAGCTATCTCACAGGTTTCTTCAGAAGAGGTTCTTTTTTTTCAATCATTATTTCACTAAGTAGGCTTTCAGTGTTCTCGTTCTGCTTCCATTCAAATCAAATTATTTGGAAAGAAATATGAGAAATCTGAGGAAATAACGATACTTATCAATTTTAATAGTATGTATATTAAGTTTGGAGAATATAAAGAAAAACGTAACAAAGAGTATGTTAAGTTTAGAAAATATAAAGAAAACGTTACAGAATAAAGACAGCTGAAGTTAGAGAAAGAAATAACGAGGGAGAGCAAGGAAGGGAATGAGATAACGGCGGGTGACAAGGAAGGGAATGAGATAACGACGGGGGGCAAGAAAGAGAATGATATAACGACGGGGGGCAAGAAAGGGAATGATATAACGACGGGGGGCAAGAAAGGGAATGAGATAACGGTGGGTGGCAAGAAAGGGAATGAGATAACGACGCAGGGGCAAGGAAGGGATGAAATAACGAGGAAGGGAATGAAATAACGACGTGGAGCAAGGAAGGGAATGAAATAACGACGGGGGAATGGAAGGGAATGAAATAACGATGGGGAGCAAGGAAGGGAATGAAATAACGACGGGGGAATGGAAGGGAATGAAATAACGATGGGGGAAGTGAATGAAGTAACGACGGGGAGCAAGGAAGGGAATGAAGTAACGACGGAGAGCAAGGAAGGGAATGAAATATCTAGGAATTGCAAGGGAGCGAATAAAATACCGACGAGTTGAATGAAAAACAAGGGAAAGAAGTTAGAGCAAGAAATAATGTGGAAGAAAATGCTAGGAAAGAAATAAAGAGAGAGAGAGCAACTTAGGGAAAGAAATAAGGTAGGGTGAAGTTTGGTAAAATAATGAGGGAATTTTCCAAAATGAAGTTAAAATGATGGAGTTGGCGAAAGAAAGGAAGGAATGAAGAGGCTTTTGACGAAAATAATATAAGAAAAATGAGGAAAATGAAATGATGTAAAAGGAAGGAACCATTGAACAAAAGATCAATGTTTCAAAGCCAGAAGAAAATGAAGAAAAAATAAAGAGATCCTGAGCAAGAGAAATTGTGAAAGAAGAGATAAGAAAAAAAAAAACATCGATAAAATATGAAGTAAGAACACTCACTCACTCACACACACAAAAGGGATGATAAAAATGGGGTGGTAATGAAAAACATGTGAATGTCTCTAGTAGAAAGAAAGATATGTTAATAATGTGACACAGAGAGAGGGAGAGAGAAGTATTTGAATAAATGAACGAGTGAAAGATAAAAGGCGTAGAAAGAAAGAATAAAAAATGTTTCATCTTCTATACATAACAGTACTTGAATCAACAGCTCACATTGACATAATGGATCTAATATAGTTAGAATTTATTGGTTACGAGATTATAAGTCGAATTCATTGGACGACTTGTTCCAAAGTCAGTACTTGAAGACCGAGTAAGCTTTTCTATCACGACCCTCACGTCACGCACAACACGATCTTCGAATGAAAGCAGTCAGCTGATACAAAATGGAAAAGAAAATAGAATTATCCTTCGCAAACTATTGTACAGCAAGACCGTAATGTTATGTTCTTTTCAGTCCACTCGACTTTGATGAAGGTAGTTTCGATTCTTGGATATACACTGGCTGAAAATACGAAATAACTGTCTACATTTAACCGTCATAATGACAGTAAATATATCTTTGTAAGGAAGACCAGAAAGGAGCAAAGGAAGAAAGAGGATAGCTCATTGTATCCATTGTTGGTTATCAGTAACGACGAGGTCGAATACAGATAAATTGAGGTTATTGTCATTCAGTTTGTGGCCAGTTGATCAGGGGTGCTAAGTTCAGTTGTTTTCGTAATTTGATCATATTTTGTGGGAGTAACATTTCAGTTGAGGAAGAGGAAAATAAATGAAACACAGGGAACAAACGGAAAAGAACGGAGCTTTCGAATAGTGCATAAAAAATAAAGCCAAGGCAAGTTGAAGGTCGTAATGATATTGTATAAATACAGTCAGTCAGAAGACTTTTATAAGAATGAAACAGGAAGATGTTGATCTCTGAGAAAATATTAATCTGTACAGATAAATCAAGATTACGCTATGTGTGAAAAAAAAATGGATACGTCTTATGCGAACTTTGAATAGCGTTTTCTAGTTCTGCCCAAGAGAAGGGTTTCTTGTAATCTTCCAGGTGCTTTTTTTTATGTTTTTGATTTTCTACATTCTGTTTTATGAGATTTTTTTTTTGGAACACGCTGACGCATGTTGAGATCGTCACAATATATTCTGTATTGTTGAAGTTATCGCTAACACTTTTTATCGAGATTTACAAACACTACGTTTCGTTCAATTTTGCAAACCAATCGATGTAATTTGAATAAGCTAACTTATTTGGAAAAATACTTTGACAAAAAAACCTACTTTGCAGTTTAATAAATATTTTTAATTTAATTGCATAGGATATTATGTTACACAATTATCTTTTTCTTTTAACATCGAAGAATAAATACTTAGGATTTCTTTACACTTGAGCAGGAAACATACAACTAGGTACCTCGAGGTGGTGTAATGGTTAGAAAGCTTGTCTCGCTACAACAATTATGACTGAGTAGTGAGTTCGATCTTCACTGGGTGCCCCATACTTTCGGCCTTGTTCCACATCTGAGCTACGCTTGGAAAATCACTGGGCACCTCGAGGCGGTGTAATGGTTAGCAAGCTTGTCTGGCTAGAACAATTACGACTTAGTAGTGAGTTCGATCCTCACTGGGTGTCCCATACCTTAAACCTTGTGCCACATCTAAGCTACGCTTGGAAAATCACTTGGCACCTTGAGGCGCTATAACGGTTAGCAAGCTTGTCTCGCTAGAACAATTACGAATGAATAATGAGTTCGATCCTCACTGGGTGACCCTACTTTCGGCCTTATGCCACGTCTAAGCTACGCTTGGAAAATCACTACAACTAGCCATGCGTAAATATTTCTTTGTGGAGTCAAATTCCAACTTTTTGAAACGTTTCGCATTGTGATTTGTTTATAGCTCTCGTAAACGCAGGATGAACAGGAAACTGGATTCGTGCATATATAAAAACTTAAAAAATATTCACAAAAACAATATTGCATTTGTATTAAATAAGTTTATTGTTTTAATCATTAAATTGTTTTTAAAATAGTTTCAGTAATCTGTATGTTAAATAATAAAACTCGTTTTTTGTAAAAACCTAAATGAGAATTGCGGTAAGCTACGCGCCCTCGTCAAGCTAACTCTACCTTGTAACTCCGTATATGTATAAATTTCTCACGACGTTCAACAGCCAGGACTCTGATCAGGAGGTTTTGAGGAGCGTGGAACTACCTTTTTAATTGCTGTTGTCCCCAAGTCCAACCTGGGAACAACAGCAATTAAATTGAATTGACTCGGGATAGTAACACCTGTTAGGGTCCCAGCTACTGGCAGATAGCTGAGCTCTCCCACAAACTGGGGTAAAAATATTATGAAATTATATAAATAGGTTTTAATACCAGTAATACTTTGTAAAAAATTATTAACAGCAATACATTATTACCAGCAATACATTTTTGAAAAAATATTACCAGCAATACATTTTTGAAAAAATATTACCAGCAATACATTTTTGAAAAAATATTACCAGCAATACATTTTTGAAAAAATATTACCAGCAATACATTTTTGAAAAAATATTACCAGCAATACATTTTTGAAAAAATATTACCAGCAATACATTTTTGAAAAAATATTACCAGCAATACATTTTTGAAAAAATATTACCAGCAATACATTTTTGAAAAAATATTACCAGCAATACATTTTTGAAAAAATATTACCAGCAATACATTTTTGAAAAAATATTACCAGCAATACATTTTTGAAAAAATATTACCAGCAATACATTTTTGAAAAAATATTACCAGCAATACATTTTTGAAAAAATATTACCAGCAATACATTTTTGAAAAAATATTACCAGCAATACATTTTTGAAAAAATATTACCAGCAATACATTTTTGAAAAAATATTACCAGCAATACATTTTTGAAAAAATATTACCAGCAATACATTTTTGAAAAAATATTACCAGCAATACATTTTTGAAAAAATATTACCAGCAATACATTTTTGAAAAAATATTACCAGCAATACATTTTTGAAAAAATATTACCAGCAATACATTTTTGAAAAAATATTACCAGCAATACATTTTTGAAAAAATATTAAAAGCGAGACTTTTTTTAAGGAAAAATATTACCAGCAATACATTTTTTTTTTTAATATTAAAAGCGATACTTTTTTTTAAGGAAAAATATTACCCAAAATACTTTTTTGGGGTAAGAAAATATTATTAGCAATACATTACTGGAAAAAAATATTACCATAAATAAAAATTTTGTCGTCATTAAATAAACCATAAAGGTTAACATTCTGTAAACCAAACCAACTTAAAATTTGGTTTCAATCGGTCAATGTATGGCTATTTTAGAGGGTGGAACGGACAGACGGATGGATTAATAAAAGTCACAGAATTTTGTATTTAGGTAGATAGTTCAGCGAATGTTGTTTACAATGTTTTTGGAAGAATTCTTTGAAAAAGTTTCGGTAGATATATTTGTAAGTTCCATTTTGTGCGCTATCGAGATGTTTCACTGTTATTAGTCAGTGTTTTCCAGATTTATTTATAATCATTTCTCGAACTGTTTGTGGTTTTGTAGCAGACTTTATAGTTTGGTGACATAGATATGCCAAACAGTCCTTTGGAGAGAAAAAATGGAGGTAGGGAATCTATCTTGCATCATTGATTCGTCCGTGCATTGAATATCGTTGCCACATCAAGCCTGGTCCACTTGCAATATATCTCTAGATCCTATGGGCACTCCGAGGTAGTGTTATGGTTAGCAAGCCAGTCTTGCTAGAACAATTACGACTGAATAGTGAGTTCATTCCTCACTGAGTGCCCCATACATACGGCCTTGTGCCACATCTAAGCTACGCATGGAAAGTTACTATATCTCTAGATCCCTGAAAAATTCCAAAGAGTTATGGGTAATGATATTAGTCCTGACCTGGCATCTCGGCTTCCGTCATTTTCCTACTACCTTAACGTAGCATCTCTCTGACATTTGTGTAAAACTTATCACGGTTATTGTACTAGTGAGATCTCCTCTTTGGTACATCGTATGAATTTAAGCGTACAACGAGGTCTAATGATTTTATTCTTGAAGTAGCTAGATGTAAGTTCTATGCTATCACACGTGTGGGACTCAATACGGCTTCTTTTTTTCCTGTTAAGTACTATTTTCAAAAATTAAATGCAAGGTCAATTGTTATTTTCTGTAATTGTGCATGCTCTTCATTATTGTCGTCTGTTTGTTTCACACTCAGTAACCACTTACTTGCCTTATGTGTGGTGAAAAGATTTGAAAATAATGCGTCACGTGTCCTAGATTTAATTCGTCTGAGGCATTAGCAGTTGTGAGTTAAATACCTTTGCTTAGCCGGTTTTCTTTTTTAATTTTACTCCTGTTCACTTAGTACTAGACCTAAGAGCCACTCAAGCTAGTGTATTTCCGAAGGAGATTAGCGCATTAGTTAAGAAGTGCTATTTAAGTTGGTATATAGAAAAGATAACAGTTAACCTTAGACCTGAAGGACTCAAGATTGTAATGATCATAAAACTATACTCTCGGGTGTATGTTCCGAAACGTATTGGTTCTTGGAAAAAAAAATCTGTCCGACTGGAACTGACTGCTTATTAATGGGATGCTATGGAAATGGGAACGGTTTGCTCCAGAGAACGAGATATGGCGGTTCTTAGGTGTGAAACAAAGAACTGATGGAACTAACGAATGTAACTAGTCAGAACATTTTCCAAGGAAATAGCAACAGAGAAGACAGGAGCTTACAATATCTATCGCATTCAGTTATCTTTCTAAATCTTGTTGATTTAACGCTATCTCTTCTCATTAACTTTTTTTCGTTTTCTTTCACTCGCAGTAATCTATTGCGCCTTAGCGGCATTATCCCCTTGCTTGGTGTGAATTATTAAAAAATAGCGTACGAAGAATGAGAGAGAATGCATGAGGTTTCTGTAAAATGACTCTACGGTCCGAGGAAGGTGTTAATGGTGGATCTCTGAGGAACATTTTTTTTTTTTTTTTGTAAAAAGAGAAAATAGTTGAAGGAACGGTAAAAATCATAGTCTTTGACGGAAGAATTTTATTGGAAAAAAAAAAATGAAATAAAATTATGAAAGCAACGAAGAACGAAAGCAGCATGTGGAAAAGGTAAGAAAGCTACAGATCTTTAAGGTCACGGGGAGAAAAAAAACGATGTGTGGAAAGAGAATCCGAACAAAAATGAAGAGGAAAAACTAAAATATGAATTTAAGAAAGGAAGACAAGTACAAAATATAGATATTTCAAGATCAGTTAGTTTCATAAGAAAAACAAAAAAGAGAACAAGAATAAAAATAATGCATACGGCATGAAGAGAACAAGGCACAAATAAAAAATATCAACTAAGTATCTCAAACACTTGTCAAAAGAGAAGAAATAAAAATGGCGGACAAATAACAAGAAAATAAATTTGAAGAAATAATGAAAGACAAATTGAAAAATTAAAATGACGAATATACGAAGGTGGGCTGAAAAGTTCATAGGTTGACTATGAAGGAGTGATGCTAGAGCTATGAAATCTTGCAGGCATTAATGTTAACGCTTATTAATAACTGAATTGTTTCCTTCTAAGTAAACTTGCATCTTCAAAAGTAACTAATATCGACTTCTTTCGACGTAATCTGCCATCATTGTGTTATCAAGTACCTACAGAAAAAAAGGTTTAATCTCTAAGGATATTCATGCTGACAGCTTTATCATCAGTCAGATAAATTTGATTTTTATTCAGTCGCCTGTCATCCATGACCATGTGGTGAATAC
Organism: Acanthosepion esculentum; assembly: GCA_964036315.1. Taxonomy (NCBI): domain Eukaryota; kingdom Metazoa; phylum Mollusca; class Cephalopoda; order Sepiida; family Sepiidae; genus Acanthosepion; species Acanthosepion esculentum. Next base: position 47,420,502 of record OZ038506.1, on the reverse strand, counting down.
AATCAATGTTTTCTTTGGTGGTCGCAGTTGCAGCATATGCAGACCTTGGTTCATCTTCCCGACTCTTCTTTTCTCTTCTAAATTCAGCGGCGTATTTTTAACGGAATGTGCCACCCTGAGATCCGTCGACGTATTCGTATGGCCAAAGATGCATTCCAACAGCTAAGCAGAGTATTGAGACAGAAAGCTTTCGGTAGAAACAAAGAAAATAATATTGAACAGTTACGTGATATCTGTCTTCCAGTGTAGCAGCGTATGCTGGACAATATTCTCAAAGATGAAGAAGAGACTTGAAGCAACAGGAATGTGGTTCTATAGAATGATGCTGAGTATACCATGGAACGAACATGTGAGCAATATCGAGGTTTTAGAGAAAATAGTAACAAAATGGAAATTAAAAAAAATCATCAGGAAGAGGCAGTTGAAATTTCTGTCGCACGTAATGAGGAAGGAAGGCCTGAAAAACTTGATACTCACAGGAAAGACTGAGGGAAAGGTCAGCGGAAAGCAGTGCGTAACATACTTCATTTGCTTGAGTAAATGGATGGTAGAACAGGTTTTGAGAGAAATAACGAAATTATTAAGAGCTACGAGTGACAGGACTTTGCGGAGGGTCATGATCACCTACGTCCTTAAGGGACACGGCACATAAAACAAGATAAACCTTGAGTGTCACCTCTTAATGTGGCAACCATGTCATCATGAATGTCTTTGGTGTTAAACACTTTTTCTGCAGGTACTTGATAAAAACACGACACCAAATTTTGTCCATTAGAGGAGTCGCTACGAGCTACATTTGAAGTCTACTTGGAGTCGTCAGATGTCTGTTTATCTGTAAATAAACAAGGCGGTTATTAATGTGACGTTCTGAAATTAACGCATGCAAAACATCACAGCCCTTGGATCATTGCTGCATAGTCAACCTACGAACGTTTCAGCCCACCCTCACGAGAGAGAAAGTTAAAAACTCGGAGGGAAAATGAAAGATAAAAAAAAGAAAATACAGGAAACGTTTTAAGTTAATATGATTCGGTGGAAAATGTTAAATCGGAGGAAATAATAAATGTAACAATAAAGAGAATAGAAAAATGTAAAATAAAAGATGACAAGAATTACGGAGGATGAAAGGAAACGATCGAAATGGAAACCGTGTATTTCTGTAAGAAAAAAAAAACAAACAAAAGAAGGAACGTTTCAACAGAGCTGTTAAGACTATATAAACAGAAGCTTAGTTAAATGATAAAGGATATCAACAATGACTGGATTTTTGCTATTTTAGTATAGAGAGACAATAACAAAAAGCGTTTATTTCTGTCTGAAATAACTGTCACTGAAGAATGTTTTCGATCTTTCCAAACATGGCACGGATCGATATTTCAGGAATACCTCATGAGGAACTGATGATCGTTTATCAAGAACTATGATAACGTGCTCACTAATCTCAAAGACGTGAATAGTAACTTTGGAACGGATATTTTATTCTAAGTCAAATTCCTCGAGAACAAAGAACGAACTGATAGATTTACTTTATAAAGTTAGTTTTGACCGAAGGCGCCACATTTCAAATATTGGTAGAAAATAGAGATAAAGAATTTTTCAGATGGGAGAGTTCGAACAGTTATTCTAAAGATAATGGTACGCCCACACGTATACTAGTTTTAATATACATTCAGACGCTGACGAAATTCAGGTTTTCTAGCCTTGCTGTAAGAGAAATATTTCTAATGAAACTCATATCTATTTCCCCAGTAGGTAATCTTAGCGGTTTATTCCTTGACGTTTGCGACTTCACAAGTGGATCCATGTCCATTTGAAACGGTATTAACACACATTTTGTCTGTTGTATAAGGCACGCCTAAGTGTTGTAATATAGGGAAGGTTACTGGATGGAATAATCACACGAAGGTTGGTAATGAAACGATAATACTTAAGACCCGAACAACATATAAGATTCGCCAGCGGCGCGGGAAAGTATTCAATTGATAGAAGTGAGTCAAGTGAATTCCACAGTAAATCTCCATCTGCAGGATATCTACAAACCACCCCACGCGGTCAGATGTGGCACAATGCCAAATTTAATGTGATGTATCCGAGCCCGTAGGCTCAGCCAAAATTTCCCCGCTGACACCTTATAAAAGGGGGTCGGGTAGCCGAGACGAGACTTTGCCCTTCGACATAGGGCGGAGAGAATCCCAAGACGAGGCTGAGGCAGAGTGTTTGACCGGTACAGCTGGAGACGAATTTCCAACTGAAGGATATTTGCCAAACGCACCACGCGGTCAGATGTGGCACAAGACCGAATTTAACGTGGGGTATCCGAGTACGTAGTCTCGGGCAAAAATTCCCCGTAGACTCCGTACAAAACGGGGTCGCGTAGCTGTCTACCACCCCAGACGAGACTCTGCCCTTCGGCATAGCCTCGTCTGGGTTCCTCTCTGCCCGGAGGCAGAATGTTTGACCGGGACAGCGGGAGACGAATTTTCAACTGAAGGTCGGCATACAGTATTTACTACACAATTATATGTATCGGTATATGCCGATTATCGTCTGTAGGTATGCTAAAGCACTAAGTAAGCAAGATAAATTAAGCATACCGTAAATACAAGTCGAGTTTTGAAGCCTAAAAATATACTACGAAAAGAAAGGGTCGACTTGTACGGCGAGTATAAAATGCTAACCTTTACCACCTACTGGTAAAAATGTTTGACACCACTCATAACAAACACTGTATACCATGTACCGTATCTCCATCAGGCTGCTACAAATATAACCCTCTAAGACATGTGTTTGGTGGACCTATTTGTCATATTTACACAGAAATTAATATAAAATTATAAAATAACTCAAATTCAGTATTCAATTAACGCTTCTTCGCACATCTCGTCCAACAGCTTATACACTAAATGTAAACAGACCGAAGCGCAATTTAGCTCAAGTAACATTCAAACAACTAGGTATGGTATGTGTGTCGACAGTGTAACTGATCCAGAGTTTTACAGTTAGTCGTATGCGGTTGGTGGCCTCACTGGTTGTTTATATCACCGATGCAAATGACGGATGAGTGATACTCTTTCTACAATAACATACGTTACATAGCAGGACTATAAAAAAAAGCTAGCAGTTAGGATATGTAATCTACGGTAGTAATATTTTATCGTTGTTGCTGACTTAAGTGTGTTTATCAGTATACCTAACGATTTTTAAATATTCGCTAATTTATACCAATATACAACAACTCATATTGTTACTACTGTTAATGTGTTAAAATCTCTAAGCCCATTCACCTCATTTTTTGCTAGAGGCTTTCAAATGTCTTTCTTGCTGATTCTAAATGTAAGTGTTCTTTTTGTTTGCCTTATCCTTAAATCTTTCTCGTTGCCCAAATGTTCTATTATCTTCTGTATCTTTGAACTCTGTTCTTTTATTGTCCTATATATATATATATATATATATATATATATATTTGCCTCTCAGAAACCACATGCGTTTTCAGTGACTTTATCAACCACATGTTCTATTATTTTCTGTATCTTTGAACTCTATTCTTTTATTGTCCTTTATATATATATATATATATATATATATAGTTGCCTGACGATTGCACTAGCATGAAACACTGTCGCCTCTAAGTGTCGACCTCTATGTTCACTTTTATATTTACACACGCTCTATCTCTGATATTGAGCACTTTATCCCATAAATATAGCACACTTTAAGACTATATTTATTTATTTATTTATTTATATATATATATATATATATATATATATATATATGCCTCTCAGAAACCACATGCGTTTCAGTGACTTAATCAACTTGTGGTAAAATGATTTGCAAAATTTCTTCATGTGGCCTACTAGTTGAATACATCTGCGCCCTCAGTAGTTGTGAGTTAAACCGCTTTGTTTGGCTAGCATTTTAAAATCCCTTTGTTTGATTGGCACATCTTTTACACATTCATATTACTGAACATCGTATTCTAATTATCCTTCTGTAGGATCATATCTGTTACTATTATAGTGGAAGACACCTTGTCTAGATAAGACTCTCCCACTTATTATAAGTAGTAGTCGAGAGGAGGATTAGTGTTCAGCGACCACAACTCGATTACTCTGCGTAACACTTTATTACAAGTTCCCAACGTTTCTGTACGTTTAACCTATTTAGGACGCATTTAGTCCGACTACAAGTTCTATTGTGGAAATAACTCCACAACAGTTACCCAAAGTCACATCTTGCTCTGTGAGGAAATTGTTCCACATTTACCACCGTATAGGATAATCGATATTTCATTGAAGTTCATCACACTTATTCTTTTTTTTATCTAACTGAAATTTTCTTTTTTTAATTCTTTGTTTATACTTTGGAAGGCAATTTTTGCTAGTACAATGAGCTTTCGAATTTCAATGTCAAATTTTCCGTCCACTCTTGGAGAGGTAGAATGATTGCAAGTGCTTAAATCGGATGCTTAAAATGTATAGTTTATGTCTTGCGTAGTTCCTCTTGGAAATTGATGTTTATTTCTACCGTCTAGTTTTTTAAAAAATATCATTTCGCCCCAAGGAAGGTAACAAAGCCACTAACATATAAGGATTTACTGACTGTCAAAGACTAGAAAACAAAACCTTATTAAGGGGCGAGTGCAAGAAAAGAACAGGAATTAAGAAGTCAGATAACGTTTGACATTGCATTTAAATGTTTGAAGATTAAATGTGACTGTAAAACAAGAAGCCGGAAGAGATTTTCCAAAGCGAGAAGTCCGAGAGAAGTTGTTAGCATAGAGATTACGGATGCATCTAACCATTTCAAATGTAAAATGATGAGAATTTACCTCCAATCTAGTAGTATACTTAAATTCATAAAGTCTAGATAAATCTCGGATTAACCGTTATCTTACCCATATATTGCCTCTTTCTCCAATCCATCTATGTAGCGTGGCTCTTGGCATCTGTACAGGGTTAAACTCATTGTAAACTAATACAAAGGTCAATCGCCACTCATGTTTAATAGTTACTTAATGAGGTTGTTGTAAGTGTGTAAAGGGAGGAAATATGTAATGCATATTATGAGGATATATAGGATATAAAACGGATGATTTGAGAAAATGTTTGAGATCGTAGTGATCAGGTATGCATTCTCTTCAGTAGCTTTTCTCGAAAGTAAGATTTTCTGGATCAGGGTTTCGTTAAGGGGAACATTCTCCATACTTATTTTATACGATGGGAATGTAGACAAGTTTACATTGTGATTATGACATGGCGGCTACTTTGTTATCATTTCACCCCATGCAATCCATTACGACACAAGTGGTTACTGAGTGCGAAAGGATAGAAGAAAAACATTATTAAAAAGCGGGAACAATAAAAGAACAGGCATTAGGAAGGCAGTAAATAAAGATTGACATCGCACTTACATTTTTAAAGATTAAATTTGACTGTAAAACAAGAAACTGGAAGATAGTTTCAGAATCGAGGTCCGAATGAGTTGTTAGTATAGTAGTATGCTTAAACTCATAAAGTCTAAACAACTTAGAGGAAAGTAATATTTATTTTTGTTGAATACAAAAGAGGAGGGGTGGTCGAATGGCTGTTCTTTGTATGACTTATAATTAAAATTAGCTAGCCACAATCACTGACCCAAACATACCACAGTATTCCTTACATCAAAAAAGAAGAAAAAAAAACAAAAGAAAACACTTTCTTATTTACCATTATTAGTATAGCCATAATGCCTCAAGTTCTCTATGAAGTCCTAACAAGTCCCCATACGTACAATTTGACTTTGGGCTGAAGATATAAATAACAAATAACTAAGTTCATGAGAACAATTATCATGAATCTATTAATAGAAAAGGCACAGAAAAGCTACAATACGACGATGGGAAAATAAATGAAAGGAATATATCGGGTCAGGACCAATAACATTACATATTCTTCATTGGATTCTGTCAGGAATTGCTAAATACCTAATAGAAGCAGCATACCAAATCTGGCAGCAATATACAATGCATGGACGAATGGTCGACATATATAAAAAATGAGTGGAACGGCACATTGAAGCAACTTTTCTAGCAATTGCTTCAATATAATATTTCCACTTCTTTTGAGCGGAAGGCACAATGAGTCACTCTCTTAGAGATTAGCATACCAAATACCGTGTGCGTTTCATATCATCTATATATTTAAATTAAAATAATTTGCTTTTTCGAGGAGGATAAACATAGGATTAGTTGAAATAAAACAGTTAGGCGTATATCATGAATTATTAGAGAATGATTTTAATGTTTGTATTTGATCTATACGCAAGTGATCAGAGTCAAAACAAGACTTTTGGGTATTTTCGTTCGAAACCAGCTTTTTTCCAACACATGTATCTGTACTTTCTTTGTTCTCGGGAAATTACACTCTAAGAATAATTTCTTTCTTAACTTATTGTTCATGACTTCGAGATAACCATACACCTTATAATAGCTCATGATAAATCGTCAGTTCCTCCCGAGGCATTCCTGAATTAGGCTCCACCTCTGCTAAGTTTCGTGAGATCCAAATTACTCTGCCTCAGTTATTCAGTCAGAAATAACCTATATTTATTGTCATTTTTGTCCATACTAAACATTGCGGAGGATTCCTTCAACTGAGAAACAAGCGAATACAAGGTTAAAAAAAAGAGAAGTCTGACTAGAGGTGTTCTTGTAAAATGGCCATAATAAATGCTGTGATAGAGATGAAAGCAAAAGCGGTAGAAAGTGAATATTATTTGGGTAATGATAAATAATGATTGACCTTACATTTAGAGTTTAATTTCATACCATTCAAAGACGCACTCATGGAGGAGTCTTTTCCACACTGGTAGTTCTCTTCAATAAATCTAAGAAGTTTATTCCTATCATTTGAATACTAACGTATTAGCCATTATCAAGGTTGTTTTGTCTGAATACGTAGATTATTATAGTAATAAGTTGGTTTAGTTTGTTTCTCCTTCCGCTTGTACTGTTAGGCGTCGCGGGTAGACACGGTCGTTTGACAGAGGCAAAAGGGGAGATAACTCGTGGTCTCTGAGAATGACTGCCACTAAGTTGCCCCAGCGTCTCCTCGGTCTGCCTCTTGCTCTCTAGCCAGTGTACCTAAGGGCTGGTGGACATACGCGTAAGGTGTCCGTCACTGGTATGTCAGCGTTGGTAGGAAAATGGCGTTGATGAAATTTGTCTTTGTACTCATGAAAATCCTAGGATGTTTTAGAAGAGAAGCAAGTTGATAACTAACTGCGTTGGCTTCCTGATATCTGATCTCGATTTTATAGCAATAGAATGTTTTAATTTCCAAATATCGGAAATGGTGGCTATCTTCGTCATTGATATTACTGAGAACTGTTTTTTTATTGTTGACGCTTCCATTATTTTTTAACGGCTGTTGTTGCTATATAAATAAGTACATAGTTATAAAAAACAACCTTGAAAAGATTAGCCGAAACCGCTCGCATCCAGATATCATTTGGACAGTTTCTACAAACTTGATGTCCCACAAAGAAATAGTTTATAAGAATACAAGGAAAAATATAACATGAAAGCTTAATCAAATGCCTTGTCGATCGTTTTCAATGAAATCTGTATGCAAGAAGGATTGCTGCACAAATACACAATTATAATCAGAGAGAGAGAAATAGAAAAACAATTTTCTTAACCGACGTAATATCAGAATGAGGTTTAGGCCATTACACATCCAGTCATCACAAAATGTTTTTTTTCTGTATCCACACTATTTATAATTACGTAAGCTCTTAGCCTGACACGGTGTCCTGTTCTAAAAAATTAAGCAAATTTTGAACAATGATTATAACAGAATATTTGTATGTCTCCCTTCGTGTTTTTATTTATATCGTTGTATACTGGAGACACATTTTCTACCTTCCAATGCATTTTTCTATTTTGACGATGCCCGATCCTCGAATGAAGCTAGTCAGTCGGTCATGTAGAACTAATATTAAACCCAGAATTTATTGAAGGCTTATCTTCTGAGGGAACGGTTGATTTCATTATTGGCATACCTTTGTTTCTTTCTTTTGAAGCCTCATCTGAACGTGAATCGCTTTCACGAAGACCGAACGCGATGAGACTTGAAAAACAGGAAATGGCGTGTTACGCTGTCACTTACTTGTGAACAAAGACAGTCATTTATAATATAATTATCTTATAGGCAGCCTACTTGCCTTTTTGACATTTATATTTCTTTGAGCTCTTAGATATTTTACGTTATGTCATATGTGTTTGTGATGCATATATTCATTGCTAAACCCGTATCTCAAATAGGCCTTTTTATGAGAACGGCATGTTTCTAAAGCTACGCAGTGTTAAAATAAGTGAGATAGTTATATAGTTCTTAACCACACAGTAGTTGTTTCTCGACCCCAGGTAATATGCTACGATTTCAAATGCTGAATTTCAAGTTCGGTTCAGATCTGTGCAACACACTTTCATTCTACATTTCGGACAGCGCGTACAATACAGTAGAGAACGTTGAATGCCTGTAAGAATAGAACAGTAATCAAATTGTTTTGTTAATTGGCCGAGTTTTTCTGATCAGTTTTTACGCAAAAAAATAGGGGGTTTCACTATACACGGGTAATTATTGATGAGGTTAAAAATCAGGCATGGAGGAAAACAAAAGTACGGTATCTAAATCTTCTTATCGTGAGTTTTTTTTTTCTCAACATTCTGGGCTAGCTTTCAGTAAAACAGGGGACGAAGACCATTTATTTGCTATAAAATATATTCAGGATTAGATATTTTACGTTATGTCATATGTGTTTGTGATGCATATATTCATTGCTAAACCCGTATCTCAAATAGGCCTTTTTATGAGAACGGCATGTTCTAAAGCTACGCAGTGTTAAAATAAGTGAGATAGTTATATAGTTCTTAACCACACAGTAGTTGTTGCTCGACCCCAGGTAATATGCTACGATTTCAAATGCTGAATTTCAAGTTCGGTTCAGATCTGTGCAACACACTTTCATTCTACATTTCGGACAGCGCGTACAATACAGTAGAGAACGTTGAATGCCTGTAAGAATAGAACAGTAATCAAATTGTTTTGTTAATTGGCCGAGTTTTTCTGATCAGTTTTTACGCAAAAAAATAGGGGGTTTCACTATACACGGGTAATTATTGATGAGGTTAAAAATCAGGCATGGAGGAAAACAAAAGTACGGTATCTAAATCTTCTTATCGTGAGTTTTTTTTTTCTCAACATTCTGGGCTAGCTTTGAGTAAAACAGGGGACGAAGACCATTTATTTGCTATAAAATATATTCAGGATGGTGGCCAGTAGTACAATACTGAACTACGAAAGGTCTACTAATATTGCTCAAAAGTTGGGTCGCATTATACACGAGCTGTATGAAAGAAATCAGGGTTGTCACGCAAAAGACAGAGATGGCACTATTCATGAAATCGGGTTATATACGAGTATATACGGTATTTTCTGATATTGTCAGTTAAGCTAACTGTTCTCCCCTACTTATTAATATAGATGTACCATCGATTTTCCGCAACCTCTTCATTTTTTTAAATCCTTTAACCCTAAGCAAGTTGACAATGCCACTAGAACGCAGCGAGTTAGAATGATGACTGAGAAAATGATAAAAAAAGCAACAGGGTTTAAGAAGACAGAAGATGGCGTTTCACATTGTAAAATTACGAACAAGCATTTCTATTTACTGCAATTCACCAATTCACCGGCCGCTCAAAGTGGTGTTGTATGTGACGCACGATGAATTTATTGTTTACAACAGTCCATGATGCTGAAGAGATACGAGTGGTGTATATAGAGAAAGTCAGTGGTGTATTATTGAATTATAATTTGGTGAATTTTGCTGGTCTGCTAAAAAGAATTATCAGAGAAGGTTCTAAAACCAAGTGTGCTGAAAAAAAAACGCTGGTATACTTGTTATGGAAATTTGAAGCATAACACGACACAAATATGCGAATATATTTCTTGGTGATATGACAACGGAAAATCTCATCAATAATTCGTGATAACATGTTGAAAATACATGCCAGTTTTTTTATATTTTGTTTTATATAAGATTCGTTGCATATTTTGGGATTATCGTTTAAAAAAACAATATGGCTTCTCAGAGATGACAATATCCTTATCTTCAAAAAATAAAAGTGGTAGTTCACTCAGGCAGGAAATGTAACTAACGCAATTCCCTAATTATTTTCATTATTTTTTGTGCTCTATGCCAAATGAAGTATCTATATTTAAATGAAGATAAGCTTTTTTCGTGTTTGTTTGTTTTGTTCTCAGGCTATTTAACTGATACCAGGCCTAAGAGCTACATAAGCTAGTGTGGTACTGAATGATGTTTTTTTATCAATATTAATAAAATAATAATGATACATCCCGTTTTGCTATACATTCAGTTACTTTCTAGTTTTCACATAATATTTGCGGATGTCTCTGGAGTAAACTTTTGAGGCACTCGAATGAAGTGCGCACCGGATTAAGATGGCTACGGACATTTCTGTGAGTGAAGACGATCGTTACAATATATTAGGATTCGAATATTCCGATAACAATGAAATCAATTTTCTTTTAATAAAAAGTGAGAGGGCAAAGGTCAATGATAACTTAAACGCCTAATGAGGATGGCGGGATTAGAGAAACTAACACACGTAAGATACATTGAATACGAAACGGCATTTGATTTGAGTTGAAAGGCTAATAACCAATTTATAGAAATGACAGTCAAAAGGGACTGGGGGAATATTTTGATGGGCTAGATGATGCTTACAAAGGACAGAAAGATGTGGAGAACCATGAACGGACACTTCTGGGGGTGTTGTTGGCAACGTGCATAAAAGAATATTATTTAATATTTTATCGGAATTCTGTTGTTGATATCCGGTAATTTTTATTTTAATGAATTTTATCTTGAACAATCTTCCCTGTGTGTCGTGTCGCTTCAGGGTGTGAGCGATTATGTCTCTCCACAACCTCCTATTCACTGTAGCACTTAGTAACGTTTGTCTATTCCCAAAGTCGGACGTCCTACAATCCACCTTTCCGCCATTTATTCACAAGAGATCGTCAATTAAGGTAGTCAGCTGCCTCTTCCTGTGTCTCTTGCCCTCGAACTTACGGCCATAACACGTTGGAAAATTGGTTCCCGTATGATCACAGAAATTAAGCATCGTCGAACCTGGTGATTACCTAGATGGATGATCGCTTGGAAATACCAGGTTCTGTAAGCCTTGATGCGCAGGAATCAGGATTTTTACTCGAGGAGCCGAGTTCCTATTCCCGTTTCATCCGTTATATTCACTTAAGCGCAAATACCACTGGGGAAAGGGTTGATACACCACAAAAACGAATCAATCCATCATTCTTGACCTTGTTATGTCCTTCGAGGGTTAGGGTTCTCCACATCTTCTTTTCTCATTATGCGTCCAATAAACTCCAGCTATTTTAATTCTGATTATAAATGTACGTTTCATTATCATTTTTTTAAAGATTTCTTTGTTGCTTATTCGGGCCGATCAAGGAATTCTGAGTATCCTTCTGTAGAACCCCATTTCTTTCGCTTCCAGTTCTCTGTTATCTGTGAGATTTGATTTCCATAATTCACTGCCGTGCATGAGGATTTATATCGCATAAGTATTCAGAAGTTTTTTTCATTGGATAATATGCTTTAAACGGTGAGAAATAGTGAATATGAAAACCATTGATAAGTGATTTCAAATGTCCCGCCTCTTCAGCAAGATGTCGATCATGACTCTCCACAGGTTACTTTTTTATTTTTTTTTACCTGTGAATTATCATGCATTTTCAGCATCGTAGTGCAGTGACTTCCCGCTACATTCTCCACAGTTTATAATTCAGTCTTTTCTTTCTCCTTGACTGGTTATCACCCAAATCTCTCATGATATTTAACCCCTAAATGGGGAGAAGGATTCAAGCTTCTTTTAACGGAAATCAATGGAACAGACTTACTTTGAATATGAAATCTGTTCGCCAATATCACTATCATCATCATCGTCGATAATTTTGAAGAAATAACTTTGAATTCCTCAATTTATTCTATGAGACTTTTAAAACTTTAACTCTGATTCGGGCTATAAGTCCAATTCCGGTCAATAGACAGATCTGGGCCGAAATTCCAATTCCGGCCGAAATTTGAGTTCTTCAAATCACAAACGCTGAGGAACTTCAAAACCTCGCTTTAAGAAACCTATCACTTTAACTCTGATTCCTTAGCATTTTGAAGAAATAAAATAGATTTCCTCAATTCACAGAGTTTTGGAGATATTTGAAACTGAATTTAAAACAAAATGTTAAATTCACAAATTTTTTGTGTTTCTGCAAACTCAAAATAAATAAATGAACTTAAAGTCACTATTTCTTTAGTTATTTTAAAATTTAAATTTTTAACTGTTCCCTCCTCATCCGGACACAAACCCCAATGCCGGATGTTCAAGCACCAGATGAAGGTCAGATTTTCAATCGCCGGATTATCCTGATTCCAAAAAGGTATATGTCTATGTAGAGCAACAGTGGCCCGAGTTAGTTTCAGTCACGTGGACGTACAGACAGAATTTGCCGTTTATATATTTAGATAGCTTAATGTAATTTTAAAAAAATATTCGATGCATAATTTTAAATTAATGCTAACATAGATTCAGAGGTGGTAAATGATGGTATAATGAAGTAGTTGAGGTTTTCGGTCTGTAATATGTTTATATATATTTTTACTTTGTAACAGAAAGTTACTGAGCAATAGTTTCCTAGTGTGCATGACAGTACATACCAAATAAATACTACAATGAATTCCTCCATGCGGAAATGTTCTCACCAATAAACTTGCCGAATATTTAAGTAGCCGAAACAATGGATGTCAGCAAGAATAGGTGCTATTTAATTCGTTTCAGTAGTTACGACAGCTTTGTGTATGACGAGGCACGTTCGGAGTGTTGAAAGAGACACGACTGGGGCAAAGTTTTTTTTTTCTGACAACTCCGTTGCTGCCTTGGAAAAGAAAGTGTGACAAGTCATTTGAAGCTGAAAGCGTATTTGTCGACTATTGTAGCATCGGGATAACTGTAGCTTTTGTATTCATGAAAATACTCAAGAGGCATTATATTAGGAGCATTCTTCGTACAATAATTTTAAACGGTAGATTTATAAAAGTGTCAAAACTGATACAGCGTAATAGTTACTTATTTCATTACTGCTGATGCGTTTGATGTGTACCTGACAGGTCTGTTTTACCTCATGCTAATCTTAGTAAATGTTAAATGGTCATGTAACCCATTGAAAAACAGCATTTTGGTCATGTCCTCTCCTATGTGACCTGTCCTATCAGGACGTTGACGATCTTGGCTACCTAAAACTTGCTTGTAGATCTTAGAAATGTTTGTCTGTATTATCCCGCTCATTTCCTGCTGAGAAATCAACGAAACCTCATGAATTCATTGTCCCTAAGATCTGGGTCCGATGAGCTTCCAATCGTTGTTTGTGTCCGATACAAATAAACGTCCAAACATAATTTGGAGAAATGCAGTAAAGTTTTATAACCCAAAGTTATAACGTTTATTTATAACTGTGTTTTATGCATAACGTTATTTCTTAGGTTATTAATTTTTTATGATCGTTTATTTGATATCTTTTTCGAGTTTAATCACTTATTTAACTACTTTCTTTCGTCCTGCTCTTCTCTTTTCTCTTATTTTTTCTTTTTTCCTTTTTCTTTCTATCCTTCTTTTTCTTTCTATCCTTTTTTCTTTCTATCCTTCTTTTTCTTCCTCTCTTTTTCTTTCTTTCTCCTCTCCTTTTCTTTCTTTCTCCTCTCCTTTTCTTTCTTTCTCCTCTCTTTTTCTTTCTTTCTCTCATTTCTCTTTCTTTCTTTCTCTCCTCTCTCTTTCTTTCTTTCTTTCTCTCCTCTCTCTTTGTTTCTTTCTCTCCTCTCTCTTTGTTTCTTTCTCTCCTCTCTCTTTGTTTCTTTCTCTCCTCTCTCTTTGTTTCTCTCTCTCCTCTCTCTTTGTTTCTCTCTCTCCTCTCTCTTTGTTTCTCTCTCTCCTCTCTCTTTGTTTCTCTCTCTCCTCTCTCTTTGTTTCTCTCTCTCCTCTCTCTCTTTGTTTCTCTCTCTCCTCTCTCTCTTTGTTTCTCTCTCTCCTCTCTCTCTTTGTTTCTCTCTCTCCTCTCTCTCTTTGTTTCTCTCTCTCCTCTCTCTCTTTGTTTCTCTCTCTCCTCTCTCTCTTTGTTTCTCTCTCTCCTCTCTCTCTTTGTTTCTCTCTCTCCTCTCTCTCTTTGTTTCTCTCTCTCCTCTCTCTCTTTGTTTCTCTCTCTCCTCTCTCTCTTTGTTTCTCTCTCTCCTCTCTCTCTTTGTTTCTCTCTCTCCTCTCTCTCTTTGTTTCTCTCTCTCCTCTCTCTCTTTGTTTCTCTCTCTCCTCTCTCTCTTTCTTTCTCTCTCTCCTCTCTCTCTTTCTTTCTCTCTCTCCTCTCTCTCTTTCTTTCTCTCTCTCCTCTCTCTCTTTCTTTCTCTCTCTCCTCTCTCTCTTTCTTTCTCTCTCTCCTCTCTCTCTCTCCTCTCTCTCTCTTTCTCTCTCTCTTTCTCTCTCTCCTCTCTTTCTCTCTCTCCTCTCTCTCTCTCCTCTCTCTCTCTTTCTCTCTCTCTTTCTCTCTCTTTCTCTCTCTCTTTCTCTCTCTCCTCTCTCTCTCTTTCTCTCTCTCCTCTCTCTCTATCTTTCTTTCTCTCTCTCCTCTCTCTCTATCTTTCTTTCTCTCTCTCCTCTCTCTCTCTTTCTTTCTCTCTCTCCTCTCTCTCTCTTTCTCTCCTCTCTCTCCTCTCTCCCGTTCTCTCCTCTCTCCCCTCTCTCTCGTTCTCTCCTCTCTCTCCTCTCTCTCGTTCTCTCCTCTCTCCCCTCTCTCTCGTTCTCTCTCTCCTCTCTCTCTTTCTTTCTTTCTCTCTCTCCTCTCTCTCTTTCTTTCTCTCTCTCCTCTCTCTCTTTCTTTCTCTCTCTCCTCTCTCTCTTTCTTTCTCTCTCTCCTCTCTCTCTTTCTTTCTTTCTCTCTCTCCTCTCTCTCTCCTCTCTCTCTTTCTTTCTTTCTGCTGTCTTTTTCTTTCTCTTTCTATCTTTTTTCTCTTTCTATCTTTTTTCTCTTTCTATCTTTTTTCTCTTTCAAATAAGAGTAGATAAGTTCACCTATCGCCCGGTGCGCAATAATTCCCTGTCCTTAGAACAATAGTAGATATGTCTCCCTTTTTTCCGGTTTCATTTAAAGTCTTCTCATTCTTTTTCTCTCCCACTAATCCCGTGCGACTTAGTGACGTTACCGCCTTGCTGGATATGATTAAAAGAAAACTACATAGATCGTTAAAGCTGCTACTATCGTTGCAATCAAAACTACTGGTTGTTTGTCCCATGTTCTTAAATAGAGCACGTATGTGATTTCGGCATCGATGATAAGTCTTTCATTCTTCCCATAAAAGAAATGAACCGAAAACGAAGAGGAAAACATCTGCATAAAATCGATCAATCAGTGTGTATCAAACAGTTTGTAATTACATCAACAAAATGAACGCATTTTTTTTCTCAGGCTCTAATCATAGACAGGTCAGAAGATGCGGTATGATAAAACTTAAACGAGGCAGGATGAGATCATTAAGGACAATTATTCTAAATTATAGATTAACGTCTCGTTAGTTAATCAAGGAAGCTTTTTCCGAATAAACATTAGAGTTATTTGCCGGAAAGTAACATGTAGGCAGTAATTTAGATTCATACTGAACAGAGAATTTCAATCTTTATTTTATTTTTATTATTTTAGATATCAGCATCAGGTTTTGAAATCCTTGCAACTCTTTGACTGTTTTGTGGTTACAGATTAAAGCTCCCAGCGTTTAAATGCACGAGCTAAAACGTTGACCCGATCACCAATAAGAATTTAATTTCCGATTCCCCGAATGAGTCATAAATCTTGTTTAAAATTATGACTAAAATCAGAGCAATTGTTATCAAGTAAATTGCAAAGGTCACTACTTTTGGGTACTCAATATTTGTAGCCTTGTGCTGTGATAAACTTAGTAAATAATCTTTCTTTTTTTTTCTTCCTTTACATTTTTCTCCTTTTTCTTTCGTTTTTTTTTCTTTCGGTTTTTTCTTTCCTTGTCATTCTTTGCTTTCCTATCTTTTCTTTTTTTCTTTTCGCTTCTTTTGTCTTTTCATTATTTCCTTAGTATTGTGGGAACCTGACATACCTACAAATGGACTCTTCCACATTTATACAATGTGGCTACCAATTTCTAGTAAGGAGGAAGTCACCAGGTGTGACTCCTGTCGAACTCTCTGCTTTGACAGAGAGGAACTCGGACGAGACTTTACCGCAGGGCAAAGTTTCGTCCGGGGAGGTAAACAGTCCCTGAACCCGTTTATACGGGTTCTAATGGGCATATTTTGGCTGAGCCTACGGGCTCCGAGAGACCATATTAAACCGGCCTTGTGCCATATACGACCCATGTTGGGGGGTTGTTAAATATCGGAAGTCACCAGGTGTGAGTCACCAAGAGTGTATCACCGAGTGAGTGTATGAATGAGTGAGTCAGGACACCAGTGAGAGAAGTACTCTCCAGTCCACATAATTTGTACTACGTTTCCGTGAATAATATGCCGTTTAACTTTATATCCGAGTCTGTGTTATTTTTCTATGGTTTCAACACCATAACACTTATCTCCTTTCATCTTCTTTTTTTCATTGTTCTTTGTTTTCTTTTTTCTTTGTTCTTTCTTTGTCTTTTCTCATTTTTTTTTCCTTGTTCTTTCTCTGTTTACTTTTTTCTTTACTTTTTTTCTTTTTTTCACTTTTTCTTTTCTCTTCTCTCTTTTTTCCACTTCTCTCTTTTTTTTTCACTTCTCTTTTTTTTTCACTTCTTTTTTTCTCACTTTTTTCACTTCTCTTTTTTTTCAGTTCTCTTTTTTTTTCACTTCTCTCTTTTTTTTCACTTCTCTCTTTTTTTTCACTTCTCTCTTTTTTTTCACTTCTCTTTTTTTTTCACTTTTTTCACTTCTCTTTTTTTTTCACTTCTCTTTTTTTTCACTTCTCTTTTTTTTTCACTTCTCTTTTTTTTCACTTCTCTTTTTTTTTCACTTCTCTTTTTTTCACTTCTCTTTTTTTTTCACTTTTTCTCGTCTCTTTTTTCACTTGCTCTTTTTTCTTTACTTTTTTCTTTTTCTTTTCCATTAATTTTTCCCATTTATCTTTTCTTTTTCATTCTTTTTCTTTTTCTCCTTGTATTTGTTCCATTTCTTTTCCATTCTTTCCTTTTCTTTCTTCATAGCTTTCATACGGAGGGTTCGGTTACTTTTGGGATAGCGAGACTATCGATTTGTAATCAACACAGCCTAGTTAATATCAATAAACTCTTTTACTGTGAAGTAGTCACGAAAAACAAAATGTCACGGCTATAACGAATTCGACTTGCTGTAATTTTCCTATATTTGGAACGCAAGTTATTGGTGTCAACCTCACTGCGAATGTACACAAACTACCCACGGGGCAAAATCGTTATCCTAATAATTTGGATACCCATTTCATGTTGAGCCCATGGAGTCTTAGGTTAAATTAAGATAACTCTGCTGGGCATCAAGCTACATTTTGCAGTCAGGCATTGGTTCACAATCTATTTGCTCAGGCGATTAATCTGTAATGGATTCGGTATGAATAATGTGTACCACGTTTTAAATCAATTCCCATTGTTAAATGTTCGGCTATCTTCCGTATGGGTGATGTTGCCATCATCTAACATGCCCTCTTTAAATAAGACAAATATTAAATTAGAGAAATATTGTTGATTACTGTATCAGCATGACTGATATCTTTAAATACTATATATGTGATAATGAGATATCTCCCCTTATAAAAATAACGTATGAGCACGTGCCAGTATCCAGTTATTTTATTGATAGATTAATTTTGTCTTAAGGCGAAGTTCAAGGTAGTGTTGGACCGTTCAAGCAGATAGATTTCGCTCATGTTTAAGACAATCGGTTAAAATTCTGTCTCTTAATTTGCCTTAGACACCGACCAGTTGTTTCAAGGATAACTGTGTAGAGATGTAACCTATCAAACAGGTATTTACTAAGTACAAGGAATTAACTTGTTCCTATCCTGATTTTTATCTTCATCAACGATCTTCTCAGTGTCATTAGTTCCCAAATAGAACGTTAGCCTTATGACACAACTGTTTACTCCTACCTTCGTAACAATTTCGACAGTTTCGATAAAGTGAAACTGGCAAATGCTCTCGAAAAGGAAATCCGGTGAGTGGTTAACTGCTGCTAGGAATGGCTTGTAAATTCGAACGCCTCCAAAACAATACAAATTTCATTTAATCACTACAGAGAAACTGTTCCGTCTGCCATCAGCATCGCAGATACTAACCTCCAAGAGAGTGATTCTTTTCACCTTTTAGAAATCGGTTTCTACTGATATGAATTTGAGTGATTATATTCTATCGATTACTAGGAAAGTTAGATGACTGTTTCGTTCCAGATATTTTTTCTCGTCAGAATCCATCTTGCACACTTAAAATTCTACTATTCGTCCGTGCATTAAATATGGTTCCATATCTGGCCTTGTGCTTCTAATATATATCGCGAGATTCTTGACAAAATTTGAAGAAAAGCCTGAAATTTAATCGATCCTGACGAGGCATATTGTCACTTTCCCACCGACGTGATGTGGCTTCCTTTTGTCTTTTCTACAAATATTTCCGTGACAATTGTTCTGGAGCTCTTCTTTTCTTAGAATGAATTCTTGCATGAATTTAAGCGTGCTACCAGATTGGCCACAAGGTCTGACTGTTTTCCAGTTGAACGAGATAGATGCAACGGTATTTTCTTTTCTCGGACAACTTTTCATTCCTTGTCTCCGACATTCTGCAAAGATTTAATACAACAAAATCGCTATCTTCTGTATTCCATGTTCTTTTATTGTCATTTCACATGATTTGTGCTCATTAAATTCTTCTCATTGTCTTTGTATGCCAGTAAAACATTGCGTCCTAATGGCATTATTGAATTGGTTGGAATGAATACATTTATATTAAATTAAAAAAAGAAATTATCCGAAAATCACGTGAAAGAAGCACTAACTAGGCTGTATTGATTCTTATGGCCACAATATTTACACCTGTACATGTTCTGTCTCCAATATCGAACGCTCCGCTTTGATAAATACAGCAAATATACATACATATACACACACATATATATGTAGGCATACACACACACACACACATATATGTATGCATACACACACACACATATATATGTATACATGCACACACACACACATATATATGTATACATGCACACACACACATATATATGTATACATGCACACACACACATATATATGTATACATGCGCACACACATATATATGTATACATGCGCACACACATATATATATGCATACATACACACACATATATATGTATACACATACACACACACATATATATGTATACACATACACACACACATATGTATACACATACACACACACATATATATGTATACACATACACACACACACATATATGTATACACATACACACACATATATATGTATACACACACACATATATATGTATACATACACACATATATATGTATACATACACACACACATATACATGTATGCATACACACACATATATGTATGCATACATACACACACATATATGTATGCATACATACACACACATATATGTATACATGCACACACACATATATGTATACATACACACACACACTCACATATACACAAATACACACATATATATGTATACACACATATATATGTATACACACATAAATATATATATATATATACACATACACACACATAAATATATATATACATACACACGCACGCGCGCACACACACACACACACACACACACACACACATATATATATATATATATATATATATATATATATATATAATGGCAACCTGAAAGGTTTCTTAAATGATATAGCGAAATGGGCTACGCAATTATTATAATATGCCATATCTTTAAATATATGCTATGTTTACACTAGAAAATTCCATCACCGAGGATGCCTCAGATCTTATGTGTTGAAGTCCATCTCATTGGTACATCTTTGGAAATATTGTGGTACGAATTATCTCGGTGTGTAATGAAACGTTAATTTAGTTTCTCCGTTCTGTTAAAAAATCTATATGATCGTATTTATCCATCTATGCTTCAAAGACATTTAATTATTAGTTTCACAGAAAAAATAATTCGATAGATCTCAGAATTTGAATATATAAGCTGAGACGGATACATTATCGTCTAAATTACGCAAAAATGAAAATAACATTGACATCTCATTTTAATCGACATACTTACCAAATTTCCACAAAAATATCTTGAAATACTAAAGAATAGATTTATTCAATAAAATTAACATTGGCTTCAACCACGGCCTCCAGACGACTTCGTAATCTCCTTCATCTCTTCCGGGTGGACTCCTTGTTTAAGGTGGCAAATGCTGCCATAATTATTGCCTTTAGTTCATCTTTGGTGTTACAAGGAGTTTTGTTGGTATCTTGCTCAACTGCGGCCTACACATAATAATCAAGGGGGTTTTCAGTTTGGGGACTTAGGCGGTCAGAAATTGTCTGACAGCCATGACAGCGTTCTCCTGCTTTTATAGCATGCTGCACAGACTTGTAATCACCAGTAGACTCATCCAGCTGATTCCGAATCCTCTGCACTGTCCTCAGATTGACATCCAAACATGTATACAAGTATAAAATGGTGACAGTTTACCTATCGCACCCTGTAAATAACACTGCCATAATTGTAGTACCTTACTATTTGCTTTTCAAAAACGGAATGAGTTAGTGGTTAAAGTTTGATATTAAGTATGTTTTCATTTTCTTTAAAACCTCGTCGTTACTATATGTTTTGTCCATGGTATTCTCAGCATCCTTCTGTAGAACCACATTCTGTTGCTTGAATGCTCTTCATCTTTGAGGAAACGTTTCTGTATTCACTGTCATATAGGAGGACAGATATCACATAATTATTCGCTCCTCTATTCTTTGTTTCTAATGGAGATTTTTTTTCTGTCTCTTAATCTCTGCCTGGTTTTTGGGATGCATCTTTGGCTATCCCAATGCGCCTTCGAATTGCAGTGCGGTACTTTCCGTCCTCGGTTGGAACAATTCAGATGAGCTTTCTTCTTTGGCACCTCGACTTTCCGAATTTGAATGCAATACCAGATTGGCAGCAAGGTCCCAGAATGAATCATTTGAAATCGTTAGAGTTACTGGGATGTTCTTCTTGCTTACCTTGCGTCATAGCAAATTTTATCGCCTTGCTTCAGACAATATGATTAAAAAATATATATTATCGACATGTTTGATTAAATAGAACGGAAAGGTAATCACAATTGATCCTTTGAAGCCCCCCTCTCTGTTTCTCAGCCCCCCTCTCTGTGTCTCTCTCAGCCCCTCTCTGTGTCTCTCTCAGCCCCTCTCTGTGTCTCTCTCAGCCCCCCTCTCTGTCTCTCTCACTCCTCTCTGTCACTCACTCTGTCACTCACTCAGTCACTCCCTCTCTCTTTGTATGTCACTGACTCCCTCTCTCTTTGTATGTCAGTTCTTCACTCTCTCTCTGTCTCTCTCTTTCTCTGTCTCTCTCACTCATATATATATATATATATATATATATATATATATATATATATATATATATATATACATACATATGCGTGTGAGACATGTTAGACATACTCTGAGAATAGTCCTAGTTGACGGATGGCAAGTAAGTCGATATCCGACCAGTATCGACTGGCTCACCGTGGAGAGTGTCTATGAAAAAAAAAGTGGGTAAGAGCCGACATTCTGGTGACCCTCGGTTGAAAACGTCTCGCCCGATCACTGAAGTTAAGCAACGTTGGACGTCATCAGTACCTCGATGGGTTACAGCTCTTGAATAAAAGGTGTTGTATGCTTGAATGTGCAGTTGTTGTAATGGACAAATGCTCCGAGTGAGAAATCGGAAAGCCGAGTTCGAACACCATTTCGGTTGCTATATTTACCTAGGTAAAAATACCATTCGGAAAATTATGAATGAATCTTGTCTCACCCCAACTATGGGTTAAATAGTAAGATAACATTATTATCACGCCAAAATTCTTATAATCCCAAAATGTTTGTTTTTAAGGTTTATCATGCTTTTTGAGTGTAAATAAACCTAAAAAAGATTGATAAGCCGGAAAAAACGAATCAGTCAATCAATAGGTTAAAAACATCACTGATGTAGTGTGCCAAAGCATCAAACAAATGTATTCCACGATATATATATATATATATATATATATATATATATATATATATATATATATATATATATATATACATATACACGGTGATTAAAAAGTAACATCCTATTGTATGTATGATGGACTATCCCGTCTAACTATAATTCTTACAGGAAGGGAGAGGTCATCATGCATAAAATAGGGAGTTGCTTTTCAAACACCCTCTAATATATATATATATATATATATATATATATGAAATATTCGAGGTAAAATTCTTCGTTGACGTTGGCTATGTCTATTAACACAGCAACTAAAGTTAGTTGTTCAGTGAGAACGTTCACTGTTCAAACACCAGAATAATAATCTTATATTTTCTTTGCGCCTTATATTAGAATTTTTCTCTCATTGTTATCAATGAATCCATTTCTGAATTCTTAAATATATTAATGTGAATTGAATACTACTAATTCGACTGGAATTGTGAAATTGTAACTTCCTTTTCCATGATGATAATTAATACGTTTCAAAGTGTGTTGAAATGGTCTCAGCCCGACCAAGAATCCAATTTATACAACATTCTGATTGCAGGCTCCTTGGTCAGATCTATTATGTACTACACACATGTACATGGATAATTAATGTTGATTGTACCCGCGCCATACCATTTATGTTGTCAAAGGACACGAGTATATAGTGACGCACAACTGAAGCACGCCGAAGTGATAAATACAACAAAATGAGGATATTAGCCCGACTGTAAATAATGATAACATATCTGGAATTCAGAATGAATAAAAAATGTTTAATTTAGGCAATAGTTTTTAAACAAGAATTGACACTTTGTGTAAGATGCACCCACAGGGATGCTTTCCTGAACACTAAAATTTTCACGTCTTCAAGCCGATCGTTAATCGTTATCTCTCACACTTGTTCTTATAATCTTCTCTTCTCTTCATTCGCATCACACTGCTCATTCAGGTTACTGCTAAAATTGTTATCTTAGAGAGATACGCGAAACGTATCTTGTGCGAATTATACTAATATAATTGCATCTTTCAAAGTATCCAAATGTACGATTGTTTTTAAAAAACGGTGGAAAAAATATCGCTAACCAATCTTCATTTCTTAAAACATGTTCTTGCCTTGAAAATCAGCATTGCGTGGTTTCAGCCCTATTTCAAAAATATATCAACATCGACGTGACCCAAGTTATTAAAAAAAATAATGAAAGTAACATCTGTGAATTCTATATAAAATAAGAGCAATGCAGAGATTTAAAAAAAAAATGTTTCTTTGACATTCTCTTTGCGCTCAATCAACTTAGATTCTATCAGATCTGTTCATTTTGTATAAAGGTCAATCTACTCAGGTGAACATGTGACATTAGTAGAAATATTAAATGATATCCATTTTTATTATTTCTTTTCAAGATAGCAACATATATGACACCACACACCAGTCATAGCTGGACATTTCCAACAATGATTCATTAAAAGTTAGCGAAATGGCCTATGGTTTTATTAAGATTATATATTTTTTTAAATTTTACTGCTATTTTTTTTTAATTTCATTATCTCCTTACTTATCCCACAGTTTATTTTAAAGTAGATTTCTTTTTTTCTATTTCATTTAACCTTTCAGGGCTTCAACACATATTTATACATTTTTTTCTTTTTTTAGATGTTATTTTTTTTTTGGTCTGGTTGGATACAAATCTGAACTTTTTGTTGTCGATGAAGACGATAATTTTGCTAAAAAAATCTATCGGTTTGTTAAAAAAAAAGTCTTGATGTTTATAAAAACATATCCGTCGTAATTACATAACGATAATTTTAAATTTAAAATATGATTTTAAAAAATTATTCTTAATAAATATATTCAAAAGAAACAATATTACTTGCCCTTTTTAAATAACTTGCCAAAATAACAAGTATATTTTATGTTCTGAAATATATTATGTATATTTTGCACACGTTAATAAGCAAAACTTATTATTTTGCACACGTTAATAAAGAAAACGTTCCCTGTAAACCTTTAGTGTTGTTGGAGTACAACATGTACTGCATCCGTAGCAGCAGTGAGTGTTTTTATGGAAAAGATAGTCTGGCAGAACTTATCCCTCTTCAGGCTAGTTTTGAATTTAGAGGTATCGTTTTCCTAGAATTGTTTCAGATATTATACACTCCGGCATTCCTAGGACATTTACAATTCCAGTCCCAGTGGAACTGACAGATTCATCACGTGTGTCGGTGGGGGTATCAAAGCATTTTCTTAACTTAACTCTTCAAAATTCCTATTTTTTTCGTAAGGTTGCCTTTCGTTAAATATACATTCTAAATTTAAAGACAGCTTCATAATATTTCCAAGCGCATCAGCGCAAAAAGTATAAAACAAAAATAGCTGAATTATTTTGACACTGGTAACCCGGATACTATTTGTGTCTTCCGTGTTAAAAAAAATCATGCTATGATATGAAAAAAAGGAAAGATACGGAAGTAGGTAAAATGAAACCAAATGAATTACTTTCAAAATATCAAAATACAAATATGTTTGTTAAATAATTAGCAAGTTCACCATCTTTTACTTCTAGATTACTGACTTTGAAAAACACGCCTATTAAATCATATTCCTGGTAAATATGCGGGCGGTATAGTAGATAGAAATTCGAATTTCAGTTGAGTTAGTTATATTCAAATACACGCAAATCCCGCTGAGAAATGCATGAAGACATTTATTCCCCTCCTAGCTATGGGTTCAATAATATAAATTCATTGTGGAAAAAAATACTATATCCAAAAAATTTATCCAATATTCACTCCCAAAAAATAAATTATTCTCATCACTATGATGTTCCAAATTTAAATAATCCTCAAAAATTTACTGGCGGTATTCAGCAACGTCGAACCTGATCAGTACCTAGGTGGGTGACTACTTCGGAGCGCCAAGTTCTGTAAATTTTTATGTATGGGTGGTATAATGGATAACAGCACGATAAGAGGGATTGAGTTCGAATTCAAGTCGAGTTTATTACATTTCAGTTAGTTATGTGCCATGCTTGATACACGTTTAGGCGATCATTTATCTTTCGATACACGACTAACAAGGCAGATTAATTCCCGCAGTAGGTTGCAATTACTGCGGTAGACCAGTTGCCATCCAAGACTATAGAATCTGGTCTGTCCTGCTATTTACCCATAGCTTCGGGGAGAAGAATAGGCTTCATACCTTTCCCAAGGGTATAAGCACATAAGTGAATGTAATGGATTCGACTGGCATTCGAACTCGGTTCTACGCTCTCCATTAGTCCACCGTGCCTCCTGGTTACTCATTACATTTACTTACGCACAAATATTCTTGGGAAAGGTATGAAATATCTTTCCACCCATATATGGGTTAAATAGTAAGACTTGTCTGAATATCATTATCACCTCCTAATACTGTTAATACAGTACTGACTTGTAAAAAATATACTTACGATCCAAAAATATTTCGGGTTTGAATGACCTACAAAAGATTAATAAACCAGAAAAAAAAACAAATCTTATAATCAGTCATTGTTGACAAGCCGTAAAAATATAAATCAGTCTATTTAATCTAAAATAACATTGGATCTTCTTTTCAGAAAATCAAAATTCGAAATATGCCTCACTAGAACACAAAGAAGTGACAACCAGCATTTGTTGAACTCTGCTTGTTGTGCCGGTGTTAATATTATTACAAATTAATAACATTAATGATAAAGTAGAAAAAAATTGTGACGTTTTTTGTCCATGATGACTTCATCGCACTAAACGATGTTTGCGTTGATGAAACTAAGGGGTCTGACGGACGAAGGGAGGGATTATAATATTATGTATAAAATGTGTTCCTATATACAAAACGGTATACAGAGGAACCTCGGTTGTCGAACATCTCACATGTCAAACAAATCGGTTTTCGAACAGAAAATTCGAGAGGAAAATGCTTCGGATATCGAACAAAATTTCGGTTCTCGAACAACATAGCCGAAATCGTATTAACACGAACGGAAGTCGACCGCCATGTTGTATACATTCGTATATCTTGCCACGCTTTTCTTTTCCAATTTTATTGTACTTTTTTCTCTACATTGATTCCTATTGGAAAAATAGTTTCGGTTTGCGAACGGCCTTCAGGAACGAATTAAATTCGCGAACTGAGGTTCTACTGTATATACTTTTCTAGAATACTTTATAATTACAACGAAAACCATTGTTTTAAAATACCCGATATCTTAATGTCCAAAGTTAAGACGCTGAAAGCAGTTTGGAAATTTCTTGCAGAAAGCTTTGATCCTACAATAGATAAGAGTTTAATAATTTAGGTCCTTTCCCTTTTCATCAAAGAACGGTCGAAGGATGTAGAAATTTCAAAAAGTCGTTTAATGCATTTTCAGCCATCAACTAAACACGCATTTAGATTTCGCATACGTTCAACTAATAGTTTCCAAATGTCTAGGCTTGTGAATATTTATTAAGTAGAAGAAAAATGGAGGAAAATTCGATATGCCGACTTACGTTGCGCCAATCTCCCAAAGGAGGTGAATTTGTTAATGGTAGAAATCGTATAGTTTCACATATCAATGAATGAATGAATGACCAATGTCTACTAGGCAGCAATCTCTTTATTTTTTTAATCATTTCAATGCTGAATTCTTAATTCCTATGGAGATTAGCCGGTGACATTGTTTGATGAAAGCATTTACACAACGAAAAATGATTTAAATGACGAATACTTGTAGATGATACATACCAAAAATGTGTTTTATATTGAAAGCATCTTCTGCCATTTTGATGAACAATATATATAAAGACATAAATGTAGTTTGCACGAGAGGTAAACTGGTGCATTCTATTTTCGGTGTTGAGAGATTTACACTTCTGCACGAGGATGCAGGCTGAAAATTCTCGTCACAAACCTGACAGGGCGAATTTGAGATTTAGAAACTAATCCTGGATTATTTTCATTAGTCACGATATTAGATGATTCGTCATGTAAGCTGCTTTCTACTACGATCGAAGTACTAGCTGTATGTAAAGAATTTCAGGTGCTAAATTTAAATAGTGTTTTTGAGTGATGCCGCAACATCCTGCAGTTTCATAAACTGGAGCGCAGTTGAAGAATTTTAACTTCCGTGATTAGAATTGTACGTCAGTATAATATTAAGTATTGTAAAACAAGCGCCGTGATATTGTACTCTTTCTGTAGTGGGGGGGGCGCTTTAAAGCACAAAAATAAAAGTTCAAATAATGCAAGCCTCGTGTAGATGTCACTTTATCGGAAAGTTACTAAGCAAGGCTTTAAAAACTTATCCCGTTTACTAAGCAATACCACATATCTTCCAATATTCAAAATTTGAAACTATCCGATTCGTAAGACTTCCTTTGGAAACTCACACAGCGGTCCCACCGAATCGATACACGACCAGACATCAAACTAGCGTGATGCCCCAAAACTGTGATTCCAACCAAAATAAAGGCGTCTGAGTGAGACGTTTTAATGAGTGTGGATCTGTGTGCGTTGGAGAAATACAAATGAGCCTGAGCAGGCTTCCAGAACTGGGATAAGTTAACCGCCCAGTGAGACAAAAATGCTTGGAGACGATCATCCAGCCATTACCTATTTATAAAAATACAGCTGGGTAGTTTAATTCCCGAAATCTCCGAGTCCTGGGTATGATGATAAACTACATTCGGCAGCAATACCTCTGATCTGGAGATTTTGAGGAGCATAGAACCACCTTGCTGATGTTCCCATGTTCCTCTGACCCAGGGTGGTAGCGTCTGTTAGGGTCCCAGCTATGGGTAAATACGGACCCCCCCCAAATTGGCTCAAAACCTGAAAATGTATAGATACATTAGAAACAAATTATGATTATAAATAAATTTTTGGAAAAGAAAAAGAAATTACCAAAACTCAGAAGAAAATAAAATTTCGGAATTAAATGACCCATAAGCTGTTGATATGTCGTTAAAAAAAACGATCAGAATATTGTTCACTAAAACATGACATAGTTTTCCTGTGATTCGGGTAAGGATTTGCAAACCCCACGGAATTATTCAAGAATTGTTTTTAAAGATATATACATTTACTACACTTTGCACATATTACGGATGCTTATGTAAACAAAGAAACAGCGTTTCTGTAAAAAAAAAAATAAGAGGGGAAAGATTTTTATATAATATGGAGTGGATTAAAAGAAAATTTAACAGAGTGCGTAGAGAGAGAAATTTATACCATTTTACGGAAACAAGACATGGCGTAAAAGATTTAATCATTTTCACCAGCAAAGGTATTTATTGTTATTACTCAAATGTAAGCAGAATCCTTGCCGAAGTATTTCTCTTGGAAAAGGCTACAGCGATAACACCGCCTCTTTATCTTGTATCGACACTCTTCTGGCCTTTTGAACACTCGTTCAACTCCAAACCTTGTTCTCAACAAAAAACCAAGCCTCAAGTCCTGACATAGCAGGTTGAATTCATTAATTATTTTAAAGACTTCATCAGCTATTGTGAGACTGGCGACCGGCTAATCACTCATTGAGAGTAATTTCGTTAATAATTGTCAATGATAACACGAATCAATAAACAAATAGAAACTATAATATCACACGTTCAGAATAGGAAAGGAAGTTGATGAACGGTAAACAAATGGGAGTGAGGTGAACAAAAGAGAAAACTATACTTGAGTTTGGTCATTTATAAAACTATCCGAATCGGCAAATATTTGTGCCCATTAACTTGTTTCGAAACACGGACAAGTTGACAGAAACTTACATAGTTTCACTTTCCGAGAGGGCGCATTAAGGACTTTAATATCAACACTGGAATCTTCGGCTTAAACCTGAGTAATCTCGGTAATCGTTCACGGTGCCTGTGGCGTATTAGATATATCTGTCAGTCTCCAAGACGCCCAAGGTACATTTAAAATAGGATGATAGATTAATTAACTTTGGGAGTCCCGTCGTGAAGCAATGGCGAACAAACGAGATTCGGTTATCTCTACTGAAGTAGTTCATTCTTACGTGGCTTCGGGATATGAGTGATTAGAGCTATCCACAATTTCTTATCATTTATTGTTCTAAGTAATGTTTGACCCATTTACCATAATTCTTTTGCTAGCCATCTACACAAGTTCGTTCAATAGAATGTTCATTGTTTTCCACTGTTTCTCTTGTCTTTTGGCTGTCCTGCGAATGGTAAATTATCTAGCTCGTAGACCGAAGTAATTTCGGTTGTTTCTTTCTGATTGTAAGTATATGTTTTGTAGTTGTTCATCTTTTTCTTGAAACATCCTCGGTCTTTGTGTGTTTCATGGCCTTGTTAGCATTCGTCAGAAGAGTTTCTACGACAGAAGCTTCACGTTTTCTTTTTAAATTTGCAAAGGAAATATGCAATCTCAGAGATATTACCTAAAACGTAAACCTTCTTTCTATCATTTGCTTTCCTTTATCTTAATATCGTGCTTAGTTTCTGCAAGGCATATTTCGCTATTTTTTTTACTGCAGTTTCAGATTTTGTTGCCACATTTTACATTTTCTGTTACTACACTACCCAGATAATTATGTTTTTGTACCTGCATGGATTTGACATTCCATTTGCTCAACTTATATATTTTGCTGACGATCATGCATTCTATGTTCTTCTAGTTAATAGTCCTTTCTTCCTGCTTTTCAATACTAACTTGTCTCGGAGTGTTTCAATGTCTGTTCTGAGTCTGCCGTCAAAACCGTCTCATCCGTGTGTAATAAACAGTCTTACATGTCATTAAATCTATTAGCGCGAATGTGAGTGAAGATGCTGGAATATTTAAGAGCATGTCCGAAAATCGAAACAAATTATAAAAGATGGAGTTTTGTGTTGCAACCATAATTATTGGAAAGAATTTTCTTTCTCTCTCTCACCAAAAACCAATTCAAGAAGATCGGAAGTCAGTGGAAGAACTAACAGGATTCAAACTACAGCAGTTGCGAAATTGGCGTGAATTCTGAAGATTTGAGGCGATTTGCTTTCGCCTGTTCCCCGGTGTTGGATGGTCATCGCTCGGGATCGCATGACAGTAAGTCCCCTATAATCTCCAGATCTCTCGCCAACCACCAACACTACCATCGTCTGGACGGGCTTCGCAACCCGCCATTTGAATATCCAGCTACTGTAATGTTGACGCTTATATGTTTATGGTAATTCCAAGTGGGTGCCCTGTTGGGCAAGACCTTGAGATGAGAAGAATCAGCGACAAGAAAATATTTCATGGGAATTAAGAAATCTGTCTGTATAGTTCTGTCTTGTGTTTCTCTAAGTAATTTTGAACTGTTTGCTCATCCTCTGTTCTGCCGTCTTTTCACACAAATTTGTTTAGTAGTTGCACGATGTGTTCCCTGCTTTTTTACCTGCAGCATACCTTGTGAGTGTTAAATTCTGGAGGTCGTTGTCCCTCATTACCTGTCCGGGAAATTTCACTGACTCTCTGTTTGTAAGCGTCATTTTCCTTCATGTTCCTAATATCCTTAAGACTACTTTGTTACTCATAGGTTCTGTCCGTGATATTATCGGATGTGATGGTTACATCATCATCATTTAGGACCTTTTAGATTTCTTTCAGAATCTACCAATGTTCCTGTGTTACCAGCGTATCTTAGAGAAAGAGTATCTGAGTTAAGCCGTTGTCATTTTGACCAACCTATGTCTTATAAATATCTGTAAGTTAGTATACAAGACGGGGAGGGGCTGAATTATTTCCGTTCAGAGCTAGTTTAAAACATGGGACAATACATTTATTTATTTTTTTAAATTATTTACTGGCATCGAAAATGTTTCAGCACTCCATCATATATATATATATATATGTATATATATATATATATATATATATATAGAATCTTGTACAATATTATACACATACATAACTACACCTTTCTATGCCTGCGGGTGTGTGTATATATATATATATATATATATATATATATATTAGTAGGGGTAATTCGAAACAGGATATAAATCCAAAGAGAGCTCACTGATTGTTGTAAAACGTTTGGTCTGAATAGGTAGGCGTCTGATCTTTGAATTAAATTATCACCTATGGATTTCTAAGGATTTCGCTTTCATTGTAATATATATATATATATATATATATATATATATATTTCTGAGATGAGGTATTGTAAATATTTACACTAGATTGTTCGGATTGTTTCCCTCATCTTCATTGACACATTGACAACGCTCCATCCTCTTCTTCAGGTGTTATTTGTTTGAAATTCAAACACATATCACCATATCACACACGTTTTCCAATCATTACAACCTTGATCTCTTCAAGTTGAGGGTCAACCGACATATTTTTCGCATAAACTCATGAAGTGCACTTCTTGCCTATTCTGACGCTCATACAACTCCACACGGTAACCGCCCACTTTGTGCTGCCCTTGAGCCTTCTATTAGGTGAATATCAAGAAAAATATCTCACCCCATATATATATATATATATATATATATATATATAGAGAGAGAGAGAGAGAGAGCGAGGGAAAGAGAGAGCGCGTGTTGCGGAGTAATATGAGTAAAAGTTTGACAATTAGCTAATTGATGTTACCTTCAGTATACCAACTCCAGGTTTCGTAAGGAGCCTCTCCGCTTACTCTTCAGTGAGTGTATATATATATATATATATATATATATATATATATATATATATATATATATATATATATATATGTATATATAATGATGGACTCTCCCATCGTTTTCAACGTATGAGTGTCTTTCAGTTCAGTTTTTATGTTTATGTTTCGTATGATACAACAATATTGCACGGGATTTGCAAACAAATCCGCACAAAGGGCATAGTGAAGGATTGACTGTCATGTAGCTTGAGGTATTAACCCGGGATTTAGTGTTGATTTTTAATTCTCTCAGATAGCTGAGAAAATTCTTTTCAAAGTTAGTTATACCTTGGTAGCATTGTGTTTCACAAGTTTGGTCGGTTTCCAAAAGCAGGTTTGTACTTCTCTATGGGGATGTTTGCAGCATTTTAATTGAATTTAAGTTTGTCCTTGAAACGTAGCCAAGGACGGCATACATTACGCTTACTATGTAAAAGTTGGCTATACATGTTGATTTAATATATATATATATATATGTATGCGTGTCCATACGAAGATAAGACAGGATATGCATATTTATATATTTCTATGTTTATGAATGTGTTTTTTTTTCTCTCTTGGTTATGATGAATAAATTTGCTCGGATTTAATCCAATGTTAAACCAATTTTTGAATTACTGCATTCAGAAAATTGGTATAAAAATGAATTTAATTTATTTCCCACTCGACTAGAAGCCGCCATTCGGGCGGACTGTCTCCTGGAGAGGGCTTAGAGGCTTTTGGCCTTCTACTTTCAGTTTCCTATGTACATGAACGTTATAGAAATTTAGAAATAATAAAATTATTTTATCTTTATTCGACATCTTAATATAGTATAATCTTTCTTCCTATACGAGACCGATTTATTTTGCTCGGAGTTTTTCTTTTCTTTTGATATCACCATTCTTTATTTTCCCTTCACATAAGTCACACTTAAAATACATCGGGAAACCCGAACTATGTAAGATTTCGAATACGTCACAGTAAACGTGCAAGAATAAGAGGAAAACACGTATGAGCAATGTACCGTGCACGCTTAAGTTTTACTTATGGTTTAATTAGTCGATATCAATTACGAAGAAAAGTGACATTAAAGTTAAATATTAAATTAAGAGTTGTTTTTTTATCTTTAAACTTTCACTTTGTTCGATATTTAAATTAAACTTTAAATGAGTTATTTATTTCATTTTAAATCGAGGGTAATGACAATAATTACTACCTGTTATTCGCCGAGATCGAAAAAACGGACGGGCACACGAACATTCATTCAGTCAGTTGTGCGCTTTGCGTGATACACACTGAGGTGATAATGTATTTTTCGATACATGACTGACGAAGCAGATTTCTTCCCTCTGTAGGTTGCCATTTTTCTGTGGTAGACCAGTTGTCATCCAAGGCGATAGAACCCGGTCTCTCCTGCTATCTACCCATAGCTGGAGGAAGACAAAGAGGATTCATACCTTTCCCAAGGGTATTAGCACGTAAGTGAATGTAATGGACTCGACTGGAATTCGAACTCGGCTCTCCGATTCCTCAATCAAGCCGCTATCCATTACTCCACCGTGCATCCTATACTTTATTAATATAGACAAAGATTAGGTTTTCAAATTCTTTCTACATCATAATCAACCTTTAGAATTTTAACCTGTTTTTTCCGAAATTTTTATCCACTAATTCTTCAAGAAATACGCAACCGGTCTGCTTCTGATCAATTTGAACACTGCCAATCGAACTTGGGGATGTAATAATTCTGGTAAGAAATAGAGAATTTCTGTCTTTTTACTGTTGACACCGATATTCTGCTGCAAAGAAGCCTCCTGTTGAGCATGGTTCTTTGAGTGCATTGTTTGAGAGCACTCAATGTTGCATTAATTTCATCTATATGTAAACTTAAATTGGCACGGAACATTCTCGTTCTCAAAATACTTTGATTGAACTCCGCTGAAAGCAATTTACTAAGCATTGAGGAACCGCGAGGTAGAATGTATAGAGCAAACAGGATCGAAAGCACTGCTCAGTCATATTTGATCTAGCAAGAAAAAATTGCTCTGCATTGCACCACGTCGAAGTTCTTCGTGTTCTTTAGTTTTCGTTATCGACGTCGGCAAGTACTGACAGAGCAGCTCCTGCATCCATACAATCTGCAATGTGAGCTGGGACTTTCGCCTTCTAATCACGCACCACCGGAAAACTTTTGTCTATGGTTTATTGCATAAACTGCCGTTTCGTTGTTTGTCTCTCCAATTTTGTTTACGAATGAGTCAATATTTGGAGGAGATGGAATAACAAACTTACACAAACAAAATTTGTGCAAAGATCGGAATCCCCATGGTAAAATACAGGCTAGACACCAGCATCAGTTTAGAATCAATAATTTGGGTTGGAATTTAAGGTAAGTCTATATGTTCTTCCAGAACGTTTTACAGGAGCTGTCTACAGGGACTTTAATTCGAACACACGTCCTGGTCATTTAGAGGATGTATCTCTGCTAATACGAAGACGCATGTGGTTCATTGATAACGGGGCTCCAGTACGTCTTTGTTGACATCTACCATGAAACATGGATAAGTAGGGAAGGACAGGTTCCAGAGCCTGCACGTTCCCCGACCTCAATTATTTAGGGTTTTATCTGTGGAGCCACCTAAAACAATTGTTTTATGTAGCAAACTTTAATATTGCAGAAATGCTTCATCAACTTGTCATGAGAGTTGCGAAACCATTTGACGTCATATGGGAGTATTTGAAATTGCCCGCGGGTGCATGTGTGTGTAGAATTAAGCGGAGGACATTTTGAACATTTCTTAGGAATTGGTGTGTTGAGGTACAACGATGGCATTTTAAACATAAGGTGACATGCATATTTTTACCTTGACTTGGTATCTGGAACTTGCCCCCAAAATTTGTAAAAATATTTTTGATACACCCTGTGTGTGTGTATATATATATATATATATATATATATATATATATATACATACATACACACATACGCGCATATATATATATATATATATATATATATATATATATATATAACACTTAAATATATATATATAACACTTAAATATATATATATATAACACTTAAATATATATATATATAACACTTAAATATATATATATAACACTTAAATATATATATATATATATATAACACTTAAATATATATATATATATATATATATAACACTTAAATATATATATATATATATATAACACTTAAATATATATATATATATAACACTTAAATATATATATATATATATAACACTTAAATATATATATATATATATATATATATATATATAACACTTAAATATATATATATATATATATAACACTTAAATATATATATATATATATATATATATATAACACTTAAATATATATATATATATATATATATATAACACTTAAATATATATATATATATATATATATAACACTTAAATATATATATATATATATATATATAACACTTAAATATATATATATATATATATATAACACTTAATATATATATATATATATATATATATATATATATATATATATATATATATATATACATACACACATTTATACGTACGTACACATATGTGTATAATAATCTTATAAATATAAGCAGCTATACTCGTCAGGCAACACCTTAGATGGTTTTGCTTGTAAATGAACAAACCAATACCCAAGGGAAAAAGAGGATAGAAAAAGAAAGAACTAAGAACATGTACTTCCGGAGAAAATAATCGTCTAGAATCTAAGTTCAGAGTCCAAAGAAAAAAAAACCTCCGGCACGACAAAGTGCTCAATACGCTCAGTAGAGCAAACTAAGTAAAACTAAAGAGCCAGACAAACCTACCTCGGTTTCACCTACGCGGATCGTCAGGGTAACCTGGCTAAAGAGGTAATGTAAGATGTTCTTGTATTATATATTACCTCTTTACCCTGACGATCCGCGTAAGTGAAACCGAGGTACTTTGGTCTGGCTCTTTTGGTTTATATATATATATATATATATATATATATATATATATATATATATATATATATATATATATAAAATAAAAAATAGTGGATTAATATAAACTCATTAGTTCTTTAGAAATGTGTTGGTGTCAGTTTTATGAGAGACACTCCTAAAATAATGTCACTTAATTATTTTACGATAACTCTACCATATACAATATATTAAGTAGTCACCATTGAATAGCTGAAACTTATAACGTGGCTTTGTAGTTGTGTAAGGGCGTCTGCAGCTTGGCTCTATTCACACATCCCTGCTGCCATTGCTATAACTTATTATCTTTTAACTAGCTGTGTTCGCAAAAAGTTCTATTCAAATGGTCAACAAGTATCAGTCTATATCAATGGAATAAATATTCTCTATATTTATCTGTACATCTCGTCTTTATAGGCAGCCTAGTGAGAGAACTTTGGAATAGAGAAAGTTATTAAGAAAGGGACAGGAATTATTCTACCAAGAAAATACCTTTTCAAACGAATTCTGCTCTGTTACCGACTGTACTTAATAGGAGAACGTACTTATCAATCGGCTCTCATAAATGCTTTCAAGATTAAATTCTGAGAGAAACAATATGCAGCTAACAATGCATACAATACTTGTTAAGATTATAAACAGGTGAAGGCACACAGGGCACTGGGACAACAACACGGGATCAGAAAAAGGAATTAAATGTTAGCCGGCATAACTAACGGAATATAGCAGGTCATATCCGATTTTTAAAACAACAGCCTTAAAATGGATATGTCACACCTACGAGAAGTTGTAAACAATTTAGGAATCTGTGGAAGAATGGCGGATGTTATTGGTAATATTTTGGGGGTCCATGAAGTTTAAGCGTACTGAATGGACAAATTTCCCGTATATTCTAAATTTAGGTGGGAACTAATATAACAGAGGACGGAAAGTGAGACATTAAGAGCCGTAAC
Organism: Acanthosepion esculentum; assembly: GCA_964036315.1. Lineage (NCBI taxonomy): Eukaryota > Metazoa > Mollusca > Cephalopoda > Sepiida > Sepiidae > Acanthosepion > Acanthosepion esculentum. Next base: position 47,383,548 of record OZ038506.1, on the reverse strand, counting down.
GTATTGGGATGGCCAATGATGCATTCCAAAAGCCAAGCAGACGATTAAGAGAGAAAAGTATTTCGTTAGAAACAAAAAAAACAAAAAAAAGTGTATTAAACTGTTACGTGATATCTCTCTTGTTGTACCTTAGTGAATGCTGGACAATTTTCCCAAATATAGAGAGACGTGAAGCAACGGAAACGTGATTCTTCATGAAGATACTGAGGATACTATAGGGGCGAATATGTGAGCAACGACGAGGTTTTAGAGAAAATGGAAACAAAAAGAAAACCAATATTTCACATCAGGAAGAGGCAATTGGAATATCTGTGGTACGTAATTAGGAAGGGCTTTACAAAACCTGATATTCACAGGAGCGATTGATGGAAAGAGGGACAGAGGAAAGTAGCACGTAACATGCTGAAGGGACACGGCACATAAGACGAATGTTTGGACAATTTAGCTCCAAACACAGTATTCACCGAAGAAGTGCTGCAACCGAGAATAAATTTTTTTTTTTTTAATTTCCTAACTGATTTTGGGTAAACTAAAATAAAAATTAGCATAATTTTAAATATATCGATAATACAATAATCAGGTACATTATTAGACTGATATATTTTGATGATTTAATCAGGAAATAACCTCCGATTAACTCTCAGACCAAAATAGCCGTTAAAAACAAACTGCTCGATAGGTTCATCTCCAAAAAATGTGTACGAATATATGTCTAAGTACATTATTATTGTGATTATCCTATTAGTTTAAATCCTTTAAGTGAAAAAGATCAGTCACACACAGACACACACACACATATATATTTAAATTGTGTGTATTTAGGCAGCATTTTTTCATTCATACATGGTTCATTAAATAATATAGACAAGTGTATTGTGATTTTCTTTCTTTGTTTAATGATAATGTTATTAAGCTTATCAGACGATATGAAAAGAATTTAGATAAAATAAATAGACAACACTTGTCTATATTATTTAATGAAACATGTATGCACATATATATATATATATATATACACACACACACGCATCTCTCTCTCTCTCTATATATATATATATATATATATATATATATATATATATATATAAAAAAAGGGTGTAACTTTATTTCGATAAATCTCTTATATTCTAAATAAACAATTCTGTAGATCACTGTATATGATTAACGTCGATTTGATTTATTTTATACTACTCTTATGTCAAACTCTATAGAATGTCAGATAAAAAAATCATACACACCTTTCCTTTTTTAAGCAAATCACCCCAATCAAGGCGCGAGTGCCACTATCAGGCAAGGGGTTACAGAGAGTGAGAGTTAGCGTAAAGAGCAGTGTTTGGAAAAAAAGAGAAAGAGAGGGATCAATGTCAAGGCATCAGAAGATACCGATTGACGTTACATTTGAATATTTGAAGATTATAGATATCAGGGAAGTAAGTGATAGGAAGCTAGTTCCACAGATGGGAGTTGCGAGACAAGAAGCTGTTGGAGTAGAAGTGATGGCTACATTAGACCGTTTCAACAATGAAAGGGTGGGACCGAGCTACCAACCAAGTAGCACGCTGAAATTCATGCAGGTTGGGAACCAGTGAAAGTAGTTCGTCGGAGCATTTGCCATAAAAAATACTAGTAGAAAAGACAGAGGAAAGCCAGAGCATGTCTGTGAGAAAGTGACTGTAGACGAGATGCCACATAAGGACCAATAAAGTTGCAAACCATTCATTGGATTTTGTCGATGAACAGCGGTAGCACCAGACCATATATAGCATCAGTATTTCCTCCAAGGACGAATGGCTGATTTGTAGGATGGACTCGGGCGAGAAAAATCTTCTGGCGCGACACACGTTTTCATATTTTTTCACCTGATGTTTTTGATATAAGTTGCACTGTTATTTGTTTTCTACTTATAAAATTTCCCTACGTCAAAATCAGTTTTGACAGGTATTATATTAACAGGATTATTACCAATGTTTCTTTTTTTTTTTTTTTTTTTCAAACAACATGAATGTTTTGACACCTCTTGGGATTCTATTTTTCCTATCCAATTTTAATGAATTCAATTATACTCAACGGACTCCAAAGCATCTCAGTGTAGAATAAAACTTAAAGAAATGTCCTCCAAAATAATCTTCTATGGGTGTCCTCTACTTTCGCCTTGTGTCATATCGAAACTACCCTTAGAAAATCAACATATCTATTCCGTCTTTTATTGGATTATATGTTTCATGAATACATGTCTTGGTTTTATTCAAAATTATCATCCTCAGATTATTTTGACTTGGATAATAACATGTTTACATTAAATGAAAAGACGTATGTTTTTAGAGGACTACCATATTTGACCCGTAACTATAGTTACACGCTTGAATCGTGTTTACAGTATAATAATCGTGACAGGTTTTTTTAATGTTACATACGGCTGCATGATTCTACTAATTGCGAAGTCTGTTCCATTGTTAAAAGCATGTACATCGCATGGGCTATGAAATGAATACTTAAAAGCTACATACTCATCTTGAATATGTCTGAATATTTTTTTACTAAATTTACTAATTTCAGAGTAATACATTTTACTACGTGATATGTATGTAAAACTCACCTGGAAGATGTGA
>OZ038506.1:47353439-47375939 GCA_964036315.1 Acanthosepion esculentum | reverse complement strand
GTTGACCGACGCATCGCATCGCATTTCCGCGAGTTTTTGACCGACGCATCGCATTTCCACGAGTTTTTGACCGACGCATCGCATTTCCGCGAGTTTTTGACCGACGCATCGCGTTTCCACGAGTTTTTGACCGACGCATCGCATTTCCACCAGTTCTAAAATCTTGATTCAAAAACCAATTCAGTGGAGGGGGCGGAGTTTAATTTCCAAAATTCTTTATGTTCTGAAGAAATAATTTCTGTAGATAGCCGTATATAATGAAGACTGTTTTATTAAATTCAAGGAATCTCATAAATAACTAATGTTAGTCCAAATTGTGTAACTTCTCAAATAAAACGAACCTACTTTCCTTTCTCATATAGAGTTGATTTAAAAATAAGTGAGACTTGATTCCTGCATGACGCAGATAGCGAACTTAACATATGCAGTTGTGGTCAGGCATTTTTCTTGACCGACGCATCGCATTCCCACGTGTTGGACCAGGTTGCTGATAAATACCTGAAAACAAATGTTACGCACCGTAACAGTTGACCAGGATATTTCTCGAAGGTATTGTTAAGCAAGAAACGTTCGTTATAGAAAATTAAAACATTAATATTAATCAACAAGATGATTACTTAACTTTAGTCTGCATCTCGAACATTTAGAAATCTACACAGCAAGAAACAAAATTACTTCTTCTAAATTTTCACGCATCAGATATAAGAATAAATATGTGATGTGTAAAAGTAAATAAAAAAGATTTTGTCTCATGCTGAGTTAATTTCAGTATTCGTGAAACTGTGAATAGAGATTAATTATTTGACACACACACACACACACACAGAGAATGGTGAGTTCACGAGGCGTCAAAATGCAATCAACATGTGGTCTTCATGCTTATGGCCACACTATATATATATATATATATATATGTGTGTGTGTGTTATAGGAATAAAGTGTCGCTGCCGACACATGAGTTTGAACATGGATCTCCAGTGAGCAAACATAAGCGATCCCATTATTGAAGTAAGTAGACCACGTGACCATAGAGGAAACGCATATATGGAAGGCAGTGTGACGTCTAATGGATCTGCATGTCTACTCTATCCTCTATACTATACGGAGCGCTATTCTCTACTCTATTCTATATACTATTTCACTATACGGATTACCATTCGAGCGAGCATTATCGAGCAAGTTGTATTAGCGCGAGGGCCATTCGAAGGCGTCTGACACCAGTATTGTTCAATAGCGTTACTATAGTTGTAATCTGCTATTACAAAGTCTCTACTACAAAGAGCATTACGAAATTGACATCGAGTATTCGATGGCATTACAAAAGTGTCAAAGATTATTCGTTGACATCACAAAAGTGGCAAAAAGTGTTCGTTGACATCACAAACATATGTAAAAATGCTCTACTTCCGACAGTGTTTTTCACTCATATATTTAAGAAATATATATAAAAGGTTTTTCCTTCGTTATTTCTTATTACGATGACCATTATTGCTGGTGAGTACACGTGTTTGATTTGGTACCACTGTATTTTTTATTTTCTTAAAAAATGTTATTAATAACAATCGCCCTAAACAAAAAGAGGAATAACAACTCAAACATATATAACCATGTAGTAACAAAAGAGAGCAAGAGTAGGCTTAAGAAAGCTTTATTCTGCTTAGAATAATTGATGCCAGCGTAATGACTATATATAGTCCTCTACAAACGAAAGTGTTCTCCAAAGGGAGGTAATCATAAAGCAAGGGAGATTACTCCTGATTAACTTATCACAACCTGATGTGAATAACGGATCTGACAATAAAAAATAATGCCAGATAAAAAAAAACACACCTTCAAAATTTTTTCCATATGTGATTTGTTTGTAGGTCTTGAATAGTGAGAGCTGCTGTTTTTTTAGAGCTCTCAGAAAATAAATATTATTACTTGTGGGATTTTAAGTGTTTGATATTCTTTAATTAATAATAATTTTGCTATGTCCTTTGACATAGAGCTCTCCTTGGATCTATATCCTTCTGGAAATTCCATACGTTTTACTATATTGTATTATTACCATATATATATATATATATATATATATATATATATATATATATATATATATATATATAATGAAAGTTCGCCACACAAAGGTAAAAATATATTGGGTTCTTTATACCACGCCTGGAAGTACGTCAGGTACCAATATTTACTCCCATGTCGTACATGTTTAAATGAACCTTATTTCTTATGCTTGCTCGAGAAAATATAAATTATCAAATTTATTGATAACGAATTCTTATTAAACCAACAAGTGAACTATCTGAAAATTGTAGGCATACTTTACCTTATACCTTACAATATACTTTAGCTTATACCTTTGAATTTGATCATACTTTTTCTTACAGTATTAATTGGGAGATGTACTGCGGTGTACCTTATATGGTTTACTATTCTAGTCTGTAAAATTCACTTAGATTTAACGTAGCTCTGTATTGATGTTTGGTTAGTATTATTAATATCTTGTATCGATTAGTTTGCATTATTAACATCTTATATGGATGGTCTTTACTTATGGTTGCATATTCACTTAAAGTAGTTTCGATTAGTAGTATGATTAGTCTATTTTTTTGTTTTTTTTACTTGTTTCTTCAAAAAGCGTCTTAATTATCAACTACAAAATTCTATGTAGGAAGATGAACGAGCATATAGCTAGTTAAAATTATGCTAGATTATCCACCCACCCCTTTTCCCTTAACTACCTATTAAAGTTGAACATCATACTTCTCTATATTTTACAAAATAATCTAATCATTTTTATCGGTCGAAAACGAAAATGTCTAGGATTCTATGTAGAAAACTTCACGTTATGACCGATATACTTATTTTCAGCTGGTTTAGATTTTAGAGTAGGTCTCATATTTAATTGTTTAATTACGGTAAACACACAAGCCTCATTTTAATTCTGGTTCTTTTTTTTTTTGTGTGTGTCTTCTCTTTCACTTTCAAAAAAAAGAAGAGCAAGTATGCTGCTTTTGAAATTACTTGTCACTCACCAGTAATTTTCCGTCGCGCGGGGCGACACATTTGTAGTTAAAAACACGGTTGCTATTGTGTAGCGATTTTGTACATGTTTTTGTTTTAATTTCCAATAATTAATAATATTTAGGTCTACTCTGTATTGAGCCCTCTTTATATTAAATGTTACGGACAGTGCAATTATACTACATTTGTTCTTATCTCACCTGGATACACACACACACACACACACACACATGGGAAAATGTATTAAGCGATATTTTCTCCATTCATCTATGGGTTAATCGCGGAAAAGACTGGGCACAATACGCCTGGGAGAAAACTGGTGTAGGTGGGGGACGAGAATTTGTAGTACACTATGGGCACCATTTCTCTTTATTCCGAGCTTCCCAAAATAATGGTTCTGCACACCTTCACTGCTGTAACCATCTATACCCTCGCATATTCGAAAAAGAGAGTCCAGACAAAGACTGTCACAAGGTACTTTTTCTCTTTTTATTTATTTTTTTTTAAGCTTTTCACCCCAGGCAAGGCTGAAAGCCACTAGCACGCAAGGGGTTACAGAAGATTTGGAGCAAGAGCAGATAGGAGTGATAGAGGGAAGGAATATGGAGAAGGATAGTAGATAGATCAATGCAACTGGAGATGTCGATTGACGTTACATTTGTATAGTTGGAGATTATAGTTGTCAGGGAAACAGGAATAGGGAAGGGAGTTCCACAGATGTGAGGTGCGAGATATGAAGCTATTGGAGTAGAAGAGACGTCTACATTTAACAGTTTAAACAGTGAAAGGATGGGAACGGGATGCCAGCCTCGTATGACGCTTGAATTCATCGAGCCTGGGAACCAGCGATAGCAGCTCATCGGAGCAATTACCATGGAAGTATTTGTAAAAGAGACAAAGAGAGGCGACGGCGCGTCTGTGAGAGAGAGACTGCAGACGAGAAGCCAGACCAGGGTCAATTACATTGCATACCCGTCTCTGGATCTTATCAAGAACCCCGAGGCAAAAAGAAGGGGCTCCAGACCATATATGGCAGCAATACTCCATGCAACGGCGGATGGTCGATTTGTAAATTTGGAGGATCGATTCCGGGGAGAAAAATTTCCTGGCCCGGCACAGGGAGCCAACTTTGCTTGCGGTGGATGAAGCAATTGACTCAAAGGATTTGTTCCATCTCAGGTCAGCAGACAGCGTGAGACCGAGCAGTCGCAGAGAGGAGCTCTCGAGAAGTTGAGCTTCAGACATTATAATGGGATGCAGGGAAGGATCCTTGTGGTGATTAATACACATGGTGTGAGAGTTGGCATAATGGTTATGAGAATGCGAAAATGAGACTACTGAGCGATTTGAAAACCAGTTGTGGTTTTTGAGGGACACTTACCTTCCTGGGAAATTCATCCCCCATTTGCAATCTATCCGAAAATGTCATGCCACTCCAATATTACTTCAACATCTGTCTATATTTCTGAGATGAGGTATTATGTACACTATTTACATTGTTTGGGCTATCGTCCTCATCTTTGTTGCCATATTTATCACAACGTTTCGGTCGTTTTACGCTACGGCGTTCTTCATGTTGCTGGAATGTTGAACTGAACCCATTATTTCGCTCACGGGGGTAGAATGTTCTAGTTCCACGTGCTTTGTCTAATAGATGTCATTTATCAGTTATCTTCTGTTAATTCTCCTCTCCAAGTTCTCCACTGTCTTAACTAGAAATTAAACTCAAAACTCTTTTGGTTCTGTCGCTGAATCTAACCAGGTTGTGAGTTCAATACCCGGTTAATGCAGTGGAGAACTTGGAGAGGGGAATTAACAGGAGATAAATGATAACTAATATCCATTAGACATGGCACGTGGAACTAGAACAGTCTACCCCAGTGAGCGAAATAAAGGGTTCAGTTCGACATTCCAACCACATGAAGAAGTCCGGAGCGTACATTTTGTATTTAAAAGCTGCATTCATGCGCAAATTTATGTGTAAGTGTATAATGATTCTATTTTTGCTATTCGGGATTAGGTCGATCTTAAATATTCGTCTATTTATTTGAGTGTCGGCTATTTCTTTTTATTATTAAGGCTTCCATTATTTTAAATCTTCTTTTTTTTTGTTTTACATGTGCATCAGGTTTGTATTTTCTACTAGTATGTTTCAATAATATTAACTACGAACACGGTCACAATGTGCTTTTCTCGGAAAATGAAACATTCCTAAAGCTCTAGAAACATACACACAACCTATATACCCAAATAAAAAGCAAAAATAAAATCATCCTTGATAATGTCTAAAAGTATAGCCGAACGCGCTCGGAATTACAGAACATTTGGACAGTTTCTACACACTCTGTGTCCAGAGGAATACACTTGTTCGAACACAAGAAAAATTAAATTAAAAGGTTAATCGCAGTACCTTGTCTGTCGTCTTTAATGAAACAAACACACACACACACACACACACACACACACACATATATATATATATATATATATATATATATATATATATACACTAGCAGCATGGCCCGGCGTTGCCCGTGCTTGATTAAAAAATCTTACGATTCATACAGCAATCGCTATCACTTGACTAAAAATATTTTTGCTCTTCCTTGCCTTTAAAGGAGTGCTCTTTGCCGTGCTGATGTTGCTACATGCCTTACTTTTTTAATTTTTTCTAAGCACTATACTAAACATTAAATCTGTTACAAAAAAAGAACTAAACAAAATAAACACAAAACGATCAGCTTTAAAAAAGGACTCGTAACTGGAAAAACCGAATGAAAAAAGAATGTTAACAACAAATACTTTCTCACACACTATCCATTTCTGCGGAATCAGAATCAACGTTGAGTTTAAGCAAGCGAATGAGTCAATTGGAGTAAAGTGCCATGCAGATTTAAATTTTTTCCACTTGTGAAAATGGAGCTATCGATTTCTTTTTGCGTGATAGCAAGCTAATTTAAAATACTATAGGCTCACACTCTGGCCAGTGGAAAATGGCCGCAAACTACATGAAAACTGCCGTAGAAGTATGAAAAAATCGATTATTTCCACTATCGATGGGAGTTGGGAAATGCAAAGTTGGTCTTGTCCTTTTCACAAACTTGGAGCATGTGCATGTAAATTTTGCAAATCCGTCGAAAATTGCGGCAGTGCACTCGTTACACACACACACACACACACACATCCTGCCTTTTATTTATATATATATATATATATATATATATATATATATATATATTCGCAGACTAACTTTACACCTTTCTGACAATAGCTCAATTACATCTCATTTAAATATTCATGGAGACCTACCGGGCACTGTTCGCAACATACTTGTCGACAACACTAATATAATATCATCATCTACATGCAAAAAATGGCTAAAAATAATGGAAGCTTTATTAATAAAAACAAACCAACCAACACTTAATAATATTAACTTTGAACATGGACATAATATCTTGACCGTGTTTTGAAACAAAAAAATGAAAACATTTTATAAAACATACATACAACAAATTATTTTTTATTTTAACAGTTAAAATATAATCCTTGAAAATGGCTAAATGTGTAGCCGAAAGCGCTCGCATAAAAAGAACATTCGGACAGTTTTTATATAATTTATCATCCGAAAAGAAAAAAAATTTTATATAGCATGAGAAAAAAAACTAAATAAAAGCACCTTGTCTGTCATTTTCAATGAAATGTGCATGAAAGAAGGATTGCTGCCTAAATCCACACACACACATATATATATATATATATATATATATATATATATAATAGGCATTATATCTTCATTCAAGCATGCTTGGGGTTGAATAGTCTAGACGTATTATGTCTATTTTAATCCTGTCAAATTCATGGATCAGTTTCTTAATATTAAATCCATTAAGAAAGAAGCCGTAGTTTTGCTTATTTCTTTCATTTTCTCAAGTACTTTCAATCTCGTCGAAGATCTTCTTCAGGGGAAAATTGATAAGAGAAAAATTAATTTGTGATTTTTAAAAAAATATGAAGGTACGCATTCCCTTATAGTCAATTTACCTTACGGATATTTAAGTTATGTAAATTACTTGAATTTTTTTGTTATTAATGTTTTAAAAATACTCAACATGCACATAATTTTTTTTTTTTTTAAATATAATTTTACAATTTGCTCATCCCAAAATCTTTTCTCTTAGAAACAACATCCGTCCTGGGTATGACGATAAACTACGTCCAACAGCACGGCCTCTGATCAGGAGGTTTTGAGGAGCGTGGAACCACCTCTTAATTGCTGGTGTTCCCAGGTCCAGCCTGACCCGGTGTGGTAGCACCTGTTAGGGGTACCAGCTATGAGCAAATAGTTAACCCCGAAACTGGGGTAAAAAGCATTATGAAGGTGTAAAAAAATAGGTTTTAATACCAGAAATACTTTGTAAAAAAATATTACCAGAAATAGATTTTTGACAAAACAGCATATTACCAGGAAAAAAAATTAAATAACCCATTGAGGTTGATATGACGTAAAAGATACCAAACCAAACCAAACTTAGAAACATTTTAAAACGTTGTTGCCATACTCATAATTTCATTTAGTGTTGATTTCAGCAAAAAATGAAATTAATTATATACAATACTAAAGTTAGTACAACGAACTTAAAAATCCGCAATAACTCTTCTCCGTCAAATAATGATTTGTAAAAGACCAACATAGTATATCAATTTATATATCATTTGCGAGATTATATCTCTGACAGAAACAAATATATATGTTGGTTTTACAACGATGACATTATCAAGAAGGCTTATTTACACATGATTTAATTTCTATTCATTCTATTCGCACTAAAACTCAGAAAAAAGGCTTGAATCCATTTTCATCCAGTTGTGAGTCAAGTGGCAATAAAAACAGGGTTTTCCCGCTTTTAGTAGCAAGCAGCATATGAGAAGAAAACCTCAGAATTCCAAATTGAAAAGGTTTGGAACCTTTCAGTCATATTATTCACCGTTTTTCTGTTATCAGTTCTTAGGGAAAGCTTCGCTGATTATAGACACTCTTTCACCGTTATAATCATATCATTTGTGTGGGTAGTGTAACGACTCCTTTTTCATCTGCGATGTTAGGCCGTTATCTGTCGTCATCGGCAGGGGTGTCCATTATATATTCAGGTTTGCATTGATGTTCGTTTTAATTAAATATTTCTAATAGAAATATTTCGCGACCTCGCTTCATCTTGTTAGACCAGATTATCAAGTCTTCTTGACCTTTCTACCATATTATTCTTTTACGTCATCTAATAAGAAAAGAAACATGTGTTTTCCTTGTTTCTCAATGATTTGAAATGATGAAAACACGTAAAAGGTTTTTTTCAGAATGACCAAGTTAGTAATGATGAGGGCTGAACAGAACTTTCTTCATCCAGTAGAGCATTAGCATACTTTTACTCAAGATAAGGTCTCTATCTAAAAGAATGAATATATGTCGTATCACAAAACACGTTTAAAAAAACGGTATGTAAAGGGAGCGATGGATAAATTGTCCTCTAAATTACGTAATAATGGAAACAACACTGACATCTCATTTTAACATATATATTTACCAATATCACACAAAAATATTTGAAATACTAAAGAATAAATTTATTCAATAAAATCGCCATTGCCTTCAACCACGGCCACCAGACGACTTCGGAATCTTCTGCATCTCTTCTGGACTGTCACTTTAAGTTCAAGCTGCCATAATCTTTGCCGATATTTCATCTTTGGTGTTACAAGGAGTTTTGTTGATCTCTCGCTCAGCTGCATCCCACACATAATTATCAAGGGAGTTGCAGTCTGGGTGGTCAAGTGCATTGATATAAAGGGTGATGTAGTCGTAGAAATTGCCTGACAGCTATGATTGGGTTCACTTGCTTGCTTAGCATGGTGCAGTGTCCTGTTGCCAGACATAGTCTGCCAGCAGATACCCTCTTGACCCGGATAAGCACTACCTCCGCAAGGTGCTTGATGTAGGCCTTCACTTTGAATCTGAATCTCTGTGAAAAGATGAATGGATGCATAACATCATCATAATTACTAATCACTCCAAACACATTGGTAATCTCCATTAGACTTATTATTCCAAGCAGTACAGTATGCAGTTTCCGAATTTCTTGTGGAGTGAAATGAGTCATGTTGCTCTTTTTTCTCACGGACAATGCTCGACTGACCCTACTATACTGTGTAGTCGACACAAATAAAAAAAAATAATAAAAACAAAGCGCATGCTCGAAATTAAAAATATAAAATGACGAAAAATTTACCTATCGTTTCTGTATGTGATATATTAGGTAACATTTCCAATAAGTTTTGATCGTGATGCGCCAAGGACAGAATCTTTTAGAGATGCCTTGTTCAAAATGTAGATCTTAAAATAAATTTATATTCTAAGAATCATCAAAGGACTTGAGATTACACAGCAAAATTTAATGTGTCCAATGCATTAATCACAGTAAGTTTTAATTTTGCGATAATTATTCTGTATACAGACCTGAGAATTTTCGTGCATATGTTTAAAAAATTTAGATATTAAATAAGATTGATTAATAACTACTCTCAACGTTGGAGAGCAGATGGTATAATGTAAGCGTAGTGTTATATATATATATACATACACTCACACACACACGTTTCCTTAAACACTACTTACAAGTTACAACGATTAAGCTTTTTAATGAAACATGTATATATGTGGGATTGCTTCCCGAAATACACAACACACACACTCTTTATATATATATATATATATATATATATATATATATATATATATATATATGTATATATATGTATATATATATATAGAGAGAGAGAGAGAAAGATAGTCTTTGACAAAGGTTTCAGACCACCTTGTAATTTTACTGTGAAAATAAAAGCAGCACATAACAAGTCATTTCTGAGAATTTGACTAAATTTTCCTTAGAGATTTGTACGTGACGGTATTTTCTATTCATTTCAAGCCAAATAGTCTAGCGGTCATTATTTTATATAAATTCCTTTGCTTTTGATTACAACTTGGATGTGCTTAAGGCCACTATACGATGAAACACCAATTTCCATACGATTACCGAAGTTAAGCAACGTCGCTTATGTGACCAACCCAAATATGACAACAGTACTCCATTTTATGCCTGACCTGGCTCTTGAAAAGATAGAGGATAGCACGTGGAGTTAGGTACTTACTGGAGATGGTGCAGGGAGTCAACTATTTTAACTGCGTCTTAAGCGCTGGCTCGTAAGTACGAGTTCCACTTCAGGTCATGTGTGAGTTTAAGGCCCAGTCGTCTCTCGGTGTGTATGGAAAAAGTTAAAGTGACACGTTTTGTTTCGAGCAGGCTAATAATATATCTAAACTTAATATAAAATTGCTCAAACCTACTAGAAAACACAAGAACTTGAATAAACACAAAAATTAAATCATGACGCACTTATCCCAGAACCAATTTAAACACATAACTGCAATTATGTTACAAGTGAAATAAGTAAAATATGTAACATTTTAAATAAATGATTATATGCATATCAGAGATAATTCACTAAACAGTACGCTTGTTACGTTAACCGTTTATCGTAATAAATTTGACGAAAATTTCCATTTACAAATGCACAATTAATTCACAGAAAAAAACAAATTATTAAAGCGAAAATGTATAGATAGTTCACTAACTTCGGAATCTTGTGTTGTGTATTTATGCCAAGGATCATACAACATAGCTTCGCCACAAAAGCTGTTGTTGATACGCTACTTAATAATTAAAATAATAGCGATAATAATGTAAAAAATGTGATAAGAGGTATGAAATAGGGTAAGTTGGAAATGTAGTTACACAAGCTGTTTGATTATGTTTCATCGTAAATTGTAACTTTGTTTCTTTTTTATGTCCCCTCCCTATTTCAGATATGTTTCATTCCGTCAAGTAAGTTATTGCTAATTTGTGTGTGTGTGCATACACACACACACACACACACACACACACACACACACATACGTGTGTATACATATATATATATATATATATATAGATATATATATATATATAGAGAGAGAGAGAGAGAGAAGTCATCATTGATTTAACTTTACTTTTTAATACTTCTATATTAAAAAAAAAAAACTCCTCTGATAAATCCTAGCGACTACGGATATAGTATTTCATATATATATATATATATATAGAGAGAGAGAGAGAGAGAGAGAGAGAGAATCAAAAATACTTTCACAAAATTTGCGGGTGGGTTCCTCACAAGAAAACAAAAACAAAAGTCTATGTAAAGTCCGCAAATATCCTCCATTTTTGAGTTTAACATTTACGATAGACGCTGTTAATTCTGCAATCGAAAAATACGTTTACAAAATCTGGTGGGTTCCTGATTATCCCGTAAAATTTCTTTTAAACTGAACTCAAAAATGAAGGATTTGTGTACATTTGTCTTTGCGAACTTTTCTCCTTGTCTTTTTATGGGGAACCTGCCACCAAAGTTTGTAAAACTATTTTTGATAACCCTTTCTGTCCTTGTGTATTCATAATAGTGTATTTAGGTAGCAATTCCTCTTTTATATATGTTTCGTTAAAGACGACTGACGAGGAACTGCGATTAAGCGCTTTTATATAATTATTCTTGTGTTCGTACAAGAGTTTACTTTTCAGGACATAAAGTGTGTAAAACTGTTCAAAAGTTTTGCATAGCCGACCGCTTTTGGCTATACTTTTAGTCATTTCCACGAATTATTTTGTTATTATTTTAACTGAATGTATGAATTGTGTTATCTCCCTATCTAAGAATGTGTCATCTTAGAAAGACAATCAGCACATTGTGTTCATAGTTAATGTTATTAAGTGATATCTTTTCTATTAGGACCTCCCATTATTTTTAATCTTTGTTACATATGAATGGTGTTATTATGCTTGTATTCTCTACTAGTAGGTTTATGTGTTTGTTTAAATGAGTCTTAATGGAGCTATGGTTGGGTAGATGTGACATAATTCGTCTGGCCAGGCATGTAGAAGTGTGACTGATGTAATTATGAGTTTGGTTTGATCTTAATAACAGTAACTTGTCAATCGTCTTTAACGAAACACACATACACACACACACACATACACACATATATATATACATATATATATGTGTGTGTGTGTGTGTGACAACGAGTATTCATTGACATCACAAAAGCATTTTAATTGGTATGAGCAGTGTCCTTGAATAGCTATTGACAGAGTTAGAAGGTCAGATAACATTTCCATAACTTAAATGAATCTAGGCTATTCACAAGGACTTTGACGCCTTATCATGGATTTCCTTGTCGCTATTTCATCTACAGTTAGCCTAAATATGTTAATTTATATCAGCATCATCTCCCAAAATGTAACTAAGAGTTATCTGGTGTGTTTTAATGCGAAATATTCACTAAAACATTCGGCAGTCTCTTGAGGTATCTGCTGGCGGACATTTTCTAAAATGGCCGACCCGGCCACCAGGGACTAGTTGGGCGATGGCGCCACAACATAATTTGTTCATAATATATTAGTCTACCTCTGTACCAAAAATAGCGCTTTTACTGCCCAAAAAGAAAAATGCTCAATATGTTAGCTCACTCGCTGTACACTTTGGACTTCATCGGACTGAATATTTGTTTATACTGATTCGACTACATACGCCCTTGAACGGGAGACGCTGTCAATTTTTAATTACACACACACACACACACACACACACACTAAGCTTAATATACCTAAAAATTATGTTTGAGCGTACGTGTGAGTTTAATTCATACACCTTAGTTCATATTAGTATGGTTCAAAGAGATAATCATCTCTAGTATTTGGCAAATGCAACGCGTTCATGTTTCCAGGATTCTTCACAGTATGGTGGAAATCCAATTAGGTGTGTTTATATCAAACGTAATGATCTGGTGTCCTTGACTTGCAATGATGAACTCGAAGACGGGCATGCATAAATCTAGGCTAATATTTTCAGGTTGAGGACATTGATTTTTTCCCTCAACAGTTAACTTATTATTTTCACTACCAGAAAATAAAATTGTAGCATCTTAAACCACGATGTCGATTAGTTAAAAACATATGTACGCTATACATAATTGCGCGCTTGGAAAATTTCGCAAGTTTCCGTTTTTATTTTTAAATTATAAAACTCCAATATGTGAACTATTCCATTACAAAATGGTGTCCTAGAACGCATATGCAATAACTTCAGAGAAATACTGAGAATGCTAATAGAGCTGACATTAACATTGGTACAATTGGAGTCAATGTTCTTCACTAACATCAGGTAGAAACGCCAGACAATGCATTTTAAAGGACACCAATGCCGGACCTTACGGTTTTGATAGCACGTAACGAAGTAAATTCGTCTCCCAGAAAATGTCAACATATACCGTTGTAAAAGATTTCGTCACGGAACGTCTACAGGCACGCCTACATCGATCCAAACACCCATTTACGCAACAAGACCATCATACCCATCTAAAGTTCCTCGCACTGTTGGCTTCCGTGGTGAGACTATTTTTTTTATAGTTATCCGCCCAGAACAATACCCAAGAGTTACTCCATGTAAAGGGTTACACTCTGAAATGTTACTATTGGAGCTTCCGGCGCGAATGCCAAGTAATACAGCATACCGTTTCCAAATTTCTGGCGGAGTGAGTTGCTTCATGGTGGTCTTATTCTCACAGTCGGTGCCCAACTGACGATACTATACAATCAATGCTCATACACGATATCAAAAATATAAAATGGCGACAATTTACCCATCGCACCCTGTGTGTGTGTGTGTGTGTGTATATATATATATATATATATATATATATATATATATACACACACACAAACGTACATATAAAAACACACACACTCACAGAGGGTGCGATGGGTAAATTGTCGCCATTATTTATAATTATATATATATATATATATATAATACGCACACACACAAATATATATATATATATGAATTCATGGACATTTTTAATTTTAACTCGATTTTTTTATTATTTCAAACTTGATTATGTTGGATACGAAACGGAAAAAACTTTCTAGACTATTAATGGATTTTTTAGTTTTTCATCCGACGACTGTTTCAGTTGCGAAGTATCTACTGTGATGGTGCTTGAAGTAATAAAAATGTCCGATTAAAATTTTTTTTAAATCCATTATCTAGAAATAGCTTTGTTTATATTTCGGATACGAAGCTGAGCAGATATAAGGCTTTCCAGAAATTAATCTCAGAGAAGATGTGTTTTCCATAACAAGGAAAAAATAGATCCTTACTTGCTGCGATGTTCTCAATGGCCAAGTGCTGAAGCACATAGGATACAACGGTGAGTTTTTTTTCTTCCTACAAAGAGGTACGCACATTCTATTCTCTACCGGGGTGGGGGATATATTTTCTTTATTATAATTTCTCAAATTCGCAAGCCGACTTAGGTAATAAAGAATGTTTAATTTATAAAATTGAGGGATCTATTTCAAATAGGAAGTATTTACTATAATAAACTTTGATATAATATATGAGAAACTGGACACTGTTGTGACGACCAAGCAGAAGAAGTCTCTTTCATATCTGTTTATATTTCGAAGATTATTTACCTAAAGAAGGCTGGAGCGTACAACGGCCAAAATGTCGTGGATATGGCGGTAAATATGAGTACAGCAGGCCGAATAATGTCAATAATGTAAATAGTCTGTTTCATGCAATCATAAGGCCATCCGAATATAGTCAGTTATGTGCCATGTGTGATATACTCTTAGGCAATCATGTATTAGGTTGCCATTTCTATCTGCAGTAGACCAATTGCTATCCAATGCTATAGAACCCGGTTTGTCCTGCTATTTACCCATTCACCCATTCGGAGTAACGGTGGTGAGGAGAAGAGGATTGATACCTTTCCCAAGGGTAATATTAGCACGTAAGTGAATGCTATAGATTCGACTGGAATTCGAACTCGGCTCTCCGATTCTGAATATAGCATCACTTAAAACTAGGTAACTCCACGAAACCGCTAAAGAAATGGCATAGCATGATAAAAAAGACGCTAAACTTGAATAAAACAAAATTTTATCGTCTAAATGCTTATGTTGTTATGATGATGAAAGACCAAATTTTTTAAAATTATTTTAAAATTTATTACTTCTTTTTAGAACATTCTAAATTTTGATTAAGAAAAAAACTTGTTTCTCTTTGTATCGCCGGAACTACTCATTAACATATACAATTTTTAGTACTTTTTTTTTTGTATGAAACGCATTAATTTGGAAAAGGTTGCAAAAATAAAAATAATTGTCGGAAGTCAATGAAAAATTCAGAAACTATTCATAAATAATGGAAATTATTATAAATGTTTTTTTTATAAACGTCATGGCAAAAATATTTTTTTATATTTATTACCCCCCCCCCCATAACTAATTTTATGAAAACTCTAGAAATTCGATCGCATCGGGTTTAGTGATTACAATAGTTAAAAGCACAAAGCTTTGAGGAATGCAAATCATGTTTTTTTGGTGGTGGGGGGGGGGGTATTGGACCCCACGTACCTGAAAATAAGCTCTGAATTGTAACATACAAAACTCAATAAAACAAAGATATTATTTAATTTCAAATGCTTTTATTTGCTTTTAGTTGTTTTTATGAATATGAACAATATTTTCTGAAAGCCAAAGATTTTTTCGATGAAAAATGAATTTTTAATACAATTATTTGTTATTTCTTTAATTATAATAGATTTTTACATTTAAGTTGTTAAAATATTATAAAATTAGTTAAAAGCCGCATCGGGTTTCCTAAGTGTCCTTACGAAATAGATCATTTTAGCGCGTTGTAAATTGTATCATTTTGACTAATCAGAAGATCCGCAGTAATTAAGAAATGTAATTTTGTGTTTATAATCTGGCTGTAATTATAAAGTACGGAAGACCAACCAGAATACAATTAAGTTGCGTTTTTTGAGTTCAGCATTGTTCTACGTTGTTAAGGCCATTACTTTTGCAAAACACGTATGGTGAAGTTAATTTGATATTTCAATTTCAACTGAGAAGGGTACCTAAAAGTATCAGTATCATCTTACGAAATTTATATGATCTTATTTTTATATTAATCTCAGTTATGGCATTTATTCCATAAATGAAATATCAAAATTAATAATAAAATGAATGGAAATACAAATAACACAGTAAAATGTAATAAATGTACATAAAATTATAGTATTTTATGTACACTTCTAATAAAATTTCATAAGAAAGGTGCCTATAAATTAATTAGATACCTTTCTTATGAAATTTAATCTCACTTAAGTCTTATTTGTTCGTTTCTTTATAATATATTTTCCATAAAGCATCGTAAACGTAAAGGTGAAAGCTAAATACAAAAAATATTAGAGCGCTGAAAGTTTTCCTTAAAAATATCGAGGTAAATAATTTGTTCACTTAAATCTAAATAATTTCACTTCCTTCCATCCGTAGAAAGAATTATCTTCGCGTAAATTATCTAAACGTCATGAAAATGTCTTTCGTCACCTGTCAAGTAACGCGAAAGTTTATCATCTGCTTTGTTTTATTTTCAAATTACATTTTTTCGACACAGAATCTAAGTTAAGCTTGGTTCAAAATATTTTAAATATACATTATAATTTCTGATTTTATTAAAATAAGTTTTGAAAAAATGATAATTGATTTCTAAAAGAATTTCAAAGTGAGATTTTCATCTTTTTTATAAAATGGAAAAAAATGATTGAAAATGATGCATTATCTGTCCGTTTTTATAACAAAAAAAACAAGATTTTTATCGAAAATTTCGGACGTGCTAGGAACGATTAAAAATGTAAAAAAAATACCCCAAAAATACTTTGATCTTTCCTCTTTAATAATAATATGGACATTAGACGATAAAATTTTGTTTTCGTTAAATTTTGTCTTTTTCATCATGCTATACTCTTTTTGTTTACATTTCGTGGAGGTACCTACTTAAAACTATATTTTTATCATATAGATATAGGAATATACGTATATATATATATATATATATATATATATATATATATATATATATATATATATATATATATATATATATACATATATATATATACATATATATGAAGTACATAAATGCATATACGCAGATACTGAAAAGTCCTGATATATATGGCATTAGGTATTGAGCACTTTATTAAATCTACTGAAATTTGACGATTTGTAGAATTTCTCCCGTTGTTATTGTATACAGGAAGTTATTACATAAGTGAGAATGATAACAAAAGTTCTATCTATGAAACAAGATAGCAAAAATCTGAATGAAAAATGTAATTGTAACGTTACGTTTCGGCTATAGAAGTCGTTTTACCAATTGAAAAAAAGATGTACAGGGTGGTCAGAAAGACTTGTCACCCCCTATTTAATGTAATAAGAACAACGGAAGTAGTAGCAATAGTAATAAAAAGCACATGTACAGGATTCAGTTTATTCACTTCCATTGACGCATCGAGAAGGTCTGTATGAACACCCCTATTTTTGTGGATGGGCTCGTGTCAGCCATCTGAAAATTATATTGTAGGGTTGACAAGACTTTCGAACCAACCTGCATATTGTTCTTTCGTATGAAATTATGGTGATGGGGAGGTGGAGTTCTCGTTGTAAATTGTTGCTTGTATCAGAAGGTAGATAAATAGTAGCAGTCCTTCGGGACAGCCGCTAGTTTGGCCTAAAGGTTCAACAAGCGATCAAATTGAGGTCACCATAACATAAACAAAATAACATACGAAAGAGAAGGGTATATCAAAAACACTTTGTATTTAAATGCAACATCAATGAATAGTACAATGTTTCTTGATTTACACGCACAAAGTCCGTTACAAAATGTTCATTCATAGAAGAGAAATCCGATTATTAAAAGAATATAAGTGTCTTTTGTTAATACTTAAGTTCATGACGTGCTGGTCACAGGAGATGAAAGGTGAGGTCAATGGGTTGGTAGGAGTCCTTTGATATCTCCGTTGGTGAAGGAAGGCTGAAGGCATCGGGTTTGACGGGTGAGAAAAGCGTAGCGACATTCACTGACGGTACTTCAAAGCTTTCTGTCTTAGAAGTGAATTTATCGCTCTATTTATGTGTGCCCTTCGGATCAGAGTCAGTCTGCTGAAACAAACTGTTGGGTATGGCGCGGAGCCGTTTTAATTGGTGGAAAATTGCTTATCATTCTTTTTATTTCTTTTTAGTTTTCCACCGGAAATTCTGCGTGGAGCCGGGTGCGCAGAGACCAGTATTGGTCATTTGCTGTCTAAACCTCTGAGGGTTAATATCCGGTCCTTCGCTTGCTCCGTGCCACCACATAACTTTCGCCCCAGTAAACGGAGTTGTTGTTGTTGGTTTTTTTTTTTAGTAATAAAAATATGTGTTTTCTTTCTTCCATTTAACCGTTCTACCGGACTTCGTTCTAGTTTCTGGTTTGTTATCATTAGTTTCTTCGGAACAAGATAGGGAGTTATCCAAATCCGGTCTTGATCCAATGGAATCTTTTGATTTTATATTTTCAGAAATATATGCAGGTTTTAGTCTATCTATTGAAACATTACTATGTACGTCATCCGATCTTTTAATAGTAAAATATTTTTCATGACGACTTAATACTTGGAATGGACCTGTGTATGGAGCTTCCAATGGCTTTCTTACTCTGTCTGTTCTTAGCCAGATACTTTTACATGTTTGTAAATCTTTTGGAATGTAAGAATTAGGTATTGTATGCAGGTGTCCCCTGGATAATTTGTCCATGTCAAATTTTTGCATCTCGTCGGCTAGAATTTTAACGTGCGAGTTTGTCATTTCACTATTCTCGTTCTTGATAGAGTCAATTAACAATCGGGGGACTTGTGCATGACTCCCTGTTACTGCAGTAAATGAAGAATAGTTTGATTCGTTAGGTGTTATCCTCATTCCCAAAAGGACGATAGGAAGAGCTGACAACCACGATTCTTTCCTGGCTATAATAGCCGTTTTTAAAGTTCTGTGTGCTCGCTCAACTAATCCATTCGTTTGCGGATGGTACGCCGTTGTTCGTAATCTGTGGAAGCCTATTATTTTTGATAGTTCTGAGAATAATTCGGATTCAAATTGGCTTCCTCTGTCCGTAACGACATGAAGAGGAACCCCGAATCGGGAGATCCACAGATTGACAAAAGCCGTTGATATTGATTTTGCCGTAATTTCTGTTATTGGGCATGCTTCTATCCATCTCGTATTTCTATCAATGCATGTTAATAAATATCGATATGGTGAAAAATAAGGGTCAGTTTGGTTCTTTACTGGTAGTAAGGGACCGACAATATCCACATGCACCGTTTCAAAACGATTGGAAGGTAATTCAAATGGATTTACTTTGCTCTTTGTGTGTTTTATTATTTTTGCTTGTTGGCAGTGCTGGCATTCTGTGCACCAGGTTTTTATTGACTTGTCCATCTTCGGCCAATAGTATCTGGATTTTATTATTTTTCTTGAAGATGTTATTCCTGGATGTGATAGATTATGCAGACTGTCGAATACCGATTTTCTGAGCTTTTCAGTCACAAAAGGTCGTGGAAAAGGTAATGTCGTGTCACATAATATGGTTTCATTTTGATTTATTGTGTATGGTTTCAGTTGATCTTTGAATGCCTGAATTTCATTGTCAGTAGCTTGATGCTTCATTATTTCTTGTAAGTCACATATATCAATAGTGATCGCGTTGACAGGTCGTGATAAACAATCAGCTACTATATTTTGTGAACCTCTTATATGTGAAATGTCATTTACATATTCGCTGATAAAACAGAGGTGACGCTGTTGTCTATCTGATTTTAAGGAAGACTGGCTTTTAAAAGCACTGCAAAGTGGTTTGTGATCCGTCAGTAACATTACATTTCTGCCTTCTATTAAATGTTTAAAATGGAGTACTGCTAGATAGGCAGCTAGTAGTTCTCTGTCAAAAGTAGAATATTTTTGTTGGGTTTGGGATAATTTCTTTGAAAAGAAACCTATGGGGATGGGTTGATTATCAATCATTTGATGAAGTGCTGCACCCACCGCATAATTCGAACTGTCTGTTACAAGTTGATAGTTGTTAGCTTTCGAGCTGGGGAAAGCCAACACAGTTACATTTGATAAAGACTTTTTCATATTTTCGAAAGATTCAATTTCTTCCTTTGTTAGGGTTAATGACTTGGAATTTTGGTTTAAACGTATTTTTTCCGTGAGAGGTAGTATGATATCGCTGAAATTTGGCACAAGTTTTCTGTAAAAATTTGCCATTCCGATGAATCGGCGTAGTGATTTGGAATCGTTTGGTTGAGGAAATTCACTTAATTCATTCAACTTTTTAGCACTGGGTTTGAGACCACTAGCAGAAATATGAAATCCTAAAAAGTCTAATTCATTAGCACTAAATATGCATTTGGAGAGACAAATTTTAAAATCGTACTCACTCAGTTTTTGTAGTACTAGGTCGATATGCTTGGAATGAGTTTCTTCATCTTCTGAGAATATAAGGATATCGTCGATATATACAAAGGTATAATCAGTATCACGAAAGATATTGTCCATCATTCTCTGAAAAGTACATGATGCGTTCCGTAGTCCGAAAGGCATATAGTTATATTCAAATAACCCAAAAGGGGTAGAGATGGCTGTCTTGCAAACATCCTCCGGATGTACAGGTATCTGATGATAAGCAGACGACAGGTCTATCTTTGAAAAGAACTTCTTATTATGAAGCTTCGAAGACAAGGAATTTATATTTGGGACTTGATATCGATCGGCTTTTGTTATGGTATTTAAATGTCTGTAATCGCCAACAGGTCTATATGTGCCGTCTGACTTCGGTACCATATGTAAGGCTGAACTCCATTCAGAGTTTGAAGGGGAAATTATTCCTGCCTTTAGGAGTTTTTTGAATTCCTCTTTTGCAATTTCACATCTCTGAGCTGATAATTGTCTGGCTCTGGAGAAAGTAGGAGGGTTGCTACCAGTTTCTATTCTATGGAATATCTTTGGTTTTGTTGCATTCGTGTCGCGATGAGGAGAAATTAAGTTTGGGTATTTCTCCAGAATTGCTCGTACCATTTTGTTAGCATCTTTATTCGGTACTAAATCTATATTCATGATAATAGACGATGGATGTGCATCGGATTGTCTATTAGTCATTTTATCAATCAGCTTATTGTTTGTGCAGTCCACCATTAGCCCGAAATGGTTTAGGAAATCGTATCCTAGGAGTGGCTGAGCAGTTTCGGCTATTATAAATGTCCAGGTAAATTCTCGTCTGAGGTTCCGTAGTGTTAGATTCAGTACTGCTTGTCCTGAGCATTCAATCTTTTGACCGTTGGCAGACACTAAAGAGATATTGGTTGGGTATGTTACAGCTCCGCTTAAATATCTCTTCGGAAGTATAGATACGGCAGCTCCTGTATCCACAATAAAATTTAAACTTTGAGCTCCTAACCGTGCGGCTACAATGAGAAGCGGCGAGGAAATGGAAGCTAACACCTCTCGCCTAGTTAGTTTTCCGAAATCTCACGAGGAACTGGTGAATTTGGGCGAGAGTTGGGTTGCATTTGAACATTCCGTTTATTTGGCCATCTGCACCACGGCTTACAAAATTTTGCACGTTCCGCAAAGTATAAATGCGCTCGGCAAATTAGAGGTTTTTGGTCCTTGTTAAAAGGGCGAACACTGGTAGGGAATTTATTTTCACTGTGGGAACAGCCATGTATCCTTTTAGTTTCATTTTTATTTTGCTGTTCATCCCTTTGCTTCCCCGAAATCTGTCGAATATGTGCGGTGTCTTGTTTGTTAAAATATAATAGTAAGTCATCCGCCATTCTTCCAAGGCGATCTGTGTCTAAATCGACTTGTGCCGCTACCACTGGTTTAATGGAGTCAGGTAGGGCTTGAATAAATTTGTGACGTACGATATCGTCCCCTACGCCAATTCGGCTTGCTAATGACATAAGTTCATTCAGGTATACTGAGGGACGACCTGTTACAGTCGATGACGACATTAATTTGTCCAGCATCTCTGGTTTTGTTTTCTCGTAAGCGCCCGTCACTGCTTCTCTTAGTGCGTCGTAATCTTTTGATTGCAGTATAGTTGGCTGTATATTTCCTACTATGTCCACAGGGAGAGCTGCCAAAGTGTTAAAAAATTTTTGACTGGTCTGTCTTATATTTGCAATATTAAATTGCGCCTCCATTATCGCAAACCAAGCTATTACGTTTGATTCAATGAAGTTTGGTGGTTTTATCGCAACAGCTTGGATTGGTTGGTTTTGATTAATTGTAGTTTCTTCAGCGTCATCTGCCATGTTTTTGGTTTGTGTTGAATAAAAATTCTAATTTTGTGACAGTTCAATTTTTTTTTTTTTGTGCGTGCGTGCGTGTATATATATGTGTTAAAATCACGTCTTGGTCACCACTTATGGTG
>OZ038506.1:47345939-47350939 GCA_964036315.1 Acanthosepion esculentum | reverse complement strand
AAATAATTTTTTTTTTTTAAATCAGGTTTCTTTCTAGATTATTCAGTTTGCTATAAATGTAGGTAAACTGAACAAATTTGTGTAATGTGCACTGAAACGAACCAAGCTGAAGATGATTTGCAATTGTTATAGTTAAAAAATGATGAGAATATTAAATTAATGCTTGACTGATGTCATGGAATTGAGAAAGTGTTCAATTAATTCATAGTATGAAGTACAGAACTATTATTGCCCAGCAGGGTACTTTTACGTTATCTTACTAATTGGCTTCTTGTTTTCTCATCCAAATGTCAATTATTTGTGTTTTAAGTTCAATACTGAAAAACATGTAATTATATTTTTGTCTATGCATATATATATATATGATACACTTGAACACATTAAGAAACTTGTATAAAATAATTTCACCCACATACAAGGGAGGTGGGATTGTCATAATGAAAAAGAAATCATACAATGGAAAATTTAATTCACTACTAAACGATACCGACACATATGAAAAATAAAGGAACAGAAAATATTTACTGAAACACAAAATAAAGTAAGAAAGCGATTAGGAAACTAATTAAAAATCAAGACAAGACATAGTATAGACTAATAGCATATCTACCCAAGAATAACAATATATTCCATGTAGACTGTTACATTTGTCATTCGTGTACATTTGTGGCTAGTCTGTCTTCAACGTTTAGTGAAAAGTGTTCCTTTTGACAAAGACATGATATCGCGAGCAGGTAAATATGATTTTTACATAGGGCCCGCGAATGTTAATGAACGTAAGGCTCCACGGCCGTATTAGATTGCGTTTCCAGGTCGAAAGCAGCCGAGTCATCCAAAATTTGCTACTCGTCGCACTGCTGAAACAGGATCCGTGACACGACAAACTGTGGATCGCGAAGCCTGAGATCCTCTCATACGACTCTCAGCGTTTCATATTAGAATTTTTTTCAGTTACACAAGGGAGGTAACTATAATAATTTTTCAAAAAAAGAAAAAGTATTTTGAATTAGAATATTTTAATTTAGTATTTTTATATAAAACATTTTTCTTTTTTTTAAAAGTTAACCCCCTTGCATAACTGGAAAAAAAATTGAATTTGGAAAGTTGTAAACGAACAGTGAAAAAATATTTTGAATTTACGGAGTTTAACCCGCTGATGATGATTTCAAATGAAATTGAATGTACTTGGGAAAAACAGAAATTATTTGAAAGATAATTTTGGTATTTTTCTTGCTAAATTTTCTACAGCTACCAAGAGATTAATTTGCGGACTTTCAAAGATTCAAATTCACACACACACACACACACACACACATATATATATATATATATATATATATATATATATAATTTTAGTATATTTATGACGTTTCAGAAAGATTGCCAACATGTTCCCATGAAGATTTTAGTTTTGTGTTTCAAATTCACATGTCTTACTGAGATTTACTTTCGCTTGCCCAATTTAGCTTTTCATCGAAATTGTTTTGTGTAAGTTGACAGGCATTTCTCATCGTAGGATCTGTTTTATGCTTTTGATAAGAAACGTATATATACGGTATTTTTTTTCTAATAATTTTATTTACATGACGTTCGAGCTCGGGGACAAACTGAATTTGTAACTTTGTATCTTCGTTCAAGTATTTCTGACCGTCACTGTCATTATCAAGAATTGGATGTTGTTAGTGAGATTTTGTTGGCTCTGTTAGCATGTTTTTCAGCACTTGAATACAAATCAATCCAATATCGTATAAATCATTTTAAGTGGGCTTCTGATTGCATATATACATATTTACACACACACACACACACACATATATATATATATATATATATATATATATATATGATTGCATTTTTGTAGTGCATTTTACATGTTTTTGATATAATATCCTAAAATAAAGAATATTGCTCTATTTTTCTACTGTGCCCACTTTTAAAGTGAACGTTATAAAATTAAAAATTGGATTCTATCCTTTGTAATGTCACACAGGCACATATATATATATATATATATATATGTATATATATACATATATATATATACATATATATATATATATAAAATATGTGAAGACAAATTTTAGGAAAATTAATTACTCAACGGCTATGTAAATTCCTAAAAACTAATGGTTCTTTGTAATTTAGATTTTGCCGGTGTGATGTTATTGTTGATGATAAAGTTGTTGTTTTTTTTTTATAGTAGATAATTTAACATCGATTTGTGTACAGAAAAATAAACACTTCTCCAAGCGCAAGAAAAAGTTTACTAAAAAGGTTAACCTCAATAACTTGTTAGTCGTTTTTAAAGAAACTTGTGTACGATATGGATTGCTGCCCAAATGCACACACACACACACATACACACACACACGAGAAACGTCAGCAATTTACTATATTGAGTACTTTTCAGAGCGACTGTCGATATGTTCTCATGAGAATTTTAGTTTACTGTTGGCAATTGATCTGTTTTTAAGTTTTGCATTGTCTGTTTGCTACTACGGTTTTTCATCAAAATTGTTTGATGTAAGCTGGCAAGCATTTCTTTGTGTTGGACCAGTCTGATACATTTAAGGAATATACTACAACTTCCTTGGCAAAGAACAATAAAGATATAAGGCGTTAAATGGCATTACCCGTTCAGCGGCTTTTGTGTACTGATATTTGAGATATACACACACACACACACACACATTCAGACAGCTCACCGCAGCGTAGCGAATTTATTTATACACTCGAGTATCATGAAGGGCCACCTACTTAAGACTGTGTATATCGTTACGAAATATCACGCGCACACATATCTATATAATGCGAATGTCCGTATGTCACTGTGTCACACTTATTCAGCTTTACTCCTAGAGACCGTAGCCCAACATATAATTCCTTTTGGGAATCAGGTCGACTCCGTCAGCAAATTAAAAACATTCCGGGCTAGCAGTCCTAAAATTCTGGATTCCCAAATTTTCATTACTTCGATTGTTTTCGGCAAGTTTTCTACGTGATTTCTGCGAAAAAAATTTTATTTTGTACGATAACAATTTTTATATCTAAGAAATAAATTTGAGAATAATCGAAATTGATTGCAAAATTCAGCCAAAGTCACCCATGAAAAAAGAATAATTGTTTGTACGGAAAGTAAGGACCTACGTATATCAAATTGTCTTTAAATTAAGTGGCGACAGAAGAATTATCGTTGAACTTTTCAAAGGTAAGCTTAAATATTAATGTAACCCTTAAATTCGATCAATTTTGAGTTATTCTGTAGTTTATTGTTGCCTATCACGTCTACTCCTCCCTACACTAAGAGGACTTAGTTTAAATGCCCCCACCCCCAAAATAATCATAGACTCAGAGGTACTTAGTATCACATGTTGCTGTTAGATACAACACAAATTTCCCCCTCTCTCTACATATATATTGCCGATACTGAGCTCTTCTCCATAACTGTAACAATTTTGAAACTATGTATATATATAAATATATGTAACAATTTTCACGTTAAAAATGTGTCAATGATTTGCGTTGTTTATGTCGTGTTTAAATGAAATATAAAATCTTTTAATGGATTCGGCAGATAACTCTTAATCTAGTGAGCAGCGTATCTCTGAAACATAAAGTCGGGAAATACATAGTTAGAACTTGTTTTTTATTAAACAATGACAAGCCATATGTAACAATTTCTTCCATCCTCAATCAATCGTCAGTTGTGTGTGAAAATTGGCACTAATGGGTAACAATTACAACGGTTGCCGATCACCTGGAGATTGCCTGAGAAAGCATGAAACTATTAGTCGTGGCAGGCTACTGTCAACTCGTAATTGAATTAAAATATTTAAGGTTTCTTCGGTATACGGCTTAGGAGTTGTTTAGTTTATTCATATTATATATAATTTATATATTCTTGCTACATTGCAATGACCAACGAAATTAGGAAGCGATTTTACGTTCACCAACGCACACGCACAAACACGCAGGACATCTAATTCAAGAAAACTAATAGGTTTAAAATAATTAAAAAGACTCAGCACAATGCGGCCGGGGTCATTTTTCGCAGTGCCCAAAGATAAAATCAGTCGCTGATGCACATTGCTCTATAACGAGTCGAACAAAAACGCCGCTTTGTGGGTCAGAGTTCAAACAAGACTTAGGATGGTTGCTTGCTCTCATTCATTAGGATTTATGATCTGCCGCAACAATGAGATTTAGAAATATCCTTTAAGAAGGGAATCAAGCAACCGATTATTATCTGGGCAAAATCTGTAATCATTTGTAGGTATCATTTGTACGCTGTGGGGCAGCTGACAATAAATTCTGCTGCAATACGGAAACACACTTTCAACCGTCCTCAGCTCAGTTTTCAATCAGCAAGTGAAGATTGCTACCGGTGAATAAAAATGTATTATATATATATATATATATATATATATATATATATATATATATATATATATAGTTATCAAAAATTTTGGTAATCCGTATGGATAATCGCAAGGAGGATGAAATCCGGAGAGCTCAATGTTAAATCAGACTGATTAATTTAATTTAAAGAAAGCAGACAACTTTAAGGGTTTATGGATATAATTTATTTCCCCAGGGAGTTTCTTTTCCCCTGTCTCATCAGACCTCACTTCCAAGGATGAAAAAATGAATTTAAATTTACATATAATTTTTTACACTTTTGTGAGGTAGTATTAAGTTGATGTAATGTGATATAGAGAGTGTTGAGAGGTAGTTAGACAAACATGGTCGA
The DNA here is from genome assembly GCA_964036315.1 of Acanthosepion esculentum. NCBI lineage: Eukaryota > Metazoa > Mollusca > Cephalopoda > Sepiida > Sepiidae > Acanthosepion > Acanthosepion esculentum. The sequence continues at coordinate 47,346,189 of OZ038506.1, read as the reverse complement.
AATTAGAGAGGGAAAGGAGGGATAGGAATACTTTTAGATTTATTTTTATTACAATACTTAATAGTGAGGAAGAGCGTAAGGATCAAACGATATAGAGAGAAAAATAGAGAGAAGTAAAGATGTAAAAATAACAAATGGACTTAGGGTTTTAAAGGAAAGAAAGGGGAATATAAATTTGGAGAGGGAAATTAAGAAAATTAACGTATGTGGGCATATAGCGTTCAATCTGGAAAAACAGATTTATATATTT
>OZ038506.1:47245939-47340939 GCA_964036315.1 Acanthosepion esculentum | reverse complement strand
ATACAGTCTGTACTCAAGCTAAGAATATGCTTTTTCATTTTTGTTTTGTGCTTTCTCGGTTTCTCACCATGTACAAATGTGTCTCTCTATGTAAGCTTATACCCATGACTCTTGTCAGTAGAAAATGATTGGCGACTTTTCACTGATTTTAAATACAATTGATGCCCAGTTGAATTCATTTCGAGTAAATATGGCGAAAGATGCAACTAAAAATTTGGTTCCCTGTGTTTTACTAACAATTTTTCTCGTCAGAACCTATCATATATAACTTGTATTACGGTTAAATTGCTCAAATCGTGTTGCAGCAAAATTGTCCATTTTAGATTTGTTAGATTAAGCTCTGACCCGTTGTATCTTATAAATGATTACAGATACCTTATTGGAATTTTCCGAGGTTTTAAAACACTGGTGGACTCAACTTTGAGTAATAAGAATATATAATTACTCGCTAAGCTTAACAGAAGAACCTTCATGAAATCGATTATAAATGAAAATGATATGTTCAGCATTACGTTAAGGTTCGGAAGCTCATGAAGAATTGAAATGAAGTTCAAATAAATATATTTTTTTTTTATTCCAGGATAATTTTCCAACTTTTTCAAGATTTCATTCATTTATTTCATTAATAAGTCATGAGTTCGACTCGGGCATGTTTATCCCAAGGACGGCCGCTTTGTCGGGCAGACGCCCGGTAGGATTTTTTCTCGATCACTACTATCGTCACTTGTTAACCGTCGAGAGTTAACCGCTATCTTTCCGACATAAACTCATGAATTACACTTATTGACTTTTTTTTTTATGTTCACAAAGCAACCACACAGTAGGCTTCTATCTCGAGTGCCTCTTTTTTCTTTGCATTTGTCGAAAATTAGTTTAAGAAGCAAGCTCGTACAACTGCCGAAACGCCTTGACTATAGCAGTTAAGATAAAATCGTTCCTCTAAATAGATGTGATTATAATATTAACACGCGTTTGTTTTCAGAATTTTGTTTGATTATAATCGGCTCGCGTGGAGACGAAACTGGCGTCACGTTTTACGTGAAAGAAAGAAAAATCGCTCGTTCCAAAAACCGATTCACATTACAATAATATTCAACATTGATAAACTTGGACGAACATGTGAACAGAGATGTAGAATGTTTTTGGATAGCGCAAGAATTAATGTACCGTATTTCCCCATCTATAATACGCATAATTTTCTGAAAAAAATAGTAAGCAAAATCAGAGGTGCGTATTATGCACAGCTACAAAAAATCATTAAAAAATTGCCGTAAAATAAGAATTATCATAAAACTTAATTAGAATAATATCATTCTATGTATAAAATCATTTTTTAAATAAATGTAGGAAACGCTGACCGTAATGAAATTGGAGAGGCACAATTTATAGGGTTTTATTACCAAACAAGAAATGCGTATTATGCATGAGTAGAATCATTTTCCAACACTTTCAGCACAATTTTAAGAGTGCGTATTATGGATGAAGGCGTATTATATAAGGGGAATTACAGTAAATGTTTCCATTTGGTGGCCGGTAGCTCTGCGGCCATCAGCATACACGACACATAATTATGCGAAATAAATGTTATGTGCAATAAGAATCGCCGAGATGTGCAGGTGATGTACAGCTATGTGAAATCGACTGGCCGAGTTCAAATTGCGACAACGACTTTGTCGGAATTAAGGGTTTTTATAAGTCTTTAAACCTCACGGAGTGTAATAAAAACACGACTGAGATTGTGCACAGTGAAACGGGAAAAGTCGTGAAGGGGATAGCCTACGTCATCTAAAGTTGAGTTTGTGGTAAATTTCGAGCGAAATGCCTCTTCCAAACTGTCACCAGTTGTTGTTGTGTCTCGCTTGTTTTCTCCCAGTTATCTGGAGTAATCTCTATGAATTTCAAGTCGTTCTCGCAAGGCAGTCGTCCGGGCAGTATCCTGCGTTGAGATTACCTCTATGTAATATCCTTTAATATGCGACCTTCTTTGATTCGCTGTGTATGACCCAAACATCACGTTCTTCGCTCGCAAAATACATGTATATACAGCAATTATCTTCTATTATTAGAATTCTTCTCCCCAATTTGTTTTGCATTTCATTATTATGAAATTGTATGGGCATCTCAGTACGTAGAATTGCTAATAATAATAATAATTGATACTGCTATTATCGCGATATTGGAATTCTGCTTGTTCCTTAGCGCATACGTAACTCCTTGCTAGTAATTTATGTGAAAGGGACATTTTCGTTTTGATCGCGAGGAAAGACATATCAGAGACGCTGTCTGGTATCATTGAGATAAAGAAAGGTAGATAGAGGAGGAGAAAATTCTCATGTTTTAAACGTCTACGTCAGTGAAAGGGAAAACCTTTTCAGTTTTGAATCCTTTCATTTATATATACACTTACCTTTAAAATAATTTTCATATTTTATTGATACAGTGTAACCCGGATATAAGAGAGTTGTCGGGACCGGAGAAGGAGTCTCTTATATCCGAGTTTCTCTTATATCCGTGTTTGGTCTATTTTTTTAGGTAAGTATGGCTCTAATTTGGGAACAGAGAAAATCTCTTATACCCGGATTTCTCTTATATCCGGGTTACACTGTATTACACTATTGTGTTAAAGTTGTTGAGGTCAAACATTTAACGAGGTAATAGGAGAAATTTCACTGGTATTTTTTAGCTTTGAAAATATCAAGGACCTTATTAAAATTCTGTCTATATTTCTGAGATAAGGTATTATGTACATTATTAACATTATTCGGACTATTGTCTCCATATTTATTATATGAGCTCTAGTAAAAACATGGAATGATAACATCAAAAATTGCAATATGACCACGGGTAAAAATATGTTGCTGAGACATTAGGTTTATAATACCCAGGAATTCATACACAGATGTCCACAGATGGCACAGTGGATAAAGTTGTTGGTTAGATCCAGTGACAGGACACAAAGAGTGTGAGTTCAATACCCGGTTAAGGCATTGGATCAACTGAGTTGATTGCAGTAAGGGCTAAATCAAGTTCTGTGAACTAAGGAACTGTTAAGGACATTTCTGTATTTATCAGCGAGATATGTAAGTATCTGAGAATGATGATGGGTTGTAAATTGCAGAGTGCATCATTAAAGAAAATAAGTAAATCCGTAGAATTTTCAAAGTCCCTAGCTAGCTACGTTATTATTACTATTGCTACAGGGAAACGTTACTGAAAGGTAATAATATCCTAGTTGTGATGTGAAATGCTTATATTGATATTATTTTGTTTGAAAATGTTTGTTCCATTCTCTGTTTGTTGCTCTTTCTCTTTCATTCTTTTTTCGCCGTCTCTCACTCTCTCTTCTCCTATAATTATTCTTTTCTCTGTCTCTTTCACTCACTGTATACTTCTTTTCCTTGTATCACTCTTCTATTATTCTTTCTTTCTCTGCTTGACTCTCTATTCCGATAATTATTTCTTTCTATCTATCTCTCTATTTCTCTCTCTCCGCCTATTACTTTTTTTCGGTCCCTCCACTCTTCTTATTTATATGTCTATTTTGCTCTCTCTTCTACTATTATTCTTTCTCATTCTTTGTCTCTCTCTCTCTTTTCTGTCATTCTTTGTCTCTCTCTCTCTTTTCTGTCATTCTTTGTCTCTCTCTCTCTTTTCTGTCATTCTTTGTCTCTCTCTCTTTTCTGTCGTTCTTTGTCTCTCTCTCTTTTCTGTCGTTCTTTGTCTCTCTCTCTTTTCTGTCGTTCTTTGTCCCTCTCTCTTTTCTGTCGTTCTTTGTCTCTCTCTCTTTTCTGTCGTTCTTTGTCTCTCTCTCTCTCTTCTGTCGTTCTTTGTCTCTCTCTCTTTTCTGTCGTTCTTTGTCTCTCTCTCTTTTCTGTCGTCCTTTGTCTCTCTCTCTTTTCTGTCGTCCTTTGTCTCTCTCTCTTTTCTGTCGTCCTTTGTCTCTCTCTCTTTTCTGTCGTCCTTTGTCTCTCTCTCTTTTCTGTCGTCCTTTGTCTCTCTCTCTCTCTTCTGTCGTTCTTTGTCTCTCTCTCTTCTGTCGTTCTTTGTCTCTCTCTCTTCTGTCGTTCTTTGTCTCTCTCTCTCTCTTCTGTCGTTCTTTGTCTCTCTCTCTCTCTTCTGTCGTTCTTTGTCTCTCTCTCTCTCTTCTGTCGTTCTTTGTCTCTCTCTCTCTCTTCTGTCGTTCTTTGTCTCTCTCTCTCTCTTCTGTCGTTCTTTGTCTCTCTCTCTCTCTTCTGTCGTTCTTTGTCTCTCTCTCGCTCTTCTGTCGTTCTTTGTCTCTCTCTCGCTCTTCTGTCGTTCTTTGTCTCTCTCTCGCTCTTCTGTCGTTCTTTGTCTCTCTCTCTCTCTTCTGTCGTTCTTTGTCTCTCTCTCTCTCTTCTGTCGTTCTTTGTCTCTCTCTCTCTCTTCTGTCGTTCTTTGTCTCTCTCTCTCTCTTCTGTCGTTCTTTGTCTCTCTCTCTCTCTTCTGTCGTTCTTTGTCTCTCTCTCTCTCTTCTGTCGTTCTTTGTCTCTCTCTCTCTCTCTTCTGTCGTTCTTTGTCTCTCTCTCTCTCTCTTCTGTCGTTCTTTGTCTCTCTCTCTCTCTTCTGTCGTTCTTTGTCTCTCTCTCTCTCTTCTGTCGTTCTTTGTCTCTCTCTCTCTCTTCTGTCGTTCTTTGTCTCTCTCTCTCTCTCTCTCTTCTGTCGTTCTTTGTCTCTCTCTCTCTCTCTCTCTTCTGTCGTTCTTTGTCTCTCTCTCTCTCTCTTCTGTCGTTCTTTGTCTCTCTCTCTCTCTCTTCTGTCGTTCTTTGTCTCTCTCTCTCTCTCTCTTCTGTCGTTCTTTGTCTCTCTCTCTCTCTCTTCTGTCGTTCTTTGTCTCTCTCTCTCTCTTCTGTCGTTCTTTGTCTCTCTCTCTCTCTTCTGTCGTTCTTTGTCTCTCTCTCTCTCTTCTGTCGTTCTTTGTCTCTCTCTCTCTCTTCTGTCGTTCTTTGTCTCTCTCTCTCTCTTCTGTCGTTCTTTGTCTCTCTCTCTCTCTTCTGTCGTTCTTTGTCTCTCTCTCTCTCTTCTGTCGTTCTTTGTCTCTCTCTCTCTCTTCTGTCGTTCTTTGTCTCTCTCTCTCTTCTGTCGTTCTTAGTCTCTCTCTCTCTCTTCTGTCGTTCTTAGTCTCTCTCTCTCTCTTCTGTCGTTCTTAGTCTCTCTCTCTCTCTTCTGTTGTTCTTAGTCTCTCTCTCTCTCTCTTCTGTCGTTCTTTGTCTCTCTCTCTCTCTTCTGTCGTTCTTTGTCTCTCTCTCTCTCTCTTCTGTCGTTCTTTGTCTCTCTCTCTCTCTCTTCTGTCGTTCTTTGTCTCTCTCTCTCTCTCTTCTGTCGTTCTTTGTCTCTCTCTCTCTCTCTTCTGTCGTTCTTTGTCTCTCTCTCTCTCTTCTGTCGTTCTTTGTCTCTCTCTCTCTTCTGTCGTTCTTTGTCTCTCTCTCTCTCTTCTGTCGTTCTTTGTCTCTCTCTCTCTCTTCTGTCGTTCTTTGTCTCTCTCTCTCTCTTCTGTCGTTCTTTGTCTCTCTCTCTCTCTTCTGTCGTTCTTTGTCTCTCTCTCTCTCTTCTGTCGTTCTTTGTCTCTCTCTCTCTTCTGTCGTTCTTTGTCTCTCTCTTTCTCTTCTCCTATTATTCCTTGTCTCTCTCTCTTTCTCTTCTCCTATTATTCCTTGTCTCTCTCTCTTTCTCTTCTCCTATTATTCCTTGTCTCTCTCTCTCTCTCTTCTCCTATTATTCCTTGTTTTTCTCTCTCTCTCTTCTCCTATTATTCCTTGTTTTTCTCTCTCTACATCTCTTCTCTTATTATTTTCTCTCTCTCTCCTCTATTATTTTGTGTATTTCTGTCTCTCGCTCTCTCTTCTATTATTCTTTCTTTGTGTCTTTTTCGTTCTCCCCTTTCTCTCTATCTTTGTTTTTCTCCCGATAGCCATGTTCGTGGCAGATGTCTGTCCGTTGATAAAGGGATGGAATACCGTCTGCTGCCGCCCGAGGGCGGACGAATGGCGGAAGGATCAACCGGGCAAAGTTCAGGGTTTGTATTCATATACACACATTTGCACGACTATATTAACTTAATCTTTCTTCCTCTTCCACAGTGTTCGATTGTGCTAACTTGTTTTCTTAAACACCTATTTCCATATTCTTTATTCACTTGTCCGTGACTGTCTTCACCTTGCTTTTGTCCTGTAGTTATTCTATTTCATGCTTTTACATTACACTATCGGATTTGCAGGCTTCACTTCCTTTTATTTTTTACACGCAAGTGTTTTGTGCATATTGCTTTAACAGCTGAAACCGGACACAAAATTAACCTCATCCTCATTCAGTTTTCCAACCAGATTGCAAAATTTTATTTGTAGGGATTTTTAGTCTATGTTAAAAATAATGTCTGGGCTCTGACAGCCATGAAATTTCCGTGTCAACTTTAAAGGTCGGCTTTTGAATGCTGACAAATGCTGGTTGTCCTTTTTTAGTCGGACGTTTCTTGCAGCGAAATGTTCTTATCCCGAAACTTAGTTCTGTTTTGTTTTTAGTCTGACATAGTAAAACTTTTTATAAGAGTTATTCAAAGAATGAACGTCGCTAAGCCTTTATATACAGCAGTAGTTCTCTACCATTTTTAAACATAAAACACCTTTACACTTATTTTATGTTTTTTGTGGACCTCCATAACCATTCGATGAAAAGTAAGCTTATTTTATTTTTTACTAATAGATAAGTTTAGGAATTGTATGATATAAATAGTAAATGCATATTCTTTACTTTGAAGTAAAACTAATTTAAACAAAATAAACTTGTATATAACAAAAATAAAATTAAATGGAACATTCATCTACACTAGTAAAATAACTCATAGTAAACTATGTTAAAGTATGTGAGTAATTAATATTTTGTTTTAAAAAAATGCAAATTTATTCAATGAGATCTCTGCGGTTAATGCTACTCGGCAGGTTTTTTTATAACTGGAACCATCGATGTCAATGATAGTCGAAGATCACCACTTCTCACAATATCGAGTCTATTACTGTATTAATTTATATTAATATTATATATTATTATTTATTATTAATACATAATGATGAAATTAATTTATATAATAAATTGTAATATTTATATAAATTTCTTTATATAATATTTCCTTTATATATACTTCTGTTTTTATTCCACTTCTACAATCAAAACATCCGATAGAGTAAAAGAGACGCTAACTTACATCGCTTGATCTCGTTTTAGATTTGTGCTTTTTCTATTTTTAGCATTTTAATATGGCGTAGATTACTGGAGAAATTTCAATTGTCAGCTTTAATGACCATTCCGAAGTGAAATTGCTGGGTGAAACAGCAAAATATTACCTTGGACACCCAACTTGCTATTTTGTGTGGGCTCCCAATAACGTTAGACGAAGCCGCAGTAGCCATATGGAACATGTTTGAGAACCACTGATTTATAGGAATTACCATTCCACGTAGATTAACACTAAACTTCCAAGACATCAACTCTGACTACCATCAAATATTCCATTCTTTCGGCATCTTGCTACCAACGTCACAATATATTTGTAATTTCCGCTTGGCGTCAATATATTTACTCTTAAAACTGCCAAGTTATTTTGTCTGGAGCTTTTATTTATTTATTTTTTTTAAATTTCTGTGATGAGGAATTGTCTTTTACAGTCGGATTAATGCCGTGATCTTTCTTATTATGGTCATAAGGTTTCGACTCTTATGCCCTCTGGGATTCTTCAGGTACCTGTCGATCCAGGTAACCTTCACTTAATTTTTAACTTCAACCATTATTTTATCCACACGTGGAAACAAGACTAACAATAACTGAACGAGAAAATGTATCGCTATACATGGAAAGCAGAGCGAAAATAATATGCCGGATAGAATGAATGTGTTCAGTTCTAAATACCCTAAACGTTACCCGGATGGACAGAATCCTGAAGAACGTCGGAGAGTAGAAAGGTTGAAAAGTCGTGATCATAGAAAAAGAGATTAGGATATCTGTCCGAATGCAAACGTTGTTTTCTTGTATTGAAGGGCTTTTGTATGTATTACCCAGAATAGGAAGATCTTTCACGGTACCGGGAATATTTTCCAAGTGGAACTGCCACATGTAAAAATCACAAAATTGTTTATCGAGTGTGTAGAAGTTACCTGAATAAATAAATAAATGAATAAATAAATAGAAATCTGTGTCGCATTGCCTAACAGAAGTAAATATTGAAAAGAAAAGAAATGAAAGGTTTTGTGTCCAGAATGTCGAGTGGGATAACCCTATTGCTGAACCATTTTGACAGGTGTTACTGTATTGAACGCAATGCTATCCATGCAGGAATATCCTGTCCTGTTGAATATATTGCAGTATTTTAAACTGACATTATCGATGGTAATGCGTTTTCTAACGAGGAAAAGGCTGTGTAAAGACACCAGCAATATGTCCTGAATTTTACCTTAACATAAAATTCGATTTAACGTTATATTAATGGATTAAAGTTACAGTCACATAAAATTTCCAGGAAGATAGTGCAACGCGAATTCTTCATCTAAACTAGGTAATTTCAATTTTAAAAAGTACGTAAAGAAATATTATTTATACTTTATTGGTAAATAAAGATAAATTATTCTGAAATTATAGTTGACCAGAGCTATATTTTTCAGCTGCAGCAATTGGCAGCGTTACGATAACATTGTTAAAAACTTTGGGATGAGCGGGGTGTTTGGAATCAGGAAAAGTATGACTGCAACTTTACATCTAACCCAAACAATATACAACGTATCGGTCTATATTCCTGAGATGAGGTATTATGTACACTATTTACATTATTCGGACGATGGCCCTCATCTTTGTCGCCATATTTATTACAACATTTCGGCCGTTCTTCAGGTGGTTGGAATGTCGAACTAAACCCTGTATTTCGCTCACTGGGGTAAGACTGTTCTAGTTCCACGTGCCATGTCTAATGAACGTCAGTTATATCCTGCTTAATTATTTTTCCAAGTTCTCCACCTCCTTAATCAGGCATTGGACTAGCACACTTTGGGTTCTGTCACTGGATCTAACTAATGCTTTTATCCACTGTGCCATGTGTCCCACCATCCGTAGAAGGCCGGAGCGTACAACGGCCGAAACGTTGTAATAAATATGGAGATAAAAATGAGGACCATAGTGCGAATAATTTTAACTAGTGAACATACAACGTATCATCCACTTTACAAGAATGTTCCGTATGTAGGTGGGACAATATTTGTTAATTCTACATCAGCATTTATCCACATTGGATTATAAATGGTACGGCAGAACTATCCCCTAAGACATTACAAACAATGGTGTTTTCATCTAGCTAATATCTTAAAATTACGTGGGCCGTATTTCTTTCGTTACATTATTAGTAAGATGTACAAAAAATATGAAAGATTCTTACAGATATTGGATAGTGATTTGGACATCGTCCTTACAGATACCTTGCCTGCTCGAAATTGTATACATAATCTTGATTTTAAATCACGAATGATAATTTTCCATTAATATACATTTTACACTATTTACATTATCCGAAATGTTGTGCTCATATTTTCTGTCATATTGACGACGTTTCGGCCGTTGTACTTTCTACAGCACACATGGTCCAGTTGGGTAAAAAAAAGTGGGCTGATTAATCCAAAAAGTGACTAGGCCCAAATTGCTGTGAGTTGAATTTCTGACCTCAGAGGAGGGAACAAAAAACAAAATAAACTTGGAGAGTTGTCACGTCAAATTAACTAAAACGAAGATACCCAAAGACATTTCACGTGCAATTAGAACAATCTATCACCGTGGACTAAATAAAAGGGATCGGTTCAAAATGCAAACAAATATCACCTGAAGAAGGCCGGGGCGTACAACGGCCGAAACCTTCTGAACTTGAAAGTCAAGTTTAGGTCAATACTCCGAACAATGTAAATAGTGTAAATAGGTACAATACCACATCTCAGAAATATAGGCTACTAATATAATTTCAGCCTCAGCCCTTATCAACATTGGATTATACGGTGTGCGGAAGAAATATCTCGATCATATACCTCCCAGATAATGTTAAGACATTACAGGAAAAGGTGTCTGCGTTTAGATAATGTCTTACCATTATGTGGGTAGTATTTCTCCCGCACCCTGTATTCCTGGAACTGCTAATTAGATCATTGTCCGTGGCAGGCCTTTTTTCTGAGGATATAAGAGTTTGTCAAGATGGATGGCATTTAGTTTGAGCTATTATTTTCAAAGGCTCTTAAATGTTTATTTGCTTTGATTGTATAGTGAAACTCAAATTTCTTTGATTGTACATTGAAGCAGGGATTGTTTCACCAATAGTACCAACAGACACATGTTCGTTAGGACAAGTTGATTTAAGAGTGTTTTATTTATATAAAATCTATATTGCACTCGGTGTGAATGCTCCCATCTGATATGCTAAGAACTGACACCAAAAATGATGTTCAGACTTGTCAGCAATTCTTGAGCATTTAGTTTTAAAATCTTATGACAAATATATATAGAATACCCAATTTCAGCAGGTTTGTCGCTTGCAAACTGACTTCAAAATTTTACTAATTTAAGAATAAATCTAAGTATAGTTATTTTTTGTATTAGATATATTGAATAGAAAATATATGCAAACCCAAATTCTAATTACGAATTACAAGCAAAATATGCATTCTTTTTCCTCTATTCGATAAGGAAAATATTTTTAAAAGTTTACTCAATGAATAAGATTTATTAGATCATAACTCATAAAAAAATAAATGAAAGTATATATAGTACTATAATACTGCGGACACAGATTATAAGATAAAATGTTTTAAATTTGCATTGTTTATTGAAAATCACACTAAAATTACTGCGCTGTATAACATATTACATCATAATATAACTAAACTGTTCTTAATAATATTCCTTTGAAGTAAATGAATGTCTTATTTGATGGCACAATGTTTTAGCAATAATGTACTTGTGCAATGCATCTTGTCCATATAAAATTTGTGAAGCTTCAGTAAATTATAAATTTTATAAAGCTTTCACTGATTACCGGAATGACTTTTCAACGCTACGATTTTGAACCTAAACTTAATCTTTTAAATTCATTTCCTCATAAAACGGTAATGATTTGGAAACAAATAATTTGAGTAATTATTTAATTTCTCAAATCCGAACTTTCAAATTAAGTGCAATACCATGCTTCCAAAATCAACCTGTCTTAATGTCCGTAACCATGGCGTATTTTCAAGTTGAAGGACATCGACTGTGGTTTCTTTTTGAGAGGAATGTGCAGCAGTTGTTCAGTATTTGTTACGCATGAAGAATATTACAATTCTGTGTCCTTTCACAAAGATCTGTCTCGGAAAATATACGCGGCGATCCTATGACAACACCCTGCTATGAGACTGATGATAATGATGTATACAGGCGTGGTCTACGTTTACGATTCACATTAATATTGATTCCTCAGTATACGGTAATTTCTGTCAAAGTTCAGTTGGTGATTTTTTTAAAATTCTACAGCTGCTAAATAAATTATATCTTTCTAAATTTTCCGAGAAAACGACTGGATAATAACGATATAAATCAATAAAAGTGAAATGAAAAAAAATAGCCGTTCTGAACATGAATGCTGAGGAAAGAGCCTCATCTAAGAATTGCAGAAAAAGAAACCCTGATATATAAAGCTGCTACCACGACACGCAAACTGGATCGAAGGAAATTTATAAAGAGCAGAACGTAGCTAAATGAACAAATCATAATTTCCTGTTTAGATGAGTTTCCCCTTGGTAAAACAGTAAGGTATTTTTCTTGTTAGACATACGGTTGAAGGTTATTTTTTCTAATCTATCCAAAAGCCGTTATGGTCCACAATTTAAAAACGACCGAAATGTTGTGTACCAAAAAATACTGAAAAAATATATAATACTACTACAGGAAAAAAGTGTGGAGACACTCTGTATTTCATAAAAAATCATACACTTTAAAATAAGATATGTTTGTATTATTTGCAGTAAAAAGATAAAATTTCAGTAACTACAGTGTATTTGCATTTATTTTCCAATTCTTCTTCAGACTCCTCTTAGTATCAAAAAGGCTTCGTGGTGGTTTTATGGATAAGAAAAATTATCCTTTTGTATAATATTTTTTCATAATTAAGTTCCTATTTTTGACGAAATAAAAGCAAATACACTGTATTTAGTCAAAATTTATTTTAAAAGAAAATACAAAATAACCTCGTTCTAAGTTGTCTTTTAAAGAAATGCCATCTGGCCTCACACATTTTTGCCTGTACCCTCTCTCTCTCTCCATATATATATATATATATATATATATATATATATATATATATATATATATATGTGAAAGAGAGAAATTAATTTGGAGGAGTTTAACCTTTAGCTGAATGGTGTTGGTTCCGATATGCCTACTACCTAGTTTCCTGAGCTCATCGTTTACTCTTCAGGGCTTATTGTCTTCTCATATATATATATATATATATATATATATATATATATATATATATATATATAAGAGTCAATTCGCTGATGCGTTGCTTTCTCAATAATTGTAATATTTTTAAGATTAAACACCAATGAAAATGTAAACGGCGGACTTAATATTATACGGAGAAAGAATCCTGCTTTGTAATATTATCAATAAAAGTAGCCAAAGAAATTAAATAAATATGAGTAATAATAAATATTATTATTATTATTATTATCATACTACTACGACTTCTACTGGTGTTACTACCTCGACCACCATTATCACTATCTCGTCAGAAAGTAATGAAACGCAACAATATATTGCTGTATGCAGACATTTTCTTTGAGATTTTGCCACTCATCGCGGAAGGCCAGCAATACTTATATTCCAAACCAACTACAGAAAATTACGTGAAATGCTGGTCTCGTTATATTTATTTGCAAGTAAAACATGTCCAAGCCTGACGGTGTCGCAAAAGTGAAACTTCTCTCCCTGGTAGGAAAGGTGAGCGTTCGATATGCAAAATGCTCAATTTCCACTATTTTTTTTTATCGAACCTTCATCCGATTTAAGATTGCGCTAAAGAATCCCGAATAACCCGTCATCCTATTAACCGTATTATCCTACGCTTAAAACAACATCAGTTTATACGAGACTGTGTTGACAGATTCCTGGCTCTGCCCTAATCGGAATATCTGAATAAGGGCGCAAACATGAGAATTTTAGGATCTCTTCTCGTTTGTGCAGATAGCATTTCTGTACGACTTTTTTTTTTACTTAGAAAGCATTACTCTTGTAGCTATTTAGAATCTAATATCCTGGTCCAGGCTGTATTTTGAATTCAGAGTTGTCCTCGTTCAAAATTGGATGCCATCGAAGACTAGAGAATCAAGTCTGACGCTGTCATTAGTTTGAAGGCGGGAGAGGATTCATATATTTTCCAAGGCTATTTGCGGGATAGTCGACGCAACGAGACTGGATCTAGATTGAACCCCAACTCGCCGATTTCTTTCAAGCCTCTAACTGCTCCACCACAGATATATCGGTATGTTTATGAATTGGTCATCGGAAAACGTAATTTTGAATTACATATCGATCAACCGAAGTACAATGTAAGCCTTTCTTGTATAAGGATTGAATAAATGAAAAGAAAACCTAATGGAGGAAAGTAGTTGCATAGAATGTTTAATGACTGACGGGAGAAATATTCATTGGTCTAATATGGTTCTCTAAGGTCCATGTAATGTTTTAAAAAATAATCAAAATGGTGGAATTGTATGGAGTAAGACATTACAGGCTACGACGATCGTTTTTTTCTTCTATTTAGTTTCTTAACAAAGCTTTGTGCGTGACATCGCTGAGAAACGAATGATAAGATGAAATTCGTTTTAACTCGCGTTATTTTGTATGTTTGAATCTTATCGAAATAAAATAACGAATAGATATTTTAGCTTTACAAAAATTTAACAATGAACATAAGCGTAGAAAAGTTGTCTAAGGAAATCACTAACGGATGCAAATGTGAAGGCGTACAAATTTTCATTATGTCACATGAATTCATCTATAGCTTAATGTTGCCAGAAATACAAGCTTTATAAATTATTTTAATTTAAACCTAAGTAAATCGATAAGATCTGTTTTTGTCAGTTTCGTAAACAATAGAAACTACTACAAATAAATAGCTTCGAAGTGAAATCCTAAACGCTTAACAGCCTTGATTTTTTTCTCTTTTACATTGAAAGAGAATATTCCTATATGATATGGTTTTCAAAATAATTTTCAAATTTTATAATTATAGTTACTACATTGGTATAATACAATTATTTAACGTTTTAAAATTAATAGTGTTTGAATTGATACTCGATTCTTTATTACAGTGTAACCCGGATATACGAGAATTGTCGGGACCGGAGAAGAAGTATCTTATATCCGGGTTTGGTCTATTTTGTTTACATTAACACAGGCTCTAATTTGGGACCGTAGAAAATCTCTCTTATATCCGGGTTTCTCTTATATCAGGGTATCTTATATCCGGGTTACACTGTCGTTTAAATAGTTGTAAAAGATATAGGATAACTCAGTTTGCCACTGGCAATGACTTAGTCTTTCATTATTTTTTTCTTCAAGAGATACCAAATTATTTTTTTTATACATCTTGGTTGGAAAACAGCATTTTCCTCATTTCTTTCAATGTTTTCTATTTCTTTCTTTTTTTTAAATGTATATCACATTTTCTTCACTAATTAAACGTCTTTCACCGCATGGTTTTCAATAACTCCTAAGATTTTCTTTACTATACACTCTCTACCTCTTGCTACCTCGGGAAAAAGCCTCACGTCTGCAGTTCACGCAACAGAAAACGCAAAACGCTGGCACCAAATCTAAAATCTGCTTCCGTCCTTGATTACAGCTGTAGTTTTGTTTGTTAGAGCAAACATGGGTAGTGTTGTCTTTACAAGGTAATGCTTTTAGTCCAAAAATTAACGGTTATTTTGTTTTAGCAAGGAAATTATATTTTAAGTCTTGGGAACCGGTAAGTGAATAAAATATTTATCATTTTTGTGTATGCCATAATTTAAAATGCAAAGAACTCCATTCGCACTGCTTGACGAGGCACGTTTATGTGTGTTATTCATGATTCGCCACTGGTGATTCTGTGTTATATTGGAACGGCTGGGCGCACATCAATGTTAATAAAATTTATTATTTGAAGTTTAGGTTTATAGTAATATATATGTGCAGGTATACAGAAAAATAGGAAAGAACATGTTAGGTAAATAATCTGGAGTTCCTTAGTATTTTTGGTTTTATTTTTAAAAAGACAGTGCTCCATACAGAAGTATAGCTTATATTATAATATTTTTAAAAAAAATATGATTCCTTCGCTACATAAGAGTTCTCATGTTTCAAAAGAGAGAGCCGAGACCCCTAACATAATTTTTGAAATTAAGTTGAATTAAGGTGTCTGGTCACGCTTCCTCGTAAAGCGAGAATTTGGGAACCCAAATTTGATTCCCAAATTCTCGCTTTACGAGGAAGCGTGACCAGACACCTTAATTCAACTTAATTTCAAAAATTATGTTAGGGGTCTCGGCTCTCTCTTTTGAAACATGAGAACTCTTATGTAGCGAAGGAATCATATTTTTTTTTAAAAATATTATATATATATATATATATATATATGCCAACTTATCTTATATATGAAATCTTATATACCAGGTGTAGCAGCAAAAGTGTCCAAATTGTGTAACAGCATGCAATAATTGTCCATCGCACAAAAAGTTTAATATCTAAAAAAAAAAAAAAACAACACTAAAATAATTTATTTTCTTTTCCTCATCTTTTCAGATAAGGCGTTTAGCCATCTTGATACTATTTGTCGTAAGCATTATTCAGCTACAAAGAGAAAAGGTTAAAATTGTTTTGTGTCAGCCCCACTATGTCTTCCCAACTGGGCAATGGTGAGAGGAAAAAAACTCATCCAGGCCTTCAATAATGGTACCATCGTTCATACACTGGCTTCTTTCTTCAAAGTCCATTCAAGAACCATCAAAAGAACGGTGAATAAGTTTTTAAAAAAGGGGGACAGTAGAGAGGAAAACACGATCAGGAGGTCACAACATGAAGAGGAATCATCGTTTCAACTTAGAGCTAAATACATTCTTCTTGTTCAAAGTCCATTAGTGTTATAAAAAACTCGGAGAATTCCACTAAGATATATTTAATCATTTCTAAGATACAGCGGTTCAAAGCTTAATTTAACAACTGGACAGTTTTGCTGTTAAACCTTTTATAATATATATATGTTTAGTTATATAGACGTATTCATCTGATAAGTGATCAAACAAATTTGCAAAGAAATATGTATATTATTGGCTGAATCTTCTAATTCAACTTGAGTCCTGGATGTGACCATGTTATACTGTACCTATGAACTATAATGGGTATATCCCAATCTTTATAAATACAGTTGAATATACTGTATGCTAACTCATGGTGAGATTTCACTTGCGATTCATCTTGAATCACAGCTAGCAGTTGATTACTTAGTACACGCCGCTGGCGAATCTTGTATATTCCTGTTATAAATATTATCGTTCCATTTCCAACCTTCGTTCTGGATATTCTTATTCAGTAACCAATTTCTAAGATACAACAGGCTATAAACTACATGCAGCAGCAAGTCCTCTGATCGGTAGATTGAAGGTTTTGAGTTGCATAAAACAACGTCTTAATTGCTGTTGTTCACCGGTCCACCTTGACTAGGGGTGGTAGAACCTCTTAGGTTACCAGCTGTGGGAAAATAATGAACTCCCAAACAAAATACTATGAAAATATAAAAATACATTTTCATAATAAAAAAAATAAAAATTACAATCAACATATATTAACAAATTGTAGCGACTTCTCCCAAATCAGTCTAAAATACTGCCAAACAGTCACCATGCTAGAACTCTTTCATGACATTAATCGCTATAATATCCTAGAAATCAAGCAGAATAATATATTTATTACTTCCATTCACTCAAAAACAGTATGGGATATTACAATTTATTCAGTGAGTTGATCACTCCCGGATTATTTCAGAGTATGCTGGTCAAACTCTCTGTCTCCGGGTAGAGACGGTTCCCAGACGAGGCTATGTCGAAGGGCATAGTCTCGTCTCGGGAGACAGCTATCCGTTTTTACGGTGTCTGCGGGGAATTTTTGGCCGAACATACGGGCTCGGATACCCCACATTCGACAGCGTGGAACGGTTAGTGAATATCTTAGAATTTATTCAGTGAGTTGTATTACAAATCTAACCATTTCACCCTCTCGGTTTAGCCCCTAAAGTAAATATTTTGCATCAAATTTATAAGCAGATGATCAATGGTTAGCTACATTCCGAGTATGCCCGTCTGCTTGAATGCCTAGTTAACCCTGTTGCAGTCACACTCAAAATTATTCAACACCCACAGAGCTGAACTGTGGTTTATACTGCAATTTTCCGAGCGGACCTATATCTAGAGTTTCATGACATCAACGCATAATCAGGCATGATTAACAATAGGACAATATCGATACCTTTAAACACTCGACCACGATGAAATGACTAGCAAAACCATTGGCGGCTTTCGAACAATTTTGTCTACCCGATTAGAAGACTTTGGTCAACCCATGGTATGGCTGACACATATTTCACAACGATAGCACATGTCAGGGTCGTCGGTTCAGTCCTATATTATGAGGAATCAACTGACTGACACATCGGCAACGGTGATAATCAAACCCGATTCTCATTGTTTGAAAGCGTCTGTTCTCACCAATGTAACTACAGTTTGATTAAAATAAGTGTCAACAATATGATCAGTACTGATTGGTATCACAAATTGACTGGGGTTGTTGTTTTTTTTTGGGGGGGGGGCTATTTAATATCGAAATCGCTTTTTATGATAGATTACCTTTGAGTCTATAAATATTTTCTTGGTTCGAGATGGGTCACCAGTCGTACATATCTGAGTCCGTAAATATTTACTTGCTAGGTGACCGCATTGGATGCTCTCTGTCTATAGTAGGCACCAGCGACTGTGTAGTCGATTGATATGTTCTCGTGTTAATGTAAACAAGAAAGTTTGCCATCTGTTTACTTCGCATTGATATTTTCTCGTATTAGCTGTTACTAAATAAATAATGATGACATTTCCGTTAGCTATAATCAGGCATGATCAACAATAGGACAATATTGGTACCTTTAAACACACGGATCTCGATTATATGACTAGCATAGCGGCTTTTGAACAAGTTTGTCTACTCTGATTATAATTACAAGGCTTGGGTCAAACCATAGTATGATTTCCACATATTACACAACAGTACCACACGCTGGGGTCGTCGGTCCAGTCCTATATTATCAAGAATCAACTCGATGACACATTTACATTTTTCAGTGTTTGAAAGCCTGAGTTCTCACCAATTTGATTTAAACAAATGATAACTATATTATATGATTAGTCAGACAGTTATGTGCCATGCGTGATACACGCTTAGGTGGTCAAGTATCTTTCGATACATGACTAACGAAGCAGATTTTGTTTCCCACAGTAGGTTGCCATTTTTTTAATGGTAAACCAGTTGCCATCACCCCCCCCAAAAAAAACAAAAAATAGAAACCCAGCTTGGCCGTTTGCCACACTAGTTTAAGTCGTCACAAAGAATGCAAATAAAGCGAATAAAAATCAGAAAGATAGATACAAATAAAGACTTAAATACTTGATATTAAGACAACAAAAATAAATGAAGAATGGAAAAAGTTCAAGAAAGAGGGCAGTAAAAAAAGAAGAATTGGATAAAGGAATGAATTCCATAAAAGAAAATAGAAAGGAATGGAATTTGAGAGAGTAAAGACAGATATAATGAAAGCAGAGAAGGAAAGTGAAAAAGAATAAAAGATTTTGTACGGAAATAAAAAATGAAAAAAAAAACATTTAGAAAATAAAAATTGATCACTGAAAAATGAATAAAAAAAAGGAAAAAAGATAGAAAAATTGAAAAGGAAAGAAGAAAAGAGAAACAAAGAAAAATCAGTAAAGCGGGAAAATTTTCAAAATCGGAAAAGGAAAAGAGTGAAAGGGCGTAGAAAAAGAAATGATAAAGAAATGAAATAGAAATAAAGGAAAAGAAATAAAAAATAAAAAAGGATCGAAAGAAGAAAAATGTAGAAAACGAAATTAAGAAAGAAAGATAAAATAAAAAAGAAGGCAGAATAGAAATAAAATATATGAATGAAACAACTAACAAAGAATTAAAACCGAAAATCAAGTAAAGAGAGAGAAAACAAAGAAAGACATCAGTCAGTTATGTGCCATACGTGATATACACGTAGGCGATCATTTATCTTTCGATACATGGCTAACGAGGCAGATTTTTTCCTGCAGTAGGTTGCCATTTCTTTCTGCAGTACACCAGTTGTCATCCAAGGCTATAGAACACGGTCTTTGCTGCAATTTACCCATAGATAGAGAGTAGAAGAGGATTCCTAATTTTCCCAAGAGTAATGGATTCGACTGGAATTCGAACTCGGCTCTCCTCAATCTGAGCCGCTATCCATTACCCCACCGTGCCTCCTTATGATTAGTACTGGTTGCTATTACTCGTCTGGGTCTTTGTGGTTATTTACTATCGAAATCATTTTTTATGATAGATTACGTTTGAGTCTATAAATATTTACTTGGTTCGAGATGGGTCAATATTAGTCGTTCATATCTGAGTCTGTAAATATTTACTTGCTAGGTGACAGTCTGTATTGGGGCACCTAGTCTATTGTAGGCTCCAGCGACAGTGCAGTCGATTTATATGTTATCGTGTTAATGTAAACAAGAAAGTTTGCCATCTGTTTACTTCGCATTGATATTTTCTCGTATTAGCTGTTACTAAATAAATAATGATGACAGACCCATTATTTGTTTGATAAATCATTAGCTGCTATAGGTACCATAAATATCTGCATCTTCTCTTAATTTGCATATATTATCAGGTCTTGAAAGACTATGATAATTGATAAGAATAGCCGTTTCCTTGACAAAGCAGTCAGTACTACTGTTGTTTGAAACTGATAAAATCTTTCTCTTAGAACTTTTCAGGGAAATAGGTTTCTCAAGTTCAGTCACTTTTATCGCTCTTTTTAGTGTTGACAGTCGCTTCGTTCCTAAACATTTATTAAAGTAGTGTGGAACGTCAGCATCTTGATTATGTCATTATTTTCTCTTCTGGATACATGTGATATCCATTTTAGATGTGCCTGCTGTTAAATGACCTCAACCAATGTTACTGTTATTTGATACTGTTCTTTTTTCTTGCGATTCTGCATTGCCATCTACACGGTTCAAAAAGTGTGGTCTTTCCCAATGGCCATAGGCTTCACTCGCTCAATTCTTTTTTAACCATTGATCTGAAAAAAATTTCGGTTGTCTGCAGCTGACAGTTTATATATTTCTGAACGTGTTTGGCGCCAATGCATAATATCTTTCTTGAGAGCTAGTCTGGGTCCATGCATGGTCTCCAAGATAGCTCTCGATAATGGGTTTGGCGCTGTTTGTGAGATCCAATATGGCTCTCGATAATGGGTTTGGCGCCGTTCGTGAGATCGAATATGGCTCTCGATAATGGGTTTGGCGCCGTTCGTGAGATCCAATATGGCCCTCTGTAATGGGTTTGGCCGCGCGTGGCATTCGACATGGCCGTCGACAACGGGTTTGGCGCCGTGTATGAGATCCATCATGAATTTTGACAACTTCCTACCTTTCATTTGTATCTTACCCATTTGTCCTTATTCAGATATTGGTTCACTCATAATATTTTCACCACTTCTCGTGAATTCAAATTGTGCTCATATTGTGAAACATCGGTGATCACTTACTAATTACTCTCTCCAATTTATTTATTTACCTTTGATTTTCCTACACATGTGTCCCATAACTCAAATGTTCTTTCCATGCATTCTCAGCATTATTCGATACACCCGTCTCCCTTTTTCCTTTATGTGCAGATTTTCTAACAGTCCCTTCTATGTAAATTAGATAGCACAGTTCAGCACATTTTTATTTCATTTATGTTTTTTTAAATAATTTCAAACCAAATAAAGCAACAAAGTCGTTATCACGCAGGTGATTACTTTATTGTAAAAGAATACATGGTACGATCGGTAAATTGACACCGTCTTACATATTTACTTTCGCCCATGTGCGTTTTGTTTTGATTTTGTCGACTGCACATTATAGTAGGGTCAGTTGGGCACATTCTGTGAGAAAAAGAGTGCCATGGCGCAATTCACTCCGCCAGAAATTTGGGAATGACATGCTCTACTGCTTGACATTCGTGCTAGAAGCTCTAATACGAACATTATAGAGTGTTTTGGTGTCAATCTGAGAACAGTCCAGATGATTAGGAAAGAGTTGGATAAGTCTAATGGTGATTACGAAGGCGTTCGAAGTGTCATTAGTGGTTGTGACGTTATGAATGTATTATGTATCCATTCACCTTCTCACAGGGCATCAGAATCAACACGGAGGTCTACATAAAATGCCATGAGAAGGTAATTCTGCACTGGGTCAAGATGGTGGGACTGCTGGAAGATACTGTGTCTGGCAACAGGACACTGCATCATACCACGCAAACAGGAGAACCCGGACATGATTGTCAGACATCACCCCTTATATCTGGCCACCTAACTCAGCAGACTTCAACACGATTGATCATTGTGTGTTGGGCTCAGTTCAGCGAAAGACCAACAAACCTTCTTGTAACACCACAGATAGACGGGAGGCAAGGATTATTGCAGCATTCACCAACTTAAACTAGGAGACCGTCCAGAAGAGTTGCAAGAGATTCGGATTCGTCTGGAGGCCGTAGTTGAAGCCAATGACGATAATATTGAAAAAAAAATATTCTTTAGTATTTCAATATATTTTTGTGTAATTTTGGGAAATATATCTGTTAAAATGAGGTGTCCGTGTAAATATAATTTTTGCGTAATTTAGACGACAGTTTATCCATCACACCCTGTATAAGAAACAAGAATAGTGACAGAGAACAATAGATGAACAGAAATCAAGAGAGACGGAAGATAACGATTGGCATTACATTTACATTTTTGAAGATCAGTCTTGACTGGGAAGCAAGAACTTACGGTAGCATCCAACCATTTCAACTGCGCTTAAATTCATAGATTTCTTGTGCCACATTATAATAATTTATAGACAATGCATACAGATGCTACATTACGGCAGTGGGAAAGTGACGTGACTGAAGCCGAGAAGCTAGTTTAGGACCAATGACATTGTGGATTCTTCACTGGATTTTATCAATATATAACAGGAGCACCAGTCCAGATCTGGCAGCAATATTCTAAGTATTCACGAAAGGTAGACAGATAAATATATAAGATATATTCAGGCGAGAGAAATGTCTAACATGACACAGATTAACAAATTTCCTAGTATCAGATCTAGCAAATGATTCTATATAGTCTGTATTTCATTTTTGCTTCTAGAGATATTTTTCCATTTCTTAATATTTGGTTGTCCCGTCAAACTACATACAACAGAAAGGCATCCGATTGGAAGTTTGAGGAGTGTAGAACCACCTCTAGGGATGTTTAAGTGGAACATGGTGAAAAAATGTTGAGAAACCACTAATCTATTTGTTAACGTACGTCAGTCACGAGCCCCAACAGCACTGAGATATGTCCTTCACGATCACTATAATCTCTTCCTAGTGCTGTCGATATGAATACGCCTTACTAACGAATTATTCAAGCATGAATTATTATAAAACTTTTGTCGTTATTGCTAATATTTTTAGCAGTTCATAAATTGTTTTCAGAATTGTATTAGCAAGAAAAATCCGGTGTCATTAAATTCACGACGAAAAACATATTCAGTTACATCATACTCATTAAAAATTATTTATGATTTTATATTTATAAATCTCGAATAAAATTCTCGAAATTATGAAAAAAAAATAGTATATATCGATTTTCAGATGTCTACTTCATACGGTTAGAAGCAATACAAAATGGCGGACTGATTAGAATATATTAGAAAAAATAAATAAAGTTGTTTTTTAAGTAATATCAGCAAACGGAGATTTTTAAGTCTAATGGAAACAATATTTCAGCATACTTAATATATAAAATTTAAAACTTTCTTGGTACAAAAAGACATTAAAAGAAGTGGAAAGAAGAATTTTTTGGATAAATAAGGTGTCCTTTCTGCTCAAGACCAGAGCAGCCTATGTTCTATTGACGCAATGTTTTCGCTTCTCGTTTCCGATTAAAGTCTTAACTTGAAACATGTCAGACAAGAATCGTTACAATGGAGTTGAAGTGCAGGTGAATAAAATGAAAAGATGCGGGTTTCTCTGAATGAGGAAGCGATATAAAGATGTATTCTGATAAAGACACGTACGAGCTCTAATTGGCTTGAGAATGGATCTGTAAAAAACTCTAGGTGGTTGCAAATGAACGGAAGGAAACGTATGATGTTAATGCGCTACGCGAAGAATTTAAATACGGTTCCGAAAAATAGACATGAGAAAAATATAAAGGCTTTTTCTTGTCGGAGAACAAAATACATTATAGACCCGTTAACAGACAAAGGCGATTAAAATGGCAGATTCCTATAAGAAAGACATTTAACTCTTATCAAAAATATGTCCATGATTATCGACATTTACATGGGTCATACAGTGATTTTTTTCCAAGCATAGCTGTGGCACAAGGCCACAATTGGTGGCACCGTGCGAGTATCGAACTCTCTACATAGTCGTAAATTGGTCTAGCGAGACAAGCTTGCTAACTATTACACCACCTCGACGTGCCTCATCAATCATATAAATTAAACTACAATTTTTTTCTGAGCCGGAATAATTTTAACTTAAAATATAATTATATTCTGCATAAAATCATTTTTGTTCGTAGCATTTCCATTATTTTATTTTATTTTTTTATCTATAACATTTCCTAAGTTTGGATTGACAATAAAGTTCTGTATGAAAAAAAATTATAAGTTCATTTACATCTAAATAAATAAACGTTCTGTCTGTCCGTTCATGTGTCAGAAACCGATTGAGGATTGAAAATTCGCCCGTCATCTAAGTGTTTAAACACCCGGCATTGGGATAGGTGTCCGGATGTGGAGGGAACAGTTAAAAATTCCAATTTTAATATAACTGAGAAAAAAAAAGTTATTTAAAAATTTTATACGAGTTTAAAGTAACACAAGAAAATATGTGAATTTAAAGATTTTTTTTTTGTTTTTGATTTTTAAATTCAGTTTAAACCTTTTTCAAAACTTTGTAAATTGAGGAAATGAATTTTATTTCTTAAAAATGCCAAGTAATCAGAGTTAAAGTGAGAGGTTTCTTGAGGGGAGGTTTTGAAGTTCCGCAGAGTTTGTGACTTGAAGAATTCAACTCAATTGAAGTTCTACAGATTTTGTTATTTGAAGATCTCAATTCGGACTTTTGGTCCAAATCGGTATTTTGGCCGGAATTAAACTTACAGCCCGAATCTGCGTTCAAGTGAATTTTTGAAGATCCTTGGAGCGAATTGAAAAATTCAAAGTTATTTTTTCAAAATTATTATATCTGATTTCTAAGTTGGACCAGAAGTCCCTTATTTGTGGGCCAGAGCTTAAAATTCTGCACGGAGTGCGGCTTTTAATCTAGGAATCAATAAAAGTTCTGTTTTCCAGACCCTGGCACTCCTTTCCATTGGAATTTCCAATACAACTTTTCATTATCATTTTAATTAATATATATTTCAATAAATCTGGCAGTAATTCCTGTCTGTGATAGTCCATTTCACCTATTTTAAAGTAATTCTGAAGTAACATCATTAGACATGTACATAAATGTATGTATCTAGGAAGTGCTTTAACATACAATGAAGTGTGGCACCGACATTCGAAGGTGAGTTGTAATAACGAAAAGTGCCTTTCAAAAGCTAAGCAAAGTATTAGAATAATAGAAACGGAATAATTTTGTTAAAAAACAGTTATAACTGTTATGTAAAATTGGTAACCGTATATATCAATTTCCTCAGAGATGAAGAGGCGACATAAGGTGAAAGAGCTGTGGGTCTGCAGAAGGATGCTGAGAATATAATGAACTTAATATGTGAGCAACGACGAAGTTTCGGAGAAAATAGTAAAAAGATACTTACACATAACATCAGAAGGAGACGGTTGAAATTTCTAAGACACATAATGAGGAAAGAGGACTTGGAGAATTTTACAGGTACAGGATATATTGAGTGCAAGAGGGACATGAGAAAACTGCACATAAGCTACCTAGCGAACTTGTGAAAAATGTTTGACAGAAAAGAGATTAGGAGATATAGCGAAATTACAAAATTAACTACGAACTTATAAATAACAAGAAACCATCGAGACCCATGATGACCCACGTCCTCAAGGAACAAAGCACATAGAAGATTCTCTAAGTTATACTTGCATTAATACGTCCTTTTCCTCCCATAATGCTATTATTAATTTATCACCACTGATAATGTTTTCCTATGCTAAATCCTGTAAAAGAATTACACGCAGTGAATTTATATAATACATTAAGTATGTGATTGATGACAAAAAATATAAGGCGTCTAAAGAAAATTCATTTTTACTTCAGAAATTTTCTCAGAGACGTTGATCTGGTGTGACCCCAATGTGGTTTAGTTTGGTTTATTTTGTTTTACGGCATATCAATTTCAATGGGTTAGTTTTGTGAGTACCGTGACAGTTAATAATTAAGTATACCTCAAGACTTCAAGGTTAAGATCAAACAGTATTTAATTACAACCGCAAATAAATACTTAAGAACAAAGAAATAAAAGTCAACCAAATATAATTAGCCATTTCAGTGAATGCATTTTTAGTAGCGCGCCTCGGCTTGTCTTAACGCCCAGTATATCCTAAATCAAAACCCAAATTATCGACGCGCAATAATTCACTCTAATTTGACTGGATCGTTCCACTCAATAATCACTGCAGTTAGTAGACTGACACCGCTATTTATACACCTGACGGAAAACATATATTCATAAGTCTCGTGTTTTACACTCGAACCTTGCTGTTACTCATTTTCTACACATATGACTGTTATTTAATGCCGACAAGATTGTCAGAATAGACTCCTATGACTAAAATATGTATAGTTTGTAAGAAATCAGTTTATAGGTCAGGTCGCATGTTAACTCTGATTCCTTGGCATTTTGAAGAAATAAAAAATGATTTCCACAATTCACAAAGTTTTGGAGATATTTTAAACTTAAATTAAAACAAACATGTTTAAATTCCTCAAGTATCTGTGTTACTTTAAAGTCAATATAATTTTTAAAATTTGTAATCACTAATTTTTTTTCAGTTACTTTAAAATTTGAATTTTTAACTATTCACTCTTCACCCGGACAGAAATCCCAACGCTGGTCCTTCAAACACCAGATGAGGGACAGATTTTCAATCTCTGCATAATTCTGATTCCATAAATCTATAATATAGGTAACTCCGCTAGGTCGCGTAAAAATGCAGCATAATTTGATGGTAAAAGGCCCCAAACTCAACGAAAACAAAGGTTTGTCATGAAAATGTGTATGCTATTATTAAGAGGAAGGACCAAAGTATTTTTTATTGTTTTTTGAAATTTTTTACTCCTTATTTAGCACGTTCAAAATTTTGGTTAAAAAAAACTTGTTTTTTTTTTTTACAACAGCGGCGAACTAGAGAAAATGGTTTGTTTTTATCTTGCGCTTTTCCCGAGGAAAACACACACTGATTTGGAAATTCTTGCAAAATTCCAATAATTGTCCAATTTTAATGAAACTTTCAGAAAATATTCAGAAATGAATTAAATTATTTTTGAAATTTTTTTATAGACAATCTTGGTAAAAAATTTTTTTTTAACACATGTTTACACCCCCTTACATATTTTCATGAAATTTCGAGAAATTAAATTTTTAAGAGTGGGATTGTTTTTATTAGTTAAAAACAGGACTCTTTAGAGAAAGTAAATCCCATTTTTTTTTTCGTAAAACAGTTGCCGTTTCATCAAAACTGTTCTGAATTGTTAAAAAAATGTAAAATATTATGACATTATTTAATTAGAAAAGCTTTTACTTGTTTTGTAAATAAGTTATATTAAGGACATTATTGTCTGAAAAAATAAAACTTTTTGATGAATAATGTATTTTTACAAGAATTTATTCATTTTTAAAAATGTTTAATTATAATAATATAATAGTTTAAAAATCGTTTAAAATTCTTCATTGCTTTTAAAAAATGCAATTTGATGATATCGTTAAGTGAAAAGTAAATTTACGAATCGAAATTTGTAAAGCTCATAACAGTCGTTTGAATCCGAATATTTTAAAAATAATTTTAGTGAAAATTTTTACTTATGGAATCTGTACATGACATAATCATTAAAAAGGTCGCGTGGTTTAAGTGTCGTCTAACGCACTGCAATTATTACACTTAGAATTCAGTCCTGTTTCATCAGTAACATCTTTGCAAATCATCAATTCAAAATATAAAAAAAATGTTTTAGTTTTCTTAATTGCTATTTCGCTAAATATCTTTTTTTATTTTATGTATTTATTTTAGTTTTGTTCTAGACATATTTCAATTAATTAATTTTTTGTTTAAGGTAGTACAAACGAAATGCAAATTTCATAAATCTTGTTAAATACTTAAAAAGTCAATAAAATATTAAATAATTGCTGAAAATTTGTTGTAAAAATTACTAGGTTGTTAAACACTTTAAAAAAATGCGTTCACTTAGTTTTGTCGTTTCTGGCCTGCCATAAGAGCTGATATCACCTGAAGTGTTTCTAGATGAATCAATGAAGATCAAAGAAAGACGAACCCCTCGTTAAGAAATGCTTGTATATCGGTTTTTTATGCTATAAGTAAATAATATTTATTTCAAATCAGATTTCATTTATAAATTTAATTTTAAATCTGAGGTATTGAAAATTCACTGGAGGTGCCTGCTATAATATGTTTATGTAGAGCTAGTGTGGTCTGAGTTAGTGGTTCCAGACACATGTTTATTTATTTAGATTATTTTTAGCCTCACACACCAGGGGGAAATCTAAAGTAATATGAAATTTATCTACAACACCTTCTAAAAACTCTCAGTCTATATTATTCATTAAATAGGATTTTTTTTCATGAATTTCGTAAACCAATGTTAGGGCTGAATATTATAAACGAATATTTAAGGTAAATCATATTTGAAAAATTTTGAACGCTATGTTTTGGTAAGCGAAGCGGTACATTCAGTGACATTCTCGTGGAAGTCTAATTCATGTTATACGAATTAATCACTACATTAAACAGAAACAAAAAATAGTTCTTTTTTTTTAAAAAAAAAAACTTGTTTTGAAATCCTATGGAATTTGAGTGGTTTCACTGTGCTGTTAAATTAAATCAAACATCTGGAAATAGGTACGAGACAGACCAAGAAATAAATGTTTTCGTCTCTACATGAAATAGGGAACATCAACTGAAGGTTGATAGATCAAGAAATGTTGAAAGAGAAAAAAAACAAAATCGAATCTGGGTATCTTCGTATGTTTGTTATAGATTTGCTTATATCCAACAGATGCTAGTTAGTGTTTAAGATCAGGCAAAAACTTGTTTTCTGAATAGCGCTTTCCAGTTAGTTAGTTCCCTCTTAGTGCATTGATGTAACACTTCCTACTCCTGTTTGTCGACAGTTGAAACTGTGCTCTTTAAAACAATGTTTACTGAACATTAACAAATAGGAATATATTTTTATGGGGATGCAACATTCTCTTAAATTAGTGTTAGAGGTTTAAACTGTGGCTATATTTCTGAGATGACGTATTATGATTACTTGTATCATTTACATTATTCGGATTGTTATCCTCATCTTCATTGTCATATTTCGGCCGTTGTACGCTCCGGACTAACTTCAGGCGACTGGAATTTCGAACCGGTCCCTTTATTTCGCCCACCGGAGTAGATTGTTCTAGTTAAATAGAAATAACTGAGATATCCGGAAGAGGCATAGCTCGAGAAACCAGAACAATCTACCCAGGTGGACGAAATAAAGGGTTCGGTTCGAAATTCCAATCACCTGAAGAACGACCGAAACGTTGTGAATATGGCAATGAAGTTGAGGATAAGAGTCCGAATAATGTAAATAATGCAAGTTTAAACTGTTGAGCATCAAATGGTTTTAATTGTAGTTTTTGCTAATTCGTGTTACATGACGGAAGACGTGAACTTCGGAACGTCTCCCTTCTGGAATTTCGCGCAGGGCCTCATTATATCCTCCTGCGTTCAAATAATGCTATTTTGGCGCTCAAGTTATTAACACAAGTTTCTAGATTTTCTTTATTCGGGAGAGGGGTAAAAGCTTTTACATGAATTAAAAATAGCATTACTCATTTGTTAATACGAGGGTCGTTCAATAAATAAGGTGAATTTTTCGATTTAGGACTTCTAATACAGATAGAAGCTTTCTTTATTTTTCAACGTAGTCTCCCAGCACTGTCGCACACTTTTCCCATCTGTGCACAAGCTTCCGTATTCCCTCAGCGTAAAAATCTTTGGACTGATGTCTCAGCCAGTCGCTCACAACACGTTTGACTTCATTGTCACTTTCAAACTTCATGCCTCTCGTGAACGCTTTCAAGGGACCAAACAGGTGAAAGTCTGAAGGGGCAAGGTCTGGGCTGTAAGGGGAATCAGGGAGCAGTTCCCAGCCCAGCTCGTCGATGGTCTGCACTGTTTGAGCTGCTGTGTGAGTCCTTGCGTTGTCGTGATGCAAGATGACTCCTTCTGACTGATGACCCCTGCGTTTGTCCCAACAGATAAGCTCAAAGTCCTTGCAATGTCATCCACTGTCACCCTTCTGTCAGACTGAATGAGGTCATTGACTGATTCGATCACCTCAGGAGACCTCACTTCTGTAGGCTTCCCAGGCCTGTCTTCATCCTCAACACTGCTCTTTCCTTCTTTAAACAATTTAGCCCACTTGTAGACATTTATTTGGCTGAAACATGTGGCACCATACACAGTTGACATTCTCGAATGAATTTCAACTGGTTTACACCCTTCAGCAACCAAAAACTTGATAACTGACCGCTGTTCAATCCTGGAGCATGCTTCTTGGTCGGCCAGCTTTGTTAATCGCCAAAGCTCTCAAAGTTTGTTTTTTTTAATCTGCAAAAGAAATTAAATCCATGTGAAAAAGAAGTAAAACAAAAAAAAAATTAAAAAGAGTAAGCTTCTATCTATATTAGAAGTTGTTATACCGAAAAATTCACCTTATTTATTGAATGACCCTCGTATATTCTTATCCGATCTGCTATTAATTTGCGTTACAAAAAAGGAGATTTAAATGGTGGTTTATGAAGAAAAACAAATGACACAAAGGCGCTATTGAAAATCGTGTCTTTCATGAAAAGGTGATCATAGCTCTTCTCTGATTGTTCTTCCTTATTTTATGCACAATGTTTTAGTATTTTTACAACATCGACGATCATATCACTCAACTTCTGACATTTTACCGTCCCATTTTTGTCTTTATTCTGCCATCCATTTACGTATTCCCCTGAAGTAAGCTTGCCTTCAATATGTGCTGTGATGTTAGATTCTCTATGACCTCTCCTCTCAGTATGTCTCACATACATTTTACTTGTCACTTTCTGATTCCCGACAATACTTATCTCTTGTATTGTCCTTATACCTTCCTCGTTACACATATTTCACTCCATATAGTATTATATACAGTCGTCGATAGTGATTTACGTTTTGTATCATTAAGTCTTTTCGAAACAAAAAAAAAAATAATGATTTACCGTAACTTTGTCCAGTTTTTTTCTTCGTCGGCTAGAAAGGCTGTTAACGTCGATAGGACTCTCAAGAACTCAAATCGTTGCATTTTAAATCCATATTCGGAGGTGGGTTGATGAAAAGGATACAAGCCTTTGGACGAAGACATTAATATGAAATGAATACATAAGACAAGACCCGAATTTGACCAGCGATCAACGATATCACTTTTCGCGCCGAGAACGCTCCCCATTTTGCATCTTTAGACATTTCGCGCGGAGAATAACCTTTATATGTAGGGACTTCCCATTCCAACAGATTTTAAAACATGACAACTTATAATTCATGAATTCTTGATGAAGCCTTTCTTCCGGTTTGGTTTATTTTCTTTTCCGGTATATCAACCTCCATGGGTTATTTAATGTCGGCAAGAGTTTTAGGATAGGTACGCACGACATACCTAGCGGCCCTAAGCAAGTGGATGACAACATGGTCTGGGGGAGGTGGCAGAGGGAAGGAACGTGTTGAAAGCTGCAAGAGATAGGCGATCATGGCTCTCCACCTTTCTCTATGTCCTGAAAGTACACGGCACATAGAAAGACGTAAAACTAGAAAATGTATTCTTGGTAAGATATGTTTACAGATCAGGATTAATTGGCGATTTTTGTAGAGAGGGTTTTTGTCGAGTCTAATGTATTGCTGGTATTTTTTTTTCTAAAAATATATTGATGATAATATTTTCACAAATGCATTGCTTACTTTTTAAAGAAAAATGTAATGCTGGCATTTTTACTACGAAAATCTGTTTTTATACTTTCATAGTGTTTTGATTCCAGTTTGGGGGTTAACTATTTGCCCATAGGTGGGACCCAAACAAGTGCTACCCCCCCCCCCCGGATTCGAGTGAACCTAGAAACAACAGCAATTAAGAGGTGGTTCTACGCTACTCAGAACCACCCGATCAGAGGCCTTGCTTTCCGATATATTTTATGGTCGTACATAGGACGTTTTTTTTCCAGATTTCCACTTTAATTCCATAGAAAAAATATATCTTCATTCTCAGTATAATAAACTTATTCTCTCAGTAGCATTTTCTGATTAGTGATCGTCTATTTTTGTCTGGATTTTCAATTAAATTCTACAGAAAAATCAATTAGCAATGCGACATTATCACTATAACCGTTCTACGCTCTATTTTACGTTTGCATTAATTCACTGACCATTGCCAGTCCATTTGACCAGCTTTACAATGCATTACTATACCAACAGCAGTGCGTTTACAATAAACAAGTAAAAGTCCCTCTCGTTGTATTTTATAACAGTAGAGCAAACTGGGTAAAAATAGGTTTGTAACTTTGAGTAACTAGTAAAGTTTGATCTCTCCAAATTTCTAAGATGAAGTATTGTAATTGTTTACACTATTTACATCATTCGGACTGTTTCCTCCTCTTTACTGTCATATTCACGACATTTCGCTCCGGTCTTCTTCAGGTGATATACGTTGGAATTTCGAACCGAGGCCTTTATTTTGTCCACCGCGGTAGATTGTTCCAGATCCACCTGCCATGACACTTCTAGATATACCAGGTTCATTTATTTCTGTTAAGTAACTCAATTCTCTAAAGTGTTGTTCACCCCCTCTGTGGCCAGATATTGAACTCACAAATGTATTCACTAGGCGATGTTGAAGGAATCCAGTGACTTCACCTAAAGAGGTGTGAGTTAAATACCTGGCTACAGCAGAGGAGAACAATCTATCCCGGTGTACGACATAAAGGGTTCGGTTCAAAATTCGAACGTATATCACCTGAAGAAGGCTGGAGAGTACGACGGCCGAAACGTCGGGAATATGACAATAAAGATGAGGAAATTAGTCAGAACGATGTAAATAATAATTTTTTATCATCGCCGAACTGACCATGAGTTCCCACCAGTCACGATAAATTCATTGCACAGTTAAAGTTTTGAGCGTCTGTTGGAATTCATACATCGCTAAAAATATTGGAAAATGCACAAGTTCTTACACTGCTCCAGGAAGTAGTTGCACTTGTCATTCTGTACGTTTACACGTGTCAGATGTTAGCGAATATCTAGTAATGCTGACATAATCAGGAGCTTGTATCACTTTTCAGCCCTAACATATTTGAAGTAGCTTTATGCGGTCTTGTGGGTAAGGAATTATTTTTCCATTCTCCTAAGCAATTCCTATAGTCGGAACATCGCATGCCTATCGCTAGTCAATTGTTTTTTTTATGTCAGACGTTCAGAGGAACTACAAACTTTAGTTGTTTTTTTTTTTGTTTTTTTTTTAAGCTTCTCACCCGAGGCAAGGCTGGAAGCCACTAACACGCAAGGGGTTACAGAGGATTTGGAGCGAGAGCAAACAGGAGTGTTAGAGGAAAGGATGTGGAGAAGGATAGAGGATAGATCAAGGCAAGTGGAGATGTCGATTGACGTTACACTTAAATAGTTGGAGATCATAGTCATCAGGGAAACAGGAATGAGGAAGGGAGTTTCATAGGCGTGAGGTGCGAAATATCAAGCCATTGGAGTAGAAGAGACGTCTACATTTAACAGTTTCAACAGCGAAAGGGTGGGAACGGGATGCCAGCCTCGTAGGTCTCTTGAATTCATGGAGCCTGGGAACCAGCGATAGCAGCTCATCGGAGCAATTACCATGGAAGTATTTATAAAAGAAACAGAGAGGCGACGGTGCGTCTGTGAGAGAGAGACTGCAGACGAGAAGCCAGATCAGGGCCAATTACATTGCATACCCGTCTCTGCAATT
The DNA here is from genome assembly GCA_964036315.1 of Acanthosepion esculentum. Taxonomy (NCBI): domain Eukaryota; kingdom Metazoa; phylum Mollusca; class Cephalopoda; order Sepiida; family Sepiidae; genus Acanthosepion; species Acanthosepion esculentum. The sequence continues at coordinate 47,307,303 of OZ038506.1, read as the reverse complement.
ACATTGCATACCCGTCTCTGGATCTTATCAAGAATCTTGAGGCAAACAGAAGGGGCTCCAGACCATATATGGCAGCAATAATCCATGCAAGGGGGGATGGTTGCTTTGTCAATTTGGAGGATCGATTCAGGGGAGAAGAATTTCCACCAGTTTAGAGATTTACAACTAAGAGCAGCCATGTCATGTACACAGAGAGAGGAGAATCATAGGCATTCCCTTCGTTTACCATTGGTAAAAAAGATCAATTTAGGCAGCTTCTTCACAAGCGCCGCTGCTTTGCGGAATGGACACCCGCGAAAATGTTTCTCGATCCCTACAATCTTATACTACATATCCTTATAATATACACTTTTTATCTCCACTTTTAACTTCTCTGAAACAGCCTCTTTTAGTAAATCTCTAACTTGAGTGGCTCTTACACCTTGTATTGTGTGAACGGTAGCGTAAAATACGGCACAAAGCACACGTATAGGAAACTCTGTGCTCATTTAACTTGCACTCTGCGTTAATAATCTCTGAAGCAACTTTGATAAGTATTTTTTGTTTATTTGAAAAATTGTGTTTCATTTATTTTTTATTGGTTAATGACTTAGCAACCTTTTATGGGTTTATTTAAAACCGAAAAAGATTTTATTTGTAAGAATAATTCTTATTTTTTCTATTGAATACAGCATTACAAATAACAATATTTCTAGATAGAATTCTTATTATTTAAGCCATAACAAATGGGAGAAGATACTTACACCTTTTCCAACAGCATTGCAAGTAGGATAATGCAACAATCTCGACAAGGATTCGAACTCAGCTCTTCGATATCTCATTCTGAGCCGTTACCCGTTAAACCACCTGAACATGCTTAAAACTTATGTGTTTGGGTTTATTTTGTTTAACGACATATCAGTCTCATTGGGTTATTTAATTCCGACAAACTTTTTAGGATAGGTTTGTATAAATAGAATATATATTCTTTGTACGAAATCAGTTTGTAGATCAGGTAGCTTATGTTGTTTTACAGCATATCAACCTCAATGGGTTTTTTAATGCCGACAAGATTTTTAGGATAGATTTGTATAAATAGAATATGTATTCTTTGTACGAAATCAGTTTGTATATCAGGTTTCATTGACGTATTCTTATGAAGAGGTTTTTGTTCGACAGGTTGGTCTCATTGATGTATTCTTTTCAGATATACAGTTTGTAGAGAAATTGATTTTATTGTCATTCTCATTTCGTTTATATTTTTGGCATCGGTCTTTTAAGGAACATGTCATCCATTATTGCTTTTTCCAAGAGCTCATATATGTCGTGTATATTATAGTATTTTTTTCTTGAGAGAGAAAGATCTGAACACTCGGTTAATAGATGTTTAATGTCGTTTCATGTGCTTGGCATACTGGGTAATGTTCCTTGTTTGGCGAGTGGGTTATTTTTGTGTGGCCAATGCGTAAGCGGCCAGTACTATATCTTCCTTTCGAGATTTTCTGAAAGCCGACTTCCATTCTCCTAGTTTGGGCTGCATTACGAAGAATTTATTGTGTGGTTTATCCTCCCAGCACCGTCGACATTCCTTTCCGACATACTTGTTAATTACGTCCTTGTGTTTAACGCTTATTTGGCTGCTAGGTTAAATCTTGTGTAATTTCCCATTTAATACGATAATTGGCAATACAAAATATTGATAATCGTCCATGCGAAATATTTATGGCAAAAGTTGCAGTTTGATGATCACACCCTAAATTTAATAATTCTGCGCAAAAATGACCATTGATCATCCATCATGTGGATAGATTCCATGTTAGTGAAAATTATATTTAGACAAAGAGAGAAATATCAGTGATTAGATAATAAATTATGATATATTTCATTTTTTTAAATATGATGTAAAGTTTACATGTATTTTTATGATGGAATACTTATTTAATTTTTTTACTTATGCTGTAATACATACTCTGTTACTGATGAAAAAGATAAAGTTTATTTAGAAATAAATACATACATTGTTATTTATGATTGCATACTTTTCTTTGAATGCATATATTCTTAATTAGTTTGGAATATATATATATATATATATATATATATATATATATATATATATATTAGTTGGAATGCATATATTTTTACGCAACGATGTAAATAGTTGCATAAATTCTTAGATGCAATGGAATATATTATTTTTCATTTGGGATGGAATACATATTTTTTTGTACTTAAAATTGAACATATTTTGGGGCTGAAAGTGGAATCAAATTTTTACTTAGTTTGTTATAATTAGGGTGTAATACATATTGTTTTACTTACAATGTAATACTTTTTTTTACATCCGATTGAATATATATATATATATATATATATATATATATATATATATATATATAATGAATATAAACTTATGATGGAATGCATGATTTTCCTGAAGTGTGGATTAAGAGGTGGAAATAATTCGATAACGCAATCATGAAACATTGTTTTTCTATGAATAAAAGCTTTAATAAACGTTAAATAACAAATGCATCAACTTCATATTCAAATCAGCTAATAACTTTGTAATATATTCCATGCAGCTTTCCTGCCCGTTCTAAAATGGGAAACTTTAAATATCAGTCTCTAAATCTCACACATAATCATGAGAATATACAGTAGTCACTTATTACATTCATTCCATGGTAAAATATTCATCAGCAGGACGTGTAGATAGTTATGTAATTCTTTTAATAACATGATGCAACCAAACAAATGAATTTATTTATTATACACGGCCTACTTTGAGCAGGAAAATTGGTTGAATTTTTTTTTTTTTACATTTCGTCATCCATGTGTGTGAAATGTAGGCTTTTACTCTTAAACGACGAATATCGTTAATTGATATTTCAATGGTGATCAGCATTGAGTATTTAAACTTTTTTTGCCAAAGATACGAGTATGATTGATTAATTAAGGATTTCTGTTTAAATGACTAATTGGCAAATGATGGTTAATTACTAAGATTCATGTCATTTGCTGAAGTATTTGCCTGCAAATAAAGCTGGAAAAAAAAACAGGCAAAAGACAATGCTGTCTTTGCATTCATTCTTTTCGAAGAGAAAAGTGGCCAAAACTTGTGACATCTTCATTATGCATTGAATACTTCAATGCCTAGCATTTATCTTCTTTCGCTTCTTCTTTATTTTTACTAATTAAATTAAACTAAATTGATTTTTACGGGTTTTGTATATAAGAAAATAAGCAGAGAAACGTATCCCTTATTTAATGCGTTTCGTGTGCAAAACTTTTTCCCACCGTTTAAAGGTGAAAACAAATCGATCAGGAAACGGACTAAAGGCGGGAATGAAACAAAAGGGAGTTAAATACTATTAGTGTTAAAAGAAGGGCGTGATAAGATTAGGGTAAACTGTAGCGAGACCAATAATGAACAAAGGAAAACAATGGACGACCGATACGTTTGTGTAGTCAAGTAAAAAAAAAAAAAGAAAAAAAAGCGCAGTAATTTGCGCTGACCTCATGCGTTGTTTGAAATGCCGGTGCCGCCTTTCGATTGTTCTTTTCCACGCTTCGCAACAGAGTTGATCCGGTGATTGGAGGCGTAAAATGGTTTGCGAGAAGAAGACAAAAAATAAAAACGAAGAGTAACGGTATCAGCTTGAAAGATTTGAATACATCACAATGTGGCTGGCTGGCTGGCGGTTAAGCAGAGATGAATGCCCAGATCCTTGTTGGGAATTAAATCTCTCCGTTTGATTCGATCACACCAGAAATGTTTGATGAACGAGAAAAAACATACCAATGGACAATCCATAACCGTGAACTGGGCACTTGCTTTCGCAAATCGTTCTTTCTTAGAACTCAGCTTTGATTAAGTAATTAAATTATATAACAACCTACACGGTATTTCCGGAAATTACTATCTCATCTTCGTATGAAGGAATGAAAACTCATCTCCCGGATTTGTTGTCCATAATTGTTTCGTGTTGCAAAAAAACATTTAACAAAGGACGATACCTCTGAAGTCTAAGTCTGTCAAATATCGTACATGATTGGGCGGCCATGACTTTTTCAGTTGATGTGGGACAATCTTTCTGCAATAGGGATTTTCCAAGCGTAGCTTACATGTGGCACAAGGCCGAAAGTACGGGGCACCTAGTGAGTATCAATCTCACGACTAAGTCGTAATTGTTCTAGTGAGACATGCTTTCTAACCATTACACTGCCTCGGTGTGCCGAAATCTTTCTGCAATAGACTGGTTGCCAACCAAGTTTATAATTCCCAGTCTGCTATGAGAATAGATGGATGCTTATGCCAAATATATTTCCGCCTAAGTGAATATAACGAACCCAACTGGAATTTGAACTCGGCTCTCCAACTTCTCAGTACGAGCCGGTATCTATTACACTACCCTACACATCTAAATACTAGTTTGCCTCCATAGCTTTGAATTTTCAGTAATTCAAGGATTCTTTTGATTTGTGCCTTGTAGTCTTGGATATATATGGTTGCATTAAAAGTGTAAAATAGTTTAAAGTAAATAAGAACTTGTTCATCGGCAGTAATGTTTGGCAGGCTATGTTCGCAGTAGTAAGATCAAACCAAATCCATATTATTTGTACATATGATGTGTTGCTGACAAGGACTTTAATTCCAGACAGAAACAAAGTAAATAGAATTTTAAAAGCATCGACACGACATTTTATATCATATCACATATATAAGATTGAATTAAAGATAACACTATGGCAACTTGATAGATAAGCAAACTTGCGCCTCTATCTATTTATATGAGATAAACTATAGTTTTAAGGTATGCTATATTTATGGGTTGATGTACTCAGTATCCGGAATAGAGCGTATGTAAATATAAAAGTGGACATTGAAGTGTCAAAACCCAGCGGCGACAGTCTTCTTCATGCCTGACTTTTGCCATTAAGCATGGAACAGGATGTCGCATCTGGATGTTTAATTCAATGTCCACTTTATACAGTGTAACCCGGATATAAGAGACCCAGATATAAGATAAACCCGGATATAAGTGATTTTCTCTGGTCCCAAATTAGAACCTGTGTTAATGTATATATAATAGACCAAACCCGGATATAAGAGCCTTCTCCGGTCCCGACAACTCTCTTATATCCGGGTTACACTATATATATATATATATATATATATATATATATTGTGTGTGTGTGTAAGAGTGATAGATTCACAGAGAGATTCGTTCAAATAATCTAATGAAATTTGTAAATGTATACCTTCTTCACCCACTTATGGATAAATAGTAGCAGAGATTAGGCTCTATAAACTTGGTTGGTAACGAATCTAAGATGGAAGACAACTGTAAATCAGAAACCTGACGAGTCCTATTTGGGAATTTCCTGATAAACTATGTGTTCCATTACACTGTATTTAGCTATATATATATATATATATATATATATATATATATATATATATATATGTGCTGGTATGCAGAAAAATAGGAAAGAACACGTTAGGTAAATAATCCGGAGTTCTTTAGAATTTTTGCTTTTATTTTTAAAAAAGACAGTGCTCCATACAGGAGTAGAGCTTATATTATAATATTTTTTTTAATAAAATGTTTCCTTCGCTATATCTATCTATCTATCTATCTCTCTCTCTCTCTCTCTCTCTCTCTCTCTCTATATATATATATATATATATATATATATATATATATATATAAAGAAAGAGACCATGTGCGCTTCATATAGTTTAGAAAATACAGTAGAAAACGAAAGGTATACGATATGATCAGCACGAAAAACATTTGTTAATATTAACCACATGACAGAAATGAAGCATAAAGATTAAGGTTCCAAGTTCGGAATTTTCAGAGCCGCCTGTGTCCTTCATCATCTTTTGGAAAATCATTGTCAGAATATGGTGGGTGCGGAAAAATAAACTGAAAAAAAAATACGTTATTAACAATAAAAGTGGGGGAAAACATACAAAAATAGATGTGTTGTGAACAAGAGTGTATCAAACGGTTATATATGCGGCATATAAATGAAGGACATAGGCAGTGCTTTGATCTGAAAAGCGATGAACTCCACTAGGTCTGCTTTGCTCATGACAACTACATATGAATGAATAACTCTCCAGCATCGTGAACAGTGCTGACTAAATGCTCATTTGCATAGTGTTTCTATTAGCACAGCCGTTACTCAAAGTTACCTTTTGCTGCTTTTCGATTCGCCTAGCCTTCTTTCCTAAGAATATCCTTAAATGTGTATATATCTATTTCAGTTCGCAGCATTTTCTTTTACTTATTTTTTAATCATCGCGCCCTAAGCAAGGCAGCCATTTTGATAGTACGCAGAGGATAACAGGGAATGAAAGTGAAAGAAAAAAACTGAGAATAGGGAGGAGTGACATAATTTAAACTTCGAAGATTGTAGTTAGCCGAGAATCCAGTAAACGAAAGGAAGTTCCACTGGTAGGAAGTGCGAGAAAAGAAACTCTTGGAGTAGAAGTAGCGAGTGCATTGTGATCTTTCAACAGTAAAACGGTTGGACCTACATGCTAGTGTCGTAGCACGTTCTTTTTTTTTATGGTGACACTACACCACACCCATTCAGTTTTGCATACAGAGCCTTACCTGGAGTGATAATGTTTCAAGGCTGTTAATTGCGCATGAATCGTCAAGATTGGGTTAAACTATAAGATGTACTATAGTTTGTGATTCAGATTAACATCGGTGACATATCCGCATTTCTGAAGGTTGGCTCTACAACAAACAACAGCTGCTCGGAGGCGATTTAGTAGCATGCTTAAATTCATGTAGTCAGGGAACCAGGGGGAAAAAAGCTCGTCAAATCAGTCAAACCATGAAAATATTGGTAGAAAAAAAAGGGGAAGCATCGCCACGTCGGTGCGAAAATAACTGAAGTCGAGATACCTGGTCAGGATAGATTACATTATGGATCCTTCTTTGGATTTTGAGAAGAATCTGGAGTACGAACGCTCGGCCAGATATAGCAACAGTTTTCAATGCACGGACGGATTTGTAAAATATGCAATATTGATTTTTAATAGAAAATTTTTTTTGCCACAACACAGTGACCCAACATTCATTGCAGGAGATGTAGCAGTTGATTCCAACATTCCTTAAAACATATTCTTTCCAGCGTATGTCCAGCAGCTCTTCGTCCAACTACACTGTTCTCAATTCAAGTCAATCTTTCCACTGTGGGGATATTTTCTAAAAACAATGTCTAGCAAACACTTTCGTATAGGAGTTCAGATGTTACAGACATATTATCTGATTTCTTAATACTTGCTGTTTCGCCACACAGATAATTAATAGGCAACATGTCAGTTTTTTTACGCTTTGAATTGGATCGGAAAATTGATTAAACCGATAAAGAGCAATAATCAATAATTTCACTTAAGATTATTTTGAAAAATAATTACTTTTGTTTAAATAACTGATTTTCATAATTAAACAGCGAAAGTAAATTTTGTCATGTGTGCGTTTGTTTATGGGGATACAGATATAAAGTTTGTAAGTTTATCAAACACCTACTCTAAAGAGTCGAAAATCGATACAAACTCGTGAGTAAGTAAAATATCTTGGAATATGGGGAAGAGTTAATAAATGGCCTTAACAAATGCTGCAACCAAAAATTATATTTTACCGTTCTCTTGTATTAGCCATTTGAAAAATTTTGGTTGTACATTTTTTTCTTTCATGGGCGTACCCAGGCCGACTTGATTTCAATAGTGCGTTAGTGAAAATTACAGATACATCTCGAATTCCACTGCCAATTACGATGGATTATAGTTGGGGTAGGAGTGTGTGCAGAGGGATGAAGGGTCCCGGGCAAAGCCGAAGTCACCACCTTGTGTAGGGTGGTGTAGGTGAATGGGGTAGAGAGGTGAACAGTTTTGGAATCTTGGCGGCGGTGGAAAAAATTTTTTAAGTGGCGTTCTCTTTTTTGCCTATATCAAGGAGCCTTTTTTAAATGGAGATTTCTTTTTGAATTTATCAAGAAATCAGTCGTGCACCAATCACAAAGTAAATAAATAGTAAGCCCTAAACGAACGACAAACCTCATGCGCGCACACACTCCGAGATATATATATATATACACGCACGCACACACACACACACAGAAACACAGTTGAAACATGCACTTTAGGGTAAACAGTTTAGGTTGATGGAAGTAAGGGCTGAATAAAAATGTTTGATTATTAAATAGCAATGGAGAAGAGAAAATAACGGCAGAGAAGAAAGGATAATTGAAGACATCGGAGACGAAACCAACAAAAGAAAAACAAAAAAATTACAGTGATAACAAAAAATTAAATATTTGCAAACAGCTTCATGGCACAAGAGTTTTTGACTTACTTATATAGGAATCTTCATATGCTTCTTTCCAGGACCCGTAACTTCTATGCTGGCAGTTTCTTTTCTCGCACTTCTCGCTTGTCGAACTCCCTTCCGACTCCATGCTTTCCAGCCAACTTTAATCTGCAAAAATGTAAATTCTATCTACTGTCCTCCTGACTGCACTTTACTCTTTCTACTCATTAATAACGTTTCTGTTCCTAATTCCTTCACACCCTGTAACCGCTTGCGTGTTAGTGGCTGTACTGCCTTTAGGTGATAGGGATTAAAACAGGCAAACACACACACACACATATATATATATATAATATATATATATATATATATACAGGGAAAAGCTCCCGGCCTAGACTAGATTTTTTTTCTCATGTCCTTCTAACGTTAATTGCATTTTGCACATCTTCTCGAAACTTTGTCTAAGCTTTTATTTTCAGCAGTTTATTTTTTGGTTTTATGAAGATTTCTTGACACACACGCGCGCTTGATATATATATATATATATATATATATATATATATATATATATATAGTCTTAAAGTGTGCTATATTTATGGGATAAAGTGCTCAATATCAGAGATAGAGCGTGTGTAAATATAAAAGCGAACATAGAAGTCAACACTTAGAGGCGACAGTCTGTTTCATGCTAGATGCAATCATCGGGCCACGAGATATATATTTCATATATATGAAACATACACACACACACACATATATATGTTTGTGTGTGTTTCATATAGGTTGATGTATATAAGGCTGAGCATTTTTCTCAAGATTGTTAGTTCACTATACAATATGGATAAAGTTAATGTAATTAATGGCTAACTCACTTTGATAAGAGATTAAGAATGACCACTCTCCGAACGACACGGTCCTTGTTTTTATTAATTGTACAGTCTATATATTGTATAATTATACAATATGCGTGTGCGTGTTATTGGTATATTTATTATCGTCCACATTTGTATATACTGTGTGGCAGAGTTTAAGTAATTGGGTGAGGAATTCTTTCTAAAGATGCGACTTCCATGCCCTCTGTCAGATGACGTAATTATATCACCTTCTATTCGCCTCTTTGACCATTGTCAAAAATCGGGAGTAGAAAATGGCTCAAAATTTCCTGAGCTGCTTCGTTTCTGCTGCCCCTCTCTTTATTCCTTTACTCTCGCCCTCTCCAATTCTCTCGTCCACTTTCTCTTTCTCTCTCAACTTTCTCAACTGCAAATCACCAAGTGTAAATTGTTCCTCATTCTTCACAAAATTGAGGGACTACGAAGGTCACTCATTACGTTACTCACCGCGGCAACGAAATAGAATTTCAAATTCGGTGTTCTGCTCAAATAATCCTCGTACATCATATTAGACTTCACAGCCATATTAACGTTTATAATAGACTGACGTCTATACACCATAACGAGTTTTCTAGATTTCATGAGAATAGAACAAAGTTGGAAATAAATACCTTTGTTCTGTCACGTATCATCTGAGGTCAGCTGGAAGCCATTCATTGGAGAATTCCTAAGCATTACCTCAGCCCCGTACGAAACGCAATTAGATAGAATATAATACACATTTATTTTGTTATAATGGAAGCAGCCTGTTGGCTTCATATAAAATGGACTCGGCTTATGAGTTTCGTGTTTTTACGAAGACTTTCTGTAAAGGCGTTTTCAAGCCACTAAGATGCAATAGGTTAATCAATGTGAAAATAAAGAAAGCCAGAGAGAACAATAAAAGAATAGTAATGAATGTGATAATAGATAATGACTGATATCGTATTTTATTAATGAGTATACGTTACGTTTGGTTTTAGACGTTTTTAGCATTAAACAATAAAAACCTTGTTTGGAAGTAATAATGTTTTTTGTATTTCCAGGTTTAAACTTTGTTCAACTTTTAACACACACACAGACACAAGCACATATACACGCACACGAATATATATATATATATATATATATATATATATATATATATATAGGCACGATGGCGAATGTGACAGCGGCTGGGACTGAGGAATCCATTACATTCACTTACGTGCTAATACCCTTGGGAAAGGCATGAATCCTCTTATCATCCTAGATATGGCAAACCCGGATATAAGAGAAACCCGGATATAAGATACTTCTCAGGTCCCGGCAACTCTCTTATATCCGGGTTACACTGTACTAAAAAAAATAATCTGTGGAGAGCCAAAATCGCCTAAGTTCTAAAGGGAGATTTATTTTAAAAAAAAACTTTTTGTTGTCTTCAAGAAAATAATTCTCTTAAATTCTTTTACTTACTAAATACAGTGTAACCCGGATATAAGAGAATTGTCTCTTATATCCGGGTCTCTTATATCCGGGTTACACTGTATTGATTTAATTAGAGTTATGTTCCGCTGAAGAAAATAGGTACGATTAGGAATAAATTTTAGTTCGTACTTATTCCATTTTGTTTCTATTGTTAGAATAGCAAAAAAGGCCAGAACATTTATGATGGAAGAAATATTAATCAATAATTCTAACCTACCTGCGGGTTATCTTCTCACTTGTCATTTCGCATGCCTCTTTTAAGAATGTTTAGAATTTGGTCCGTTTTAAATGATGCCATTAAAAATAAAAAGTAATTTGAAAACATAATTAACATATCAAAAAATATACCTCTTACTTCCAACTCATACTGGTTTAAATTTAAAAATCCGCCACAATTGAAAAATGAACAAAGCTTGAAAAGTTTTTACTCACATCATGATAATAAGACCTTACCGCAATAATATAGGCTTTTGTTTAAGAAATCTGAGAATAAGAAGAACTGAATTCTTGTAGACAAAGAATGTATTGAAAATACATTTAAAATCTTATGTTATCCGAGGTATTTCAAATAAAACGCTGAAAGAAATGTATATGAAATCCACAAAACCAGAACAGAAGGAGGAAATATAATCGATAACATTAAAACTAGACATTGTCTAATTTAATATTCTGAAACACGTAAGATGGAACGAAATATACCAGAGTCGTTCAAAAATTTCTCAGCCTCACCCAGAAGGAAGAGCCATAACTGAACATTTTTGTTGTGGCAACACACTACCACTAGAAAAACTAAAGTCAGAATTTTGTCTTAATTTCTGTGCAGGTGAGGCCCATACAAAGGTGATGGGTGTTCTTACAAATCTAAAAATCGACAAAACAGGAGCCCGAGCAGTCAAACATTATCCACAAAAGAAATGTATGACACTCAAGGAAATCTAGGAAGACATGGTACAGACACTTGCTGCGGAATTTAAGCTAGGCAGGGACAGCATAGAAGATGACTCTCAGTCAGGCCGCCCCAAAGCCCCAATAATTGATGAACATATTGATGCCAATTACCATATTTGTTTTTTTGGGTTTTTTTTTTTAAATGGCAGACGTCTTACTGTCCAGCTATCTGCTGGACAGTAAGACGTTCTGGTTCGATCCATAATGATTAAACTGGGATCTTGGGGGTGAGCAAGCCGTCTGAATGCTGACACAGGAACTGAAAATGGTTGAAATTTCCAGGTCACTAATACTGACTCGTGTCTAGGCTGACCTTCAGAATTTTCAACGCACGAAACTCTCAAGAGGAAATTCGGGTTCACCACTTTGAACCCGAATCAAAGATCCAAAGGTAAGCGGTGGAAGCACTCTGGTTTTCCACCTCGGAAGATATTCATGCAGGCAGCATCAGATGACTTCTGTCTTTTCTTTTTTCATTCTTAAGATGTAATCATGATAGACTACCTGGAAAACAGACGAATATTAATGGAAAGTAAAATGCATCAAAATTGGAACAACCAAAGGAAGCAATCAAGGTAAAAAGCAAGGGAAAGGTGAGGACAGGTGTGCTCCTGCTCCAGGATAACGCGCCTGTTCACATTGTTCAGGCTGAAGTAGCTGAAGCAGCCTACTCTGGTTTTGAATTGCTACACTTATTTACCAGACAGAGCTCCATCTGACTTATTCCCTGTTTCCTAAACTCAAATCCCAAATGCGTTGTCGCCATTTTAGAAATAATGATGAGATCATATGTGCTGTGGAGGAGTTTTTAGAGAAACGGGACGCCATCTTCTTTCTGATGGTATAGCAATGCTTAAGCATCGTTGGACCATATGCATTGATGTCAAGGGGCACTATATTGAAAAATAGTTAAAAACTGTCTTGTGGGTGAGGCTTAGAACAATTCTCCTAGGTGAGACATAGAACTTTTTGAGCAGTCCTCATAGACATCTGTTTATTTTTTTAACGGCATATAAACTCCTTATGGGTCATGTAATACCGAAATTTAATTTTCTTGGGAGCATTAATTAGTATTACTGATAATTTTTTTTTTTTTGGTTATAAAAATGTATTGCTGTTAATTTTTTTTTTTATATGAAAATGTATTTCTGGTATTTGTACTATAGTTTTATTGTAATTTCATCGTGTTTTGACCCAGTTTGGTGGGGTTAATTTTTTCCCATAGCTGGGACCCTAAAAAGTGCTACGGCCCAAGGGTCACGGTGAACCCTCGTAGATTATTTGAATAGAAACATTGTCACAAATTAATTAAAAAATGTTAATCTACATTAGAAACATGATTAAAAACAGAAGAAGCTGAATAATTCCTCGCAGAAAAAATTTAAATTCTTCCAAGATTTAGAGAAAAGAAATGAGGATTATAAAATGGTAAATAAAAGGAAAGAAAACTCAATTGTTTGCCACTAAAACTTTCGTGATTAAAATATCGATCTGGCAGAAATCCAGGTTAATAAAAAGTTAATATAATTTGCTCAGCTGAACATTCGATTGAATTTTGACGATTATTATATTTTTCCGGGACGTTAATTACTTAATATACTGTAACGGAAAGTGTCTCCCATGTATGCTGATGGCATAACAAAGTTTTATTTACATTATTTATATTGTTCGGACTTTTATCCTCGTCTTTATTGCCATATTCATGACGTTTCGGTCGTTGTACCTTCCGGCCTTCTTCCGGTGATGCGAATTTCGAACCGAACCCTTTATTTCGTCCACCGAAATTTGTTCTAGTTCCACACGCAATGCCTCTTCCGGATGTCTCCGTTATCTCCCTTTGACACAACTCTCCAAGTTTTTGTTTACCATTGCAGTGGACATGTATTGAACTCAGAACACTTTGAGTCAAGTTATTGGATCTAACCAACGCTTTTATCCAAAGGGCCATGTGTCCTGATTCTGTTTCACTCCCTGTAACCCCTGAGTTATAGTGGCATTGTTGCCTTGTGTGAAACTATAAAAATATAATAAAAATCGGTGATATGCTGTGAAAATGGTGGATCAGTTTCTGACATCTTCTCCTGTCTACTTGGAATGCAACGTATTCTATCTCTTAGTCTGGCTACCACTTAAGGCTATACAGAGACTAATCTTACTATTTAATCAATAACGGTTGATGTCGAAGAGATAGATTCATGCCTTTCCCATGGGCACTCGTTCGAAAGTGAATGTCATAGACTAACATGAAATTTTATATTGGTGGCAGATTTCAGTTTACGCTCCGATAAACATCACGCTAGCCTCATATCCTGTTGCTGCTTTTTACATTGCATACTTCGTGCCGCAGTCATTAAACGAGACAGTTCTTTACTGAGGCGAAAATGCGTAGAATATGCACTGATTACTGAGTCTTTACGTTGAATTTGAGTCTCCGTTTTAGAATAATTCGTCTTCCTTAAAAGATATTCTCTTGTCTCTGTGTGATATTTAAAAATTACAATAATAAAAACGCTTTGGGAAACTAACTGAAATCGGGTGAGACATGCGTCGAGACATGTCGGAGGCCACACATTTTAAAATTGAGTGTCACTATATCTTGAGCCTTTCCGCTTGGTTCGTAATGATAAGCGACTTTTTCGTTTATATTTCCTTTCGCCATACAAACAGAGAATTCCATCACTGGGAATATTACTTTAGTCTAAAGTTCTTGTTAAGAAGGAAACACCTTTTATAGATGTTTTTTTTTTTATGATTTTGTCATTCAATTACCTAAAATTGGAGTAAAATTCTTTTTCGTTCGACTTAATATGTACAATGTGAAGTGTTTTCCTGGAAAAATACATTGCGTTTAGATTTTGAGTCGTCGGTCCATATGTCAGTGGAGAATTGCTTTAGATTTCTTAATTTAGATAAATCGCTTACAAGATAAAATGCAAACAGGGAGATGCAAATTCAGTCTCCGTTTTTTTCTTTTTCTACTTCCTTTTTAACACAATATTTTATTGTCTGCCGTCTCTATTTGTTGCTTTACCTCTCTCTTTGCGTTTTCTCTTTCAGCCTCTCTTTGCGCTTTCACTTTCAATCTCTCTATGTGTTTGCGTTTTCAGCCTCTCTATGTGTTTGCGCTTTCGGCCTCTCTTTTTGATTGCGTTTTCGGCCTCTCTTTTTGATTGCGTTTTCAGCCTCTCTATATGTTTGCGCTTTCGGCCTCTCTATGTGTTTGCGCTTTCGGCCTCTCTATGTGTTTGCGCTTTCGGCCTCTCTATGTGTTTGCGTTTTCAGTCTCTCTTTGTATTTGCGTTTTCAGCCTCTCTTTTTGATTGCCTTTTCAGTCTCTCTATGTGTTTGCGTTTTCAGCCTCTCTATGTGTTTGCGCTTTCGGCCTCTCTTTTTGATTGCGTTTTCGGCCTCTCTTTTTGATTGCGTTTTCGGCCTCTCTTTTTGATTGCGCTTTCGGCCTCTCTATATGTTTGCGCTTTCGGCCTCTCTATGTGTTTGCGTTTTCAGTCTCTCTTTGTATTTGCGTTTTCAGCCTCTCTTTTTGATTGCGTTTTCAGCCTCTCTTTTTGATTGCCTTTTCAGCCTCTCTATGTGTTTTCGCTTTCTCTCGTTCTCTCTGTCAGAAAAAGCGCGTTCTCTTATGTATCATCCGCAAAAGGGGCCTTAGAATTAAAATGTATTTGTCTCGAGTTCCATTGCTTATGTTCAATGAACGACGGCAAAACAAAGAGAGTTGCTTTAAACAACACGAGGTGTTCGACGAGACGGTGTCAGGATAGAGCCATTATTAATTTAATATTTTTATTTACTGGAAATTTAAGCATTATTTCCAATCTTCACTGTTGTCTAATAGCCAAACACTAACGGTCTGAATAGTTACAATAGAACGTAACTTCAAATAAGAATAAACATTATCGTAAAAAATATATTAATTATTGATAATGTTTTTTTAAATGAAAAAACAAGATGTATAGAACACACGCTCAAATCCTGTATAAAAATTCATCTTATCTTCATGATATTTGTATCTTTGGTAAGAAGAAAAATGTTAGAGTGAATTCTGACATAAGAAATTTTGTTTAAATAAAAAGATCGACACTTCATTTCATTTGTGTAGATGACGAAGTGATAAAGGGAAGATACCGCGCAGAGGTTTACTAATAAATGTTGATTTACCTCCCTTAGCACGCTATTTTTATTTTGGAAGGAATATTTAACTTCCATAAGGAATGGCTTACATGCCACTTTTGGTTGTGAATCCATTCATCAATTGCAGATTATATAGCGGTCACATACTTTATTTTATTCGTATGGAAGATCGTGTCACGTAATAATTTGCATGAGATTTTCAGTACCGTAAAACAATCTGCTAATTCGCGCATTTCAATACAGTTTTCTGTGCGTACTTAATCAAGGGATGCTCCATTGTATGGAAAGCTCGGGTGTTTTTTATCAATCAAAATTCGTTTTATTTTATTCGGCGAAATCTCAAAGAAATATATTCTAGAAACATAAAATATACTAATTTGTGTAGGAAAAAAATATTTGGAATTTTATTGAAACTTTAACGAGGACATTAGAAAATACGCCCAGCCTCTGAAAAGAAAAAGAAATCTGAACATATTAAAATATTTCAGAAATCATTACTTTCATTTTCGTGGCATAGTTTTAAAAGATTATTTTCCTACAGCAGTGTTGTAACGTTTAAAAAAACAATGTAATTGGGGATTTTGTTAATGGAAAAGTGTAATTCTAAGTTACTGTGTAGAGAAATTGTTTTAAAAATAATTTATTATGAGCTTCAACAACACAAATATTTCTGTAATTTTTCAGGCATTCATCCTTCAACACTTCCATTAAGAGTTTAAAAAATATGAGCGGATTTTAATCAGTGTTAGCATAATACAAAAACGACTACTCCCTTAAAGATGTACCTGTTTAACAACCTACACAATGCCAACCAGTTAAAATATCTCATTAAATAAATAAGATAAACATCTTAGCCGATCTGTATTATATATTTTACCAAATATTAATACTGATATCTTCCTTTTTTTTTAAAAAAAAATCATTTTACTCCAAGCAAGGCAATAAAGTCATTAAGATGCAACGGATTAGTGACTGTGAGAGAATATAAGGAAAAGAAAACAATACAAGAACAGGAATAAGAAGACACAAGACAACGATTGACATTCAGCTTCAAAATTTCAAAAATTTAGATGCAAAGTCGCCTGGAAAGCCAAAAACCAGAAAAGAGTTCCACAAGTGAGATGTGCGAGAGAATAAACTGTTACCGTAGAACTTACGGTTACATCTAGCCATTTAAAATGTAAAATGATGAGACCTTGCCGACAATCTGATAGTGTGACACCCAACCCTCCTCTGTCCTGGTCAGGGCACCGTTTGTGACACCCGTACTGGTCGCGGTGCACTTGTGACACCCGTCTTCTTTTTCAGTCACGACGCCAATATGTGACGTCGGTCCTTTGTGACGGGCTAACCCTGGGACATCGGTTGAAGTCTGGTTGGGTTCTAGCACCAACTTGTCGTACTCGGCTCGCTTCCAACGCCTGGTCACCGAAGCAACTGCTTTGATCTCGATTCAACCCACCCACGTTGGGGTTTTGATCTTAGGTTGACGAGATCAATCAAACGTCGGGCCGTAGTGCCAGCCGAATCCGGGTCAAGGTGATACTGCACAATAAATGTAGACAAAAAAAAAAAAAGCACAAACAACAACTTCAAGGCGAGCGACTGGTTAGGAATAGTGATTAATTTTATGTCGGTTTGTTGAGTTACAGGAGTGCGTCTCTCTCTTTCTTTCCCAGCCCGAAGAAAAAAAAAAAGTGAATTGTAACACTTTTGCGTTCCTTAACTAGTTCTGGATATCTGTATGGAGAATATAATTCAGACTTCTATAATTTGTTCTTGGTTAGAAGTCTAATTCGGAAACTTGTTTTGGTGGGAAATCTAAACTCGGACTTCAACAAATCTGTTCTTGGTTAGAAGTCTAAGTCGGAAGGCATGGAATCGTGCGGTCACCTGTGCGAGGCGCGTCTCTCTGTCTCGACTTTCCTCGACGATCTCAGCTCTACTCTGCGAACTCGACGAAACACCCGTAGATGTTTGCTTATATGGACGCCGATCAAAACCTGGCGTGGGGTCGGACGTGGTGTGGCCACCACGTTGATTTCAAATCCCCAATAAGGATTTTCTTTGTTTTCGGCCAAAAATAATTATCATTTTCCGTATTTGGAAATCTTATTCCACTCCCACCCTCTTCTGCTCTCATATCGGTATCTCACCATACTTTAGAGGGCGTCAACGGTTTTCCCACTTCCTCGCAGTAACATCTCATACCTATCCTCTCAATGGGCGGTGGCAGGCCTCCTCTCTGCGTCACATGATCATCTCCGCCTGGCTATTCGGCCAATAGGCGTCAACTGATAATCTCAATTTTTATCCAACTTCACGGGATATGTTTTTTTTTTCTCAACCAGGTTTATCCGTCAACATTAAGTAGACGATTCTTTTTTTTCTTTTTGGCGAAATTGGGTTAATTAAAATACCCTAACATAGCCTTCGTTATCACAAACGAACTTAAACAAAATGCAGATGTCCTGTGTGCGGTCGGCAGACGGCCCATCAACTACTGATAACACAAGTTCGTCATCCCGACACAGCCAATGTTTTATCTACCCAGAGCTCTGGTATCCCTCAACTAATTTTCACGACAATGACCATCAGAATTTTCGTGGGTGGTCTTTCCTTCTCTTATCATCATTTTTTTTTTTTTCACCGATACTCTGTTTGGGAAAATAACAAAACAAAAAGAAAATCGCTCAGTATGTCTTTCGTTATATCTATCGGTGTAAGTAATCGCTCAGTATGTCTTTCGTTATATCTATCGGTTTAAGTATCCCCGTAATTAACTTCTGTGGTTAATTAATTGATTAATTAACCTTCCGTTCCTAAATAGTGTTACAATAGTACACTTTAATTCATAAAGTCTACGTACCAAAAGGAAAGATCAGAACAATTATCACGAAATGATTTATAGCAAAGGCGCAAGAAAGCTACGTTATGGCGGCAGGGGGGTGGATGACTGAAGTCGAGATGTCAGGTCAGGACCACTAACAATGCAGATTCTTCTTTGTATTTTACCAACAGCCTCCGCCCAAACAAGATGTGACAGCCATATTCAATCCATGGACGAATAATAGAATTAAACATCTTTCTTGAAAACGAATACATGAAGTGAAAAACAAACAGAGAATTACATGTACAGTATTTAAAGTATGCAGACAGAGATAATGTACAGAAAAGATAGCTGACTTTCAAAATTGTTTATTACGTTCACTGTTCAGCATACTAATGGATAAATATTTAAAAAATACATTACAGTGTAACCCGGATATAAGAGGGTTGTCGGAACCGGAGAAGTATCTTATATCCGGGTTTGTCTTATATCCGGGTTTGGTCTATTTTCTTTAGGTAAGTATGGCTCTAATTTGGGCCCAGAGAAAATCTCTCTTATATGCGGGTTTCTCTTATATCAGGGTCTCTTATATCCGGGTTACACTGTATAAATAATATAAACGTCGCAAAAGTGATATAAATGCTGTCTGAAGCTGGTTGACATAAACCGATTTGCGTGGTGTATGCCGAGGTACGGTGAAGTAATGAACAGCTGTTCGGATTGAGTTCGAATTCCAGTCGAATCCATCACATTGGCGTACGTGCTAATACTCTTGGGAAAAGGTATAAGTCCTCTTCTTCTAACCAAGATAAGGTTAAATAGCAGAAGAGACCTGCATGGCAACTGGTCAACCGCACAAAGAAAGGGAAGCCTACTGCCGGAAAAAAAAAACTGCCACGCCAGTCATGTATCGCTTAATTGTGTATCATGAACGGCACATAACTTACAGAAAGACCGAACAGGTATATCTTCTCACTTACCGACCAGATCGTTAGAACGGATCTCGGTCGTTATGCGAGTAGTAGTTATGATTATGACTGACTGATGAAAAAAAAAAAACATTTTTTAAAACGAGCTTTTTCTTTATAATGATGCTCACCCTTGTACTAATCCCGAGGACGATTCGAGGTAGAGGCTTGTAGGGGCACAGTTTATGCGGATATGTGAGAGAAGATAACAGTTAACCATAGACTTGAGAGACTTAAAGAAAAGAAAAAATAGAGACTGAAAGTAAAGAAAGGAAAACAGAATATACGTTTAAGATTGGAAGTCGGTTGCACAGGGGTAGCGGTTCGTGGGAAGCAGCTTCTCGAGTGGCACTTACATCTCGCTAATGGAACGGGTGTGTTTTGCTAAAATCTGCGTAGCATGGCGTCGTTTTACTCGTGAAGCTAACTTACCATGGAAAGTGTAGCGAGAGGCTCATTTCGATTATGAGAAGAGGATGTAGGGTGGAATTTTTTAGACTTAATCCGTGCTTGATTCATGCAGTTAAAACCAAAATTTAATCTTTGAAGACATTTCCATTTTTATTTTACCTCTTAATGTTTTCCTTTATAAGCTTTTGGGTTACACCGTTGTACGTAATTGTTTATGAATTAATATAATAATAATTATAATAATAATAATAATACTCTCTGTAATCCCCAGCGTAATAGTGGCACTTCTGTCTTGCTTGGGGTGAAATGATTAAAAAAAAAAAAAAAACTGTTAGTGTCTGTCAAAATTCCACGGAGTCCCTTGCAGGATTTTCTGTTGTATACTAATATTTAAGAAATAATTAAATATTTTTGGTAATGAACTTTAACAAAATATTACAATAACAATCGTAAGTCTGAACCCAGGTCATTATTTAAATAACTAAGAGGATACAAACGAAAAGTTTTAAAACAGACATTTTTTTTTTAAATTTCACTGAGGCAGACGATAAAATCATGAGAGCGTTATCGCCTCCTCTAGCTTTCCTTTTTCTTTCACTGTAACCAAATAGCGCATGCGCTGCCTCTTCTGTCTTCCTCTCGATCAAAAACTGGAAGTCTTTTTTTTTTATATATATATAATTATTGGCAAAACGTAAAATAGTGTGTGGTAGCTAACGAACGAACAAGCATAATCATAACATAATAATGCGCAGACCTACAGATTGAAGTTGAGAGAATATGGTGGGGTGAGGGGCAAACCGTGACTCACTGGACACATGCGGCTCTTTGGCCTTTAATATGCGGCTCGTCGGAATATGTTGGTTGAGCTCCTTTTTTAGCACAGTTAATATAAAAAGCTAAATAAAAAAAGATCAATTTTTTACAATTATTTATTGGGTATGTACTGAGACCTCATTAGATTAAAACGTAATTTTAATGTCAGTGTTTATGTAACAAAAACGCATCTGTAACTTTCTGTAAGTTTAACGTACATTAAAAAAAATACCTCCGTATTCCATTGGTGAAATGTAAGTTCCCCTCCAATAGCTTCTTCCCACGAACGGCTGCTTTTGGGGATCGATTCTGAAATGGAAGTTTCCCCGATTACAAGCTTAACCTGCCCAGGTCAAAGGTTAATCGTTGTCCTCCCCACATATCTGCATAAAAAACTGAATCTGTTACCTTCTACCTTGAGTGGCTCTCGAGACTTGTAAAGTTAAAAATCATTGTAAAAACGAAAAAAATCTAGGTTTACAAATTTTAGCGACTTTAAAACTACATTAAATGCTGATTAATCAAATTTTGGAAACAATAAACGCCGACCCCAAAAAAAAAAAAATGATCAAATTAAATATCTTATTCTTGGCTGCCTGTTTTACATTTTGTCGGGGTTTTGTGGCTGAAGTTCAACGTGGGTATATTTCTGCAGATATTGGCAGTAGGTGTCGGGGAATAAACGCTAACCAACTTCAAACGTACCTTTGTTTTGACGCAGTGTTGCTACAGGCCACAAACGGACAATTGAATAACCAATCACAGAAGGCCATTATTCGTATACGCGGGAAAATCGGGCACAAGTCCAAATATTCATTTCGTTCTGCTAAACAAGAGTCTGCATTCGGATTTCACAAGAAAACCAGAAAAAACAGAGGCTGAAAAATAAAATTCTTCCAGTAGCCGAAGAATTCAACGCGGATGGAAATTCGATTTACTATTTAATCGGACTGACACATCTAACCAAAAACGCTGAGATAAACAAACCGGTAACTTTAGGTTCGTCACGTTTGGCTGTGATAGTTGTACTTGTTTTGCAAACGTCGTTAGAAGGCAGTGTTCGAACCTAAATAAATGCACAGATTCTGAATTTAGATCTTCAGTCAAGTAAATTCGGTTTCAGTAGTTGTTTGCGATGCATTCTGCCTCCTCGTCGTTTCTTTCCATTTGCACCTGTGAATTTTTATCAAATATTATCTCTCTCTCTCTCTCTCTCTCTATATATATATATATATATATATATATATATATATATATATATATATATATAACCTGATATATGATATGGCCTGACGATTGCGTCTAGCATGAAACAGCCTGTCGCCTCTGAGTGTTGACGTCAATGTTCACTTTGATATTTACATATGCTCTATCTCTGATGTTGAGCAGTTCATCCCATAAATATAGCACCCCTTAAAACTATTTATTTCTGAGGTGGAATGCCGTGGCCCCGTTTCCAATACCGGAGTTAGGCAACCACCCATCCGGGCTTACATGGACGAACTTACAGTCACCACACTTTCTGTTACAGGCTGTAGATGGCTATTACGCGGTTTAGAGAGACGGACTGAGTGGGCAAGAATGAATTTCAAGACAAACAAATGTAGATCATTGGTAATAAAATAGGGCCGGGTGGTAAAACACTATTTCACAATAGAAGGGAGAGCCATCCTGACGTTGGCCGATAAGCCTGTTAAAAGTCTAGGGAAATCTTTTTGTAATGCATTGAAGGACACACCAGCCATCGAAGCTTTACGCACTAATTTATACTCGAGGCTGGCGAAAATAGATAAATCTGGATTGCCAGGGCGTTTTAAAGCCTGGCTATACTATCACAGTGTGCTTCCTCGAGAATTATGGCCACTCCAGACAAAGACATATAGCATTCCCATCTCGACTGTGGAGACGTTGGAGAGGGGAACTAGCAGTTTCCTCCGTAGATGGCTAGGATTACCTCGGTGCTTAAGCAGCGCAGCCTTAGATGGATCATCCAATGCCATCCAGCTACCATTCAGGGGACTGGTCGAGGAGTTCATGGTTTCACAGACAAGGGAAGGCTACCAGTATAGAAACTCCAGAGATCCCAAAGTATCAGGCGCGGGAATTGAGGTAAAGACGGACAGAAAATGGAGTGCAATTAAGAACTAGCTATCTGATAAGGGAATCTGGGGGTAAAGCAATAGTGGGTTCAGTCGCACAGGGAAAAGCAGGCCTGGGGCTGATTCCCTCCTACAGATTCGGAAAAAGCACCGTGAAGGAGCGTCAACCCTTGATACAGGACGAAGTAAGAGCGGGGATGGGGGCAAAGCGGATGACAAAAATGGCAGGTTATAGCCAGCAGGGTGTGTGAACCAGGTGGGATGGTGTAGATCAGTGGAAAGTGTCGTGGTCAGATCTTTGGAATACCGACTTCAACCGATCTAGATTCCTGGTTTAGTTGGTGTACGATGTATTACCAAGCGTGACCAACCTACACCTATGGGGGGGGGGAAATAGATTCACCAAAGTGCCCCTTTTGTTCGGGGCGGGGATCACTGCAACACATATTGAGTGGGTGCAGAACTGCTCTGACAAACGGGCTCTATCGGTGGCGTCATGACAAGTTTTAGAAGCGATAGCGCTCATTGCTGAAGCTTTGGAGAACAATAAACTCATCCCAGAAAGAAACTATCCGCTTCGTTAAAGCAGGTGAAAAGCCGAGCAAGAAGGTTTCAGCATCCCATTCACTATTATCGTCCGCGTCGGATTGACAGATGCGGGTCGATCTCGCGAAACAGTTGAAATTCTCAACACATATATCGTTCTCCAAACTCCGTCCAGACATAATCGTTTATTCGGATGCCACAAAACAGGTTATTTTGTAGTAGATGGGAGGAGCAAATGCAAGAGGCATTCGAGAGAAAGTACAGTAAATATGAAGGACTCTTAGACGATTGCAGAATTAGAGGATGGCGTAGTCATTGTTTCCTGGTCGAGACCGGCTGTAAGCGGTTCGCCGGACAGTCAATGATACGAACCCTTACTAGCCTAGGGATAACTGGACAAAAAAGAAGGCGGGTGATTCAAATGATCCTGGAGTCCGTCGAAAAGGCCACCAGGTGTTTGTGGATAAATAGGGCTAATGTGTGGCCCAAAACTACTAAAAATACGAACGTTCCCAATGCAGATGTACATACGTCGTAAATACCACCACTAAATACTTTTAAAGCTGACTTGTATATATGTATGTTAAAATTGTATATATAGATAGCGAGAAGCTTCAGAGAATCAATTTATTCTATTTGCATCCAGTCGCATATTCAACGACTTCATTTTTGCGTTTTACTGGTCTTTCGAGTAGATTTATTTTATTACAAAAACATTCTTACAAGTAATCTTTCCTTTTCTTTAATCGAATTTTAATTTTTTTTTTTTTATAGTTTATAGATGTTCGTTTTTTTTTTGTTTTTTTTTTTATCAAGGGTCGTGTCTCGTCACCGTATTTTATGTGTGTATATATATATCTAAATATTGTCTGAGCGCTTATGTATTATAACCTGAGTATGTTCGAATGATTTCGCGTGAGAGGCGACTACCATGTTGAAATGGAACTATAAAAATGTATACATTTTTGTCTGGGGCTCTGAACATCCTTTTTAACATAATTTCAATGAAAATATAAATTAAATAGCATATATATCTTTTATTTTTATTTTTATTTTTATATTTTTATATTTTTTCTCCTCGGTAATTCTACAATTTAAAACTTAATAGAGATTTGATTTAGATTTCTAAATAGGTAATTTTTAATTTTTTACTTTTAATCTTAATTTCAAATTTTATAAATCTTTTAATATCTATGATAACCTTGCTTAGTTGTCTAATTTTTCGAATTACCCTATATTAGTATTTTGACTGGTCATTCTAGCTTATGTAACAGCGTTTACTCCTAGCTAAGGATCGTTAATTAATTTGAAACTTTTAAAACCATTTATTCTATATTCTATATCATCACTTGATAAGACACCAGAAGTGTTGAAACAAAATGGCTATTTTTGTAGTGATTTTATAACATATTTATGTTATAATATTCAAGTAAATGATTATATCTGCTCTACTCTGTATTGAGCACTCTTTAAAGAATAATAATTGTTGGTTATTGGAATTTACTCCGTATATACCAATCCCACACTTGGATATATATATATATATATATATATATATATATGTTTTCTTCTCTTCTTCAAAAAAACACCGTCTTGGCCGCATGTAGGAAGATCAGTACTACCACGCATACCCGATCGATAACGTCGAATAGCCCAAGTGAAGTCTTGATTGGTTGCTGTTTACCGGGGCAACTTATATAATGCACGTCCTGAAGCTAGTAGCAAATTTTGTTCTGGGTGCAGACCGAATACTGATCATATTCGGTCGGGTCGCGCATCGAAGAAGTCCGTTGTTTATTTAGGCCCGAAACTTCTAGTGATACGGGAGCAACAACACTGACGACGCACCTAGATTCGGCACTTAAAGGTGTATATTAATAATATATATATATATATATAGCACATACAGCGCTGGTGTTAATGAACGGTCTGATAGAATTAAACTATATAATAAATGCCAATGTCACAGTTTTTCATTTTTACTCCGAAATGCTGTAGCCCAACATATTTATAGCATTTTGAAATCAGACCGATTCCGTGAGCAAATTAAAAACATTCCGGGCCGAGTCCTCAAATTTTGGATTCCCAATTTTTCATGATTGCGATTGTTTTCTGCATTTTTGTACCTGAACGAATGTCACTGGGTTTACCAAGCAAATAAACTGAAAGAATACTTTATCAAGGTCTCTCCAGATAACATTTTGAAATTCTTAAAAGAAACACACCTATTTACCAAAATCTGAAAGAAAAAAAAACTTAGCATAAGTACAGTTTCTTCTTCTTTCATTATAGTTTGAAATAATAATGCACAAATATAAAATCCCAAGACTACTTGCTTGATTCAGTATGAGTTGATATGCCATTTATCAAAACAGACTCAAAGCTAACCGGTACGAAAATGAAACTACCTGAATATCGAAAAACGACGGAAAAATGTGAAACAGAAATCTGAACCCACATAGGTACAGTGAAGTATGCCATCCAGAAACTAAGCAAAGTATTAAGATAATTGAACTTACCGTTAGAAACAAAATAGTACTGGACTGATATGTCATATCTAATGTTTTAGATAGAAAATATAGACAATTTCTCGTAGATGAAGAAAACTTGCCGAGGTACAAATGTGGTTCTTTTCGACGAAGGTAAAACGAAAGTAATCTGCACAGATAATGTGAGTAAAAAGGGAAATTTTATGAAAAATACCCTTTCGTATTTCTATTGATTTTTATCACAAATTCGAAATCATCAATCTTCAACTGTTAGTAAGCCAAACTGGTTAGAAATACCATCAGGTATCTTAATATTATCACGTCTACTCGGGAACCAAACTTTTCATCTTAAATGTCTTCGCTGTTAGGCCACGGGCTCAGCTACATACAATAATTCAAATGTTGCTAGAAACAGTTTTTTTAGCACTAATCTGTAAAATCATTGCCACGGAAAACTAAACTCCTGAAGATGAAGAACACAGCTTCGGATACCTATTCTTCCTAATCCTTTGATCAGTTTAGTTTGATTTATTTTGATTTGTGGCATATCAACTCCAATGGGTTATTTAATGCCAACAAGATTTTTAGGATAGTTTCGTATGAATAGGACATGTATTCTTTGTAAGAAATCTATTTGCAGATCGGGTTTCATTGAGGTATTTTTGTAAAGAGAGTTTTTTTTTGTCAAGTTTCAAATGGTATACTTTTTTTATCATTTCATCTATCTTTGTACTTTAATAGTGTTTTGACCACAATTTCGGGGTTCACTATTTGCCCATAGCTGGGACCCTAACAGGTGCTACCACGCTGGGTCAGGGTGGACCTGGAGACAACAGAAATTGAGGCGTTTCCGCACTCTTCAAAACCTCCCGATCAGAGACCTTGCTGCTGGATGTAGTTTATCGTCATACTCAGGACGATCGTTTGATCGGAGAATGATGATCTGAGTTTTGATTATAAAAAGCAAAGCGCAAGAAGTGAAAGAAATACTATTCGTTCATTAATGGCGTCACTGTCAGATAGTTGCCTTTAGATTTAGTGTATGAAGATTGTAACTAAATGACATAAATATCTTATCTTAGTAAAAATAACTAAATATTCGTTGAGCTGTTTATAAAAACACTGTTGAAAAGAGTGGCAACAGATAGGATCATTACAGAAATAGCCTGTTGTAATGCTCGGCAAGATTCTGTTGAGATTGGGTATCGGAAACACCTAAGCAATTGTTCCACCAGCAACTACCGGGGTAGTATGCAGCAAGGGGAAAGTGACTGGAGATAGAAAGAATAACACTGCCTCGGAAAACCCAGTAATATATTCAAGGGAACGATTTCATAAGACACAATGTCTTCGTAGCTGCTGGTTTTCGCGTTGCTTTTATTAGCATGAGGCATCTTACAAAGAACCGGATCTTGACCAGCTACAGAGAGGCCTGTATGTAGACATGCCAAGATGTCCCGCTTCTAACAGGAAAAACCCGGATGTAACTGGTGTTAACAAACATGTCCCCACGCGATCTGGGACTTCTTTTGCGCTTGTCACGACGTGCATTCGCCACATAACAAAACTACTATTTCGCGTCGACTGATCTATTCTTGTGAAAGGTTCATATTTTTAGGGTTTATATATATATATATATATATATATATATATATATATATATATATATATACTGCTCTTCGTGTTCTGCTGTGAATTGATTTCCCGCTGTGTTCTTTATCTCTTTCACTTTGTTCATTTAAAAAAAAACTATTGGAAGGGGAAATGTTTTTTGTCTCACCTCCTTTCTCAAAATCACACAGTTTTCTTTCAAGAAGGGCGTCATGTTAGGACCGAGAATTTTTTCCAGCAGTTTGGTAAACATTTTTAGATTTTCGACTATTTTCCATTTAAAATACTTTCTTACTATTCTCCAGAGATAGCGGTCCATCTGTCATTCGTTCATTGAAAACTTACGGGATCAGATCCACCTTGATTTTTTCTCTTATTTTTAATTTTAAAAAAATTCACTTCATCTAAGAGCAAAATATGCCACTGCTTCATTCTGTTCAGGATTTCCAAACGCTTCAAGCTCTCGTTTGTTCATCTACGAAAGGAAATCTTCCTGAAGCAGGTTCACGCATCGTGACAAAAAAAGTGTTGACTCAGATCCGTTTCAGAAATTCTGCGACTGATGTTCGTGCACAATATTGCAATCTAACAGAATGGCCGTGAGCATTAGCTGTCAGGTGGAAATGAATCTTCATTTCTATAAAGAAAGAAAAACCTTTTCTAACGTACAACTGCTGATGCTGATACGGATTAAACCTGAAGATAGTGGGCTTCATGCGTTAAAAAAAAAAAGGATTTCAGAAATAAAACTGAAGTTTTTCAGACGAAATCACACGAAGGGAAGGCGGATAAAATCATGATGCACTAACATTGAATTTTAAACTCTGTACTCGAAATTTAGGCAAAAAATGCTAATAAAATTAGATTCAGCAGATGTAATTCAGTTAACAATCTCTATCAACCTGACATATCAACTAACATTTTGGCCTCCAAACGTGCAGTCATAGTATTTTCTTCACTGATTGGCTTTATAGTTTGTGACACTAAGAGTTGGATATATGCGCACGCGTGTGTGTGTGTGCGCCCGCACATCGGTGTGTGTGTATATATACACCCCCACATCTGTGTGTGCGTGCGCGCGCAGACATATGTGCGAGAAGATTAGTTAGATTTGACCTGGGTATCAAACTTCAAGACCCAATGACTAGATTAGGAATCTAGATAAAAACATGTTTTGGACATATGGCCAAAAGGGTAGATGAGTGTTAAGTACTTGTCAAAATACGAAGATAGTGAACTAGTCAAAACTTAAAAGGGTCTGAATTTAATGTCCCTGAATCGGAGTCAGCTAGGCTAAGAAATATTTTTATGTCCACTTTCTTCAAAGGGAGAAGTGATCATGAAAAAGTTATGGGTTTATTCGTGGGTGTCCCTTGTCCGGAAATGATGAAAGAGGATTCTGCATATATACGGGAGCGCTTTGGGTCACGGCAGTTAGTTAGACTTAGTTTAGGTTCGAGGAAGGTTGATTTAGGCCGGAGCACGTAACAACGAAGAGCGACCCATTAGCAGCCGGACATTGTTAGCTAAGAAATATATATTTTTTGCCAGCCGAGAATCAGCCCAGAGTTAATCATCCACAAAAAGGTCACACGCCTTCCCTCCTCTTTTCGTCCTACCCAAGTTTGTAGTTGTGTTTTTCTTTTGCCTGTGAGCCTGCCTCTCGCTCGATCCGCCGCACAGAAATTCTACGACGTGGGGTCTATAGTTGCACAGTTTGATACTCTAATCAATAAAATCATGTTTTGCTTGTTTCATGTCTGATTCTTCATCTTTATTCCTCTGTAATATATTACCTGGATATCTGTATTTAGCCCCGTAAAAAAAACCCACTAAGCTTTGATTAATAAAGGATTTTCATGAACCTTAATTAATATCGGTTCATTTTTGAAACCTGTAATTAGTATCGTATTTGATTATAGAAACCTCTAATTAGTATCGAAACTGTTTCAAAAACATGTACTTAATAGCAGTTTTTTTAGAAATTAACAGCGGTTGTTTTTACAAACATCGAATTTATAGCGTTTATTTGTTGTTGTTGTTTTTTTTGTGTGTTTTTTTACAAACATTGAATAAAAGCGGTTTCTTTAGGAACTTCGATAAATAACGTGTTTTTTATTACAAACCTTAATTAACAGAGGTTTATCTAAACAAACCTTGAATTAAAAGCGATTTCTTTAAACCTTGAATTAACACCATTTTTTTAAACAAAGCATAAATGCCATTTTTCCATAAACTTTGAATAAATAGCGTTTTTTAACAAAGCTTCAATTAATGTTTTTATTTTATAAAACTTCAGTTATTAGCAATTTTTTAATAAATCTTGAATAAATAGATTTTAAAAAACAGAACGCTGAAACAATAGACATTTTTTTATAAATATTGAATTAATAGGATTTTTTTTAAAAAACCTTGAAAAATCATCAAGAAATATCTTTTTCTTTTACAAACCTTGAATAAATAGCACCTTATTTATAAACATTGGATTATTACTGTTTTGTAAGAGAACCTGAATAAATAACTTTTTAGCCTAAAATCTATCAGATGAAAAATACAACAGGACTTGCTTTGCAACATAATATGTCTCCCTTATAAATTGTCATAACGTCTTGCCTTATGTTCAATTTTTCCTCGTATTATTTTATTTTTCATTCATAACCATCACGTCCATTTGATTGACATGAGGAGGTGATTATTTCGTTTATAAATGACTCAACCTTTACTTCCATGGTCAGATAAATCTTCGTTAAGGTCGACCTCTTTCATTTAGCGGTAACGAGCCGTCAATCACGGCTAAATGATGCAGCCCCGCCCGCAGCAGAAGACTCCGATCCATTCATTAAAATTAATCGTACTTGTCATTTGTTTGTAAATGTTCCGTTTTTATCGTTTTCTCTGTGTGTTTTCATTTTTTAAAGATATTTTATTGACTAATCATTCATATTAACAATTTAAAATTAACACTTTTTCCCTTCTTTTCTCCATTTTTTTTTTCATTTATAATGCGTTCGTTTCATCCGGATCTTAAGGTATGTTCAAATATATTATTTTTTTAAATTTCTTTCACCTTTCTTGACCTATTTCTGAAACATACATATATTTTTTACCGATATATTCGCATTGCCTGAATTCGTTCTTCTTATTCTCGATTCGCATGTTTTAATCACACATCCCCTTTTTCCACCTGCATACCCTTTCACCCCCCACCTTTTGGCTTACCAATTTTCTTGACAACTCACCAAATAATCCGTTTTCTTGCATCTGGGCGTAACTAGACGCGCCCAGAAGTTGCCAGCTGATTTGGTAAATTGTTTTCTAACGTCTATGAATGATTAAAGACGAGTTCCCATTTATTGCTATCTCTGTATCAATTCCCGATATAACGTGAATC
The DNA here is from genome assembly GCA_964036315.1 of Acanthosepion esculentum. NCBI lineage: Eukaryota > Metazoa > Mollusca > Cephalopoda > Sepiida > Sepiidae > Acanthosepion > Acanthosepion esculentum. The sequence continues at coordinate 47,276,388 of OZ038506.1, read as the reverse complement.
AATAACTGTCGACTGCACCTGTTGGCAGTGAATAAAGTTGGTACAATGTGTTTTCTTTCCATTTAATGATCTGTTATCCTATATTTGCAATTTATTATGGTTAAACTTTAACGATTTTTAGTTTAACTGAGTTATTTTGATAGAATATCATTTGTTAGGATGTGACATTCTCAAGACATACTGAATATTTGTTTTAAGCCTGACTTTCATATTCACTTTCACATCTTGTCATCCAATCTGTTACTGCGACTAAAATTTGGTCAAAGTATTTTATTCAGACTTGGTATTTGCTCGTGTTTCAATCTGTCACTTATAATAAAAAGTCACGGTAAATGTGTGAGCGTTATTTTTCTCACTTCTAACCCGGGAACTTAGGTTAAGCTGACTTAGTGGATAATCAGATTGATACATTGGTTAACCACAAAATCTGTCTGTTTCGGAATAAAGACCAGGTGAACAAATACATTTTTAAAATTTTCTGAAAAATTCATAATACTGTTTCAGTTCGTTCTTTTTATTATTACCGTAATTCCCCATGTATAATAAGCATATTTCTAAAAAAAATAATAAGCAAAATCAGGGAAGAGTATTATACACAGCTACAAAAATATCTTTAAAAAAAATGCCGTAAAATAAAATATGAATTATCATAAAACTAAATTAGAATAATATTATTCTATGTTTAAAACCATATTTTAAAAATAAGAGTAACAAACACTGACCGTAATGAAATTGGAGAGGTACAATTTATAGGATTTGATTAACAAACAAGGGAGGCGTATTATACATGATTAGAATCATTTTGCACAATTTTAAGTGCTCGTATTATGAATGAAAGCGTATCATACATGGAGAATTATGGTATTTTTTAAATTTTTTTTTCTGAGAAAAAGCATATTCTCGTTAAACATATTTCATTAATGCCCATTGTTGTAAATTTTAGACAGTGACCATTACTGATCGATAATTTATATTTTTTTCATTCTAATATTTGTAAGTAATCTTGAATTCGAGAGTGAGTATTAATGGGTTCAAATAGCGGTGACTCGCCACAAAGTCTTAGTGTAAATTATACCAAAATTAATTATATCTTCATATTCACATCTTTTCTTTCTTGTTTTCACTCATTTATTTTCTATAATTTTAATGACACCAAAGCTGAAACTTTTCAAGCGTATACACACACACACACACACACACACACACATATATATATATATATATATATATATATATATATATATATATATATATATATGTATATATCTTTGCCCATTAATATGACAGATACGACACCTGTAAAAGAATATCTGTAATTAAAATATTTTTTCAGAAACATGTAATTATCGCTGGATTTCCATCTTTGCTGTTTCTTTTAGAAACAGAACATCATTTTTGTTTTCTTTTAGAAACATATAAATTATTCTAAAAGACAAAAAATCAGGTATTATCATTCTTATATTAATTATATAATACCTGATATTTATTTTCAAAAGCAGAAAAAAACGGATTTTTTTTCAGAGTAACCCATATTTATTAGGGGATATTTAAAAAAAAATTATAAAATAGCTCCGCGTATTTTGTTGAGAAGCCTGTAATTTTTACATTTTCTCTTTAAATAATTCCTGTAGCTTGTACAAACTTGAAGGATTACAAAAGGTGATTATCACTCTTTAGTTGAGATGAAATTACGTGGATCACGTGAAGGCCGCTTAGTGACGTCAGTTCATTTTCTGACGAAAATGATCAGTCCGTCAGATGTCAAGACACACGAGTTGTTCGTTCGCACGAGCGAGGCAATACCTCCGTACAGGAAAGCTACAAAAGGGACAGCTCACAAGATCATAGAGCTGTTTACCATTGGGAATATATCTTCTCCAGATATAGAGACTATCTTCTGGTCATGTTGGAAAAAAATCATCACTCGCCGTTTCCTGTTTGAGGAATATGTCCTCCCTAGTGACAGAGAAGTTCAATCCGATCCGCTTGAATCTCCGCTGGGAATCGTAAATGTGGATTTTACAAAAACACTGAATAATCTTCCGTTCCCGTTAGAAATTATTGCTTGTATTACCCTCTATATTCTCTACATTTTCTCACTGCCTGTTGTGGTATACAGGTGTTATAGTTTCTGTGCGTGACGCGTGTAAATATGTGTATATAATTTTGTGCGTGATTTAGCGGTATAAAAGTCTCTATGAGAAAAAAGATGTTTGCCAATCCTTTTGTTTCTGCTATTCCATTCAGTCGGCGTATTAAGGTGTAACAATCGACGCTCTGAAAGTATCATGACATTTTTTTTTCATTTTCTTTGGTTTTAATTTCCTTAAATTCATAAGATATACGGTTGAGTCAAAATTTGAATTTGTTGTTGTCAAATTCATTTCCAGTTACATATTCACCATTACTTGAAATAACTTCTTGACAATTATCAGGCAACTCTTGGATACATTTAGAGTAAAATTCTACAGTTTTAAACAAAGTTTTTGTTTCTGTACAATGGGGAACAGCTTTCGAGGAACTAATGAATCTGAATTTCCTTCAAGAAAATTCTTCCACTCAAAGCGTTTTGAAGCGATCGAAACAGGTGAAAATAGGTTGATGTAAACTCAGGTAAATATGACCGGTGGGTTTCAGTAGACAAGTCGTGTTTGCAATTATTTTTTTTCTTTATTACTCTTGCTGCATGTAGCCTTCCGTTGTTACGGACGAAGATAATATTATTTTTTCCTGTTCATGAGCGCAATTCGCTTTATGACTAAACTTTTTTGGACACGTTTCAACTGTTGGATATGGGTATTTAGTTTTCCCTGCCTTCTTAGGAGTCTAGATAAATAATACCTCGACAATTCAATCACACGTACAACAGTACCTATCTTCCATGAAACTCAGCATTAGGAGTCGTTACTGGTGATATATCTTCGTCAGTCAACTGCCTTTTGCATTGAATATTGTCGTATGTTAGTGTACTTCAGTGGTTTTCAACCAGGGTTCCTCGGAACCCTAGCGTTCCGCCAGTAAAGCCCAGGGCTTCCGCAAGAAGTTACACAAGTACTATGATTTACACGACCCAATATTAAAGATTTGTGCAAGAAACATCAGGCTCAAGTTTCTCATAGAATTTTTAATGAAAATAAATGCAATCCATTTAAGCTGATTTTTTTAATACTTGTGAAATAACCGTAGAAGCAAGATTAAAATTGCATATGTACGTATAGAATATTTTTACAGTTTGTCTTTGTATTTTTTGTAAATAAATCTGAAGATGAGTATTTTTATTTTCTTTTAATAATTGAAAGCTTTTTCTTTTTGCATAAGACAATTTATTGCAGGGGTTCCTCGAGCCACTGGAATGTTTCCTTGTGGTTCCGCTCCAGCAAAAAGGTTGAAAAACACTGGTGTACTTAAATGCAATCTTAAACACTGTAGTGAAGACAACTGGAGTTGTTTCCCCCTCGACTACCTACACTATAAACAGGAATAGTCGAACCTCATATATGAAGTGGTTGGGGCACCTCGAAGCGGTGTAGTGGTTAGCGAGCTTGTCTCGCTAGAACAAACGACTGAGTAGTGAGTTCAATCCTTATTGGGTGTCTCCCTACTTTCGGCCTTGTTCCACATCTACGCTAGGCTTGGAAAATCAGTATATGAAGTGGTCGAATTACAAGCTTAAAGGTTCGTTTGTTTTCTTTACAACTACATCACAGGATTGGTGAAGATGATATGTTCTTCATTATAATTGATTCGAGAAAACCGAAATTAATTAGGTCTGAGTATAAAAAACCGCTTTGTTGTTTTCTGATAATTATTTATAGAATAAAAACATTATTTTTATTTTGATATTATTATTAAAAGATTTTTTTTTTGATATACAGAATTAAAATCTGCCTATATTTCTGAGATGGAGTATTGTAAATATTTTTACGATTTGCATCTTTATTCTCATCTATATTTCTATATTCACGACGTTTCGGCCGTTGTACGCTCCAAAGCATATTACCTGAAGAAGGCCGGTCGCGTACAACGGCCGAAACATCGCGAATATAGTAATAAATGTGAAGAAAACATCCCGAAAGTTGTAAATAGTATAAACAAATACAGAATTAAGTTTTCGTTTCGTTTTGATATTTTAAAACAATTTTATTTTCATAACTTCAGGAAAGTTGCCTCTTATTCAATAACCCGAAAACCTTCTCAACTAATCCGAAAATAGCTGAAGCTTGTCTAAAAAAAAATCCGATTAATTCCGGATAAAAACACTACTTTGCAGTTACTTATTGACATAACACTGTCTACTCATCCCGTTACTCAGAAACAGTTTCTCTATCTAGTTTCTCCAAATATCCAGTGGACAATCAGTATTGATTGAGTGTCAAATTACTTCAACAGAATCTAGTAAACACCTTAGAGACGTCTCTCACAAACTAAGTTATCTTTCATTTCGAGCATTTTAATAAATAATCCAGAGATATTGTTTCTCAATTCCTCCATACGGTTTCAAATTTCTTTGTAGGCCGGGTAAGAATCAAGTAATTATGATGGTAAAACGATTCTTTTTTTTTTTTTTTTTAATACAAACCTGATCTCATGAATGAAACGAAATACATGAAAACTTAAGGAATGTCTATTCTACAGATATGTTGCCATTTTCATTTTACAAGTATGTCAATTTTTGAAAGAATCAGCACAGGTCCTGAGCAAATATATATAGCGTCAAAGAAATGCAAACTATTTAGTATCCCCGAGGCTCTATCCATAAATCTAAGATGTTTCTAATTTTCAATGATGACCTTTCTGACGGCATCAGTTCTCAACTATGCTGATGATACTATTTACGCTTGAGATAATATTAAGTCTGATCGGTTCGATAAGTTGGCAGCTGATCTCAAAAATGACCCACAATCTGCTTTAAATTACAGCAAGGGATTACTTGTTAATATTAACGCCTCTGAAACCAAATTGAACTTTGTTAATCATCTGACAAGCCTCTTTTTACCTTCAATCAACACAGCTTCCAGGAGGCTGACTCGTTGCGCCTTTGGCTAACGTACTGTGCTGACATGAAGTAGAAAGATGATATTGAATCTATTCCTAGGCCTGCCGCTAGGGAAGTAGGTGTGCTGTGTCGTGCTGGACAATTCTCTCTCCAGAATCTATCTTACATATTTATACGTCTACTATTTGTCCATGATTTGAATATTGCTGTCACATATGGTCTGGTGTTCCTGTTATTACGTGTTGGTTAATTTCATTTAGTGGTATATCAATTTGTATTGGTTATTTAATGTCGAGATCTAAATATTTTTAACGCAATTCCATGCCTTCAAATACAGATAAAATGTTATTTTGGTCAGTTTACTATAAATATGTATTTCTGGTAATTTTACTATGAGTATGTATTTTTATATTTTCATAGTTTTTTTTTTTTTGGTGGGGGGCACTATTTGCCCATAGATGAGACTAACAGGTGCTGCCAATCCGGGTCTGTGTGGATCTGGGAGCAACATCAATTATGAGGTGGTATCACGCTCATAAAACCTCCAATTTCTCGATCAGAGGCCTTATTGTCAGATATAGTTTATAGTCATACCCAGGACAAGAATACCTAGTCTTCAGCAATAGAGCCAGCCCAAGTAGCAAGTTACGTATTCGAGACGTCAAATCAAGTAGGTACAAAAATTTAAATATTTAGGTAGTGGAGCGGTCCTACCCAGGAATTTTTTTAACAAATATTTCGACCAAATATATTCTTATTCTAAATCCCACATTCCCATTAATATACACAATGAATTTCATCATTTTTGTATCGCTTAAAAAAGAATGTTTTCCTCGAAATTCCTTGAATTGGACAGGAGCTATCCCTTGTGGTCGACATGCGTTTTCAATATTTTGTATTCTATGTAGCCTTTCTGTAATACTTTGTCGTTGCTCATGTTCGGCACTGATATCCTCAGCATCCTTTTAGAGAACCAGATGTCTGTTGTTTCAAGTCTTCAATTTTTGAGGAGTTCGTCCTGCATTCACTGCCATATAAGAGGATTGGTACCACATCATAATTCAGTACTCTTATTTTTTGTTTCTAACGAAATTTTTGAAAATGTTCACAAGGGCAGAATTTTTTTCTCATTTCGCAACCCGCACGCTGAAAATATTATCTGTTCATTTCATTTTAGCATTTGTTCCAATCCGACCACTGTTTTGGACTCGATAATTCAAGCATATGATTGCTCATCAGAATAGTTAAAGGTTTTTCAGATGCTAAGCAAGTTAATAATATATTGTAAAATGTCTTCAAAATCAGAGAAAAAGTGATAAAATCTTCCCATATGAAGTAACAAGTTAAAAAATCATCTGAGTTTACAGGCGAATGCTTAGAACGGTATGTTCAGAGTATACAGGGTGACCCAAAAAATCGGGAACTTTGTAACAATCCAATAAAACCAAGAGTGATGGAAGAAAAATATTTAATTCATAGTAATTGAAACCTTAAAACATGCCATTTAAGAAACAATGATGGAATTTTCATTTTTTTAAAATTACGTCCTGTAGATGGCGTCCTCCTGTACGAATGCATTCTTGAAATCTGCTGTTGAGATTCCTCATTGACTGCTGCAACATCTCAGCTGGGATACTGTGAATTTCATTCTCGGTACTAAAATGGCGAAATGTTTACTTGCTTAAGGTCACTGTCTTGCAGTGTTGCCACTTGCTCATGTCTGGCAATACGCACTTCAAAAATTCACGTTTTTTTGGGGTCACCCTGTATTAGTAACGAGTAACGGAGAATAAGAACTACAAGGAAACTGATACTTAAACAAAAAATGGAAGGCTGACACTTCTGGGATATAGACTGAAGAAATAATGTTTGGAGAATTTAACACTCACCGGACAAGCAAGTAAAAAAACATAGGGGAAATAGCTGGTAATCAAATTGACGTGTTTGTGAGAATAGCTTTTAGTATAAAGGAAAAGAAGGAAAGTGGCAAGAGGGACTGAGAACAATAAAAGACAGGACGTTGTGAGCAGCGATGATCGTCCACATTCAATCGGATATGACATGTGAAAGAAGACGACATGAAATTCTTTGACCATGACTATTGTTTCTCCTCTTAACGTTTCCAAAGGGCTAGCACTGAATTTTCAATCAGACACAGGAAAGAAAAGAAAGAAAAACAAAAAACAGGACATTCTCTTGGCACTAACCACCAATCTCAGCGAGTCGGATAACGGTAGAGTTCAAGGTCAGAAACTAGCTTGAGGCTTCTAGTGAGGTAGTGTGATCTGTTCTTTCTTTCCTCTTCCTTTCTTTTCATTCATTTCTCTCCCTATCGTTTTTTCATCATTTCTCTCCCTGTCTCTTTTTCTTCATTTCCCTTCCTGTCTCTTTTTCTTCATTTCCCTTCCTGTCTCTTTTTCTTCATTTCCCTTCCTGTCTCTTTTTCTTCATTTCCCTTCCTGTCTCTTTTTCTTCATTTCCCTTCCTGTCTCTTTTTCTTCATTTCCCTTCCTGTCTCTTTCCCTTCATTTCTCTTCCTGTCTTTTCCCTTCATTTCCCTTCCTGTCTCTTTCCCTTCCTGTCTCTTTCCCTTCCTGTCTCTTTCCCTTCCTGTCTCTTTCCCTTCCTGTCTCTTTCCCTTCCTGTCTCTTTCCCTTCCTGTCTCTTTCTCTTCATTTGCCTTCCTGTCTCTTTTTCTTCATTTGCCTTCCTGTCTCTTTTTCTTCATTTCCCTTCCTGTCTCTTTCTCTTCATTTCCCTTCCTGTCTCTTTTTCTTCATTTCCCTTCCTGTCTCTTTTTCTTCATTTCCCTTCCTGTCTCTTTCCCTTCATTTCTCTTCCTGTCTTTTCCCTTCATTTCTCTTCCTGTCTTTTCCCTTCATTTCCCTTCCTGTCTCTTTCCCTTCCTGTCTCTTTCCCTTCCTGTCTCTTTCCCTTCCTGTCTCTTTCCCTTCCTGTCTCTTTCCCTTCCTGTCTCTTTCCCTTCCTGTCTCTTTCCCTTCATTTCCCTTCCTGTCTCTTTCCCTTCATTTCTCTTCCTGTCTTTTTCCCTTCATTTCCCTTCCTGTCTCTTTCCCTTCCTGTCTCTTTCCCTTCCTGTCTCTTTCCCTTCCTGTCTCTTTCCCTTTATGTCTCTTTCCCTTCATTTCCCTTCCTGTCTCTTTCCCTTCATTTCCCTTCCTGTCTCTTTCCCTTCATTTCCCTTCCTGTCTCTTTCCCTTCATTTCCCTTCCTGTCTCTTTTTTTTCATTTGCCTTCCTGTCTCTTTTTCTTCATTTCCCTTCCTGTCTCTTTCCCTTCCTGTCTCTTTCCCTTCCTGTCTCTTTCCCTTCCTGTCTCTTTCCCTTCCTGTCTCTTTCCCTTCCTGTCTCTTTCCCTTCCTGTCTCTTTCCCTTCCTGTCTCTTTCCCTTCCTGTCTCTTTCCCTTCCTGTCTCTTTCTCTTCATTTGCCTTCCTGTCTCTTTTTCTTCATTTCCCTTCCTGTCTCTTTTTCTTCATTTCCCTTCCTGTCTCTTTTTCTTCATTTCCCTTCCTGTCTCTTTTTCTTCATTTCCCTTCCTGTCTCTTTCCCTTCATTTCTCTTCCTGTCTTTTCCCTTCATTTCCCTTCCTGTCTCTTTCCCTTCCTGTCTCTTTCCCTTCCTGTCTCTTTCCCTTCCTGTCTCTTTCCCTTCCTGTCTCTTTCCCTTCCTGTCTCTTTCCCTTCATTTCCCTTCCTGTCTCTTTCCCTTCATTTCTCTTCCTGTCTTTTTCCCTTCATTTACCTTCCTGTCTCTTTCCCTTCCTGTCTCTTTCCCTTCCTGTCTCTTTCCCTTCCTGTCTCTTTCTCTTCATTTGCCTTCCTGTCTCTTTTTCTTCATTTCCCTTCCTGTCTCTTTTTCTTCATTTCCCTTCCTGTCTCTTTCCCTTCATTTCTCTTCCTGTCTTTTCCCTTCATTTCCCTTCCTGTCTCTTTCCCTTCCTGTCTCTTTCCCTTCCTGTCTCTTTCCCTTCCTGTCTCTTTCCCTTCCTGTCTCTTTCCCTTCCTGTCTCTTTCCCTTCCTGTCTCTTTCCCTTCCTGTCTCTTTCCCTTTATGTCTCTTTCCCTTCATTTCCCTTCCTGTCTCTTTCCCTTCATTTCTCTTCCTGTCTTTTTCCCTTCATTTCCCTTCCTGTCTCTTTCCCTTCCTGTCTCTTTCCCTTCCTGTCTCTTTCCCTTCCTGTCTCTTTCTCTTCATTTGCCTTCCTGTCTCTTTTTCTTCATTTCCCTTCCTGTCTCTTTTTCTTCATTTCCCTTCCTGTCTCTTTCCCTTCATTTCTCTTCCTGTCTTTTCCCTTCATTTCCCTTCCTGTCTCTTTCCCTTCCTGTCTCTTTCCCTTCCTGTCTCTTTCCCTTCCTGTCTCTTTCCCTTCCTGTCTCTTTCCCTTTATGTCTCTTTCCCTTCATTTCCCTTCCTGTCTCTTTCCCTTCATTTCTCTTCCTGTCTTTTTCCCTTAATTTCCCTTCCTGTCTCTTTCCCTTCCTGTCTCTTTCCCTTCCTGTCTCTTTCCCTTTATGTCTCTTTCCCTTCATTTCCCTTCCTGTCTCTTTCCCTTCATTTCTCTTCCTGTCTTTTTCCCTTCATTTCCCTTCCTGTCTCTTTCCCTTCCTGTCTCTTTCCCTTCCTGTCTCTTTCTCTTCATTTGCCTTCCTGTCTCTTTTTCTTCATTTCCCTTCCTGTCTCTTTTTCTTCATTTCCCTTCCTGTCTCTTTTTCTTCATTTCTCTTCCTGTCTCTTTCCCTTCCTGTCTCTTTCCCTTCCTGTCTCTTTCCCTTCCTGTCTCTTTCCCTTTATGTCTCTTTCCCTTCATTTCCCTTCCTGTCTCTTTCCCTTCATTTCTCTTCCTGTCTTTTTCCCTTCATTTCCCTTCCTGTCTCTTTCCCTTCCTGTCTCTTTCCCTTCCTGTCTCTTTCCCTTTATGTCTCTTTCCCTTCATTTCCCTTCCTGTCTCTTTCCCTTCATTTCTCTTCCTGTCTTTTTCCCTTCATTTCCCTTCCTGTCTCTTTCCCTTCCTGTCTCTTTCCCTTCCTGTCTCTTTCTCTTCATTTGCCTTCCTGTCTCTTTTTCTTCATTTCCCTTCCTGTCTCTTTTTCTTCATTTCCCTTCCTGTCTCTTTTTCTTCATTTCTCTTCCTGTCTCTTTCCCTTCCTGTCTCTTTCCCTTCCTGTCTCTTTCCCTTCCTGTCTCTTTCCCTTCCTGTCTCTTTCCCTTCCTGTCTCTTTCCCTTCCTGTCTCTTTCCCTTCCTGTCTCTTTCCCTTCCTGTCTCTTTCCCTTTATGTCTCTTTCCCTTCATTTCCCTTCCTGTCTCTTTCCCTTCATTTCTCTTCCTGTCTTTTTCCCTTCATTTCCCTTCCTGTCTCTTTCCCTTCCTGTCTCTTTCCCTTCCTGTCTCTTTCCCTTTATGTCTCTTTCCCTTCATTTCCCTTCCTGTCTCTTTCCCTTCATTTCTCTTCCTGTCTTTTTCCCTTCATTTCCCTTCCTGTCTCTTTCCCTTCCTGTCTCTTTCCCTTCCTGTCTCTTTCCCTTCCTGTCTCTTTCCCTTCCTGTCTCTTTCCCTTCCTGTCTCTTTCCCTTTATGTCTCTTTCCCTTCATTTCCCTTCCTGTCTCTTTTCCTTCATTTCTCTTCCTGTCTTTTTCCCTTCATTTCCATTCCTGTCTCTTTCCCTTCCTGTCACTTTCCCTTCCTGTCTCTTTCCCTTCCTGTCTCTTTCCCTTTATGTCTCTTTCCCTTCATTTCCATTCCTGTCTCTTTCCCTTCATTTCTCTTCCTGTCTTTTTCCCTTCATTTCCCTTCCTGTCTCTTTCCCTTCCTGTCTCTTTCCCTTCCTGTCTCTTTCCCTTCCTGTCTCTTTCCCTTCCTGTCTCTTTCCCTTTATGTCTCTTTCCCTTCATTTCCCTTCCTGTCTCTTTCCCTTCATTTCCCTTCCTGTCTCTTTCCCTTCATTTCCCTTCCTATCTCTTTTTCTTCATTTCCCTTCCTGTCTCTTTCCCTTCCTGTCTCTTTCCCTTCCTGTCTCTTTCTCTTCATTTGCCTTCCTGTCTCTTTTTCTTCATTTCCCTTCCTGTCTCTTTCCCTTCCTGTCTCTTTCCCTTCCTGTCTCTTTCCCTTCCTGTCTCTTTCCCTTCCTGTCTCTTTCCCTTCCTGTCTCTTTCCCTTCCTGTCTCTTTCCCTTCCTGTCTCTTTCTCTTCATTTGCCTTCCTGTCTCTTTTTCTTCATTTCCCTTCCTGTCTCTTTTTCTTCATTTCCCTTCCTGTCTCTTTTTCTTCATTTCCCTTCCTGTCTCTTTTTCTTCATTTCCCTTCCTGTCTCTTTCCCTTCATTTCTCTTCCTGTCTTTTCCCTTCATTTCCCTTCCTGTCTCTTTCCCTTCCTGTCTCTTTCCCTTCCTGTCTCTTTCCCTTTATGTCTCTTTCCCTTCATTTCCCTTCCTGTCTCTTTCCCTTCATTTCTCTTCCTGTCTCTTTCCCTTCATTTCCCTTCCTGTCTCTTTCCCTTCCTGTCTCTTTCCCTTCCTGTCTCTTTCCCTTCCTGTCTCTTTCCCTTTATGTCTCTTTCCCTTCATTTCCCTTCCTGTCTCTTTCCCTTCATTTCTCTTCCTGTCTTTTTCACTTCATTTCCCTTCCTGTCTCTTTCCCTTCCTTTCTCTTTCCCTTCCTTTCTCTTTCCCTTCCTTTCTCTTTCCTTTCCTGTCTCTTTCCCTTCCTGTCTCTTTCCCTTCCTGTCTCTTTCCCTTTATGTCTCTTTCTCTTCATTTCCCTTCCTGTCTCTTTCCCTTCATTTCTCTTCCTGTCTTTTTCCCTTCATTTCCCTTCCTGTCTCTTTCCCTTCCTGTCTCTTTCCCTTCCTGTCTCTTTCCCTTCCTGTCTCTTTCCCTTCCTGTCTCTTTCTCTTCATTTGCCTTCCTGTCTCTTTTTCTTCATTTCCCTTCCTGTCTCTTTTTCTTCATTTCCCTTCCTGTCTCTTTCCCTTCATTTCTCTTCCTGTCTCTTTCCCTTCCTGTCTCTTTCCCTTCCTGTCTCTTTCCCTTCCTGTCTCTTTCCCTTCCTGTCTCTTTCCCTTCATTTCCCTTCCTGTCTCTTTCCCTTCATTTCTCTTCCTGTCTTTTTCCCTTCATTTCCCTTCCTGTCTCTTTCCCTTCCTGTCTCTTTCCCTTCCTGTCTCTTTCCCTTCCTGTCTCTTTCCCTTCCTGTCTCTTTCCCTTTATGTCTCTTTCCCTTCATTTCCCTTCCTGTCTCTTTCCCTTCATTTCCCTTCCTGTCTCTTTCCCTTCCTGTCTCTTTCCCTTCCTGTCTCTTTCCCTTCCTGTCTCTTTCCCTTCCTGTCTCTTTCCCTTTATGTCTCTTTCCCTTCATTTCCCTTCCTGTCTCTTTCCCTTCATTTCTCTTCCTGTCTTTTTCCCTTCATTTCCCTTCCTGTCTCTTTCCCTTCCTGTCTCTTTCCCTTCCTGTCTCTTTCCCTTCCTGTCTCTTTCTCTTCATTTGCCTTCCTGTCTCTTTTTCTTCATTTCCCTTCCTGTCTCTTTTTCTTCATTTCCCTTCCTGTCTCTTTTTCTTCATTTCTCTTCCTGTCTCTTTCCCTTCCTGTCTCTTTCCCTTCCTGTCTCTTTCCCTTCCTGTCTCTTTCCCTTCCTGTCTCTTTCCCTTCCTGTCTCTTTCCCTTCCTGTCTCTTTCCCTTTATGTCTCTTTCCCTTCATTTCCCTTCCTGTCTCTTTCCCTTCATTTCTCTTCCTGTCTTTTTCCCTTCATTTCCCTTCCTGTCTCTTTCCCTTCCTGTCTCTTTCCCTTCCTGTCTCTTTCCCTTCCTGTCTCTTTCCCTTTATGTCTCTTTCCCTTCATTTCCCTTCCTGTCTCTTTCCCTTCATTTCTCTTCCTGTCTTTTTCCCTTCATTTCCCTTCCTGTCTCTTTCCCTTCCTGTCTCTTTCCCTTCCTGTCTCTTTCCCTTCCTGTCTCTTTCCCTTCCTGTCTCTTTCCCTTCCTGTCTCTTTCCCTTTATGTCTCTTTCCCTTCATTTCCCTTCCTGTCTCTTTTCCTTCTTTTCTCTTCCTGTCTTTTTCCCTTCATTTCCATTCCTGTCTCTTTCCCTTCCTGTCTCTTTCCCTTCCTGTCTCTTTCCCTTCCTGTCTCTTTCCCTTCCTGTCTCTTTCCCTTTATGTCTCTTTCCCTTCATTTCCCTTCCTGTCTCTTTCCCTTCATTTCTCTTCCTGTCTTTTTCCCTTCCTGTCTCTTTCCCTTCCTGTCTCTTTCCCTTCCTGTCTCTTTCCCTTCCTGTCTCTTTCCCTTCCTGTCTCTTTCCCTTCCTGTCTCTTTCCCTTTATGTCTCTTTCCCTTCATTTCCCTTCCTGTCTCTTTCCCTTCATTTCCCTTCCTGTCTCTTTCCCTTCATTTCCCTTCCTATCTCTTTTTCTTCATTTCCCTTCCTGTCTCTTTCCCTTCCTGTCTCTTTCCCTTCCTGTCTCTTTCCCTTCCTGTCTCTTTCTCTTCATTTGCCTTCCTGTCTCTTTTTCTTCATTTCCCTTCCTGTCTCTTTCCCTTCCTGTCTCTTTCCCTTCCTGTCTCTTTCCCTTCCTGTCTCTTTCCCTTCCTGTCTCTTTCCCTTCCTGTCTCTTTCTCTTCATTTGCCTTCCTGTCTCTTTTTCTTCATTTCCCTTCCTGTCTCTTTTTCTTCATTTCCCTTCCTGTCTCTTTTTCTTCATTTCCCTTCCTGTCTCTTTTTCTTCATTTCCCTTCCTGTCTCTTTCCCTTCATTTCTCTTCCTGTCTTTTCCCTTCATTTCCCTTCCTGTCTCTTTCCCTTCCTGTCTCTTTCCCTTCCTGTCTCTTTCCCTTCCTGTCTCTTTCCCTTTATGTCTCTTTCCCTTCATTTCTCTTCCTGTCTCTTTCCCTTCATTTCCCTTCCTGTCTCTTTCCCTTCCTGTCTCTTTCCCTTCCTGTCTCTTTCCCTTCCTGTCTCTTTCCCTTCCTGTCTCTTTCCCTTCCTGTCTCTTTCCCTTTATGTCTCTTTCCCTTCATTTCCCTTCCTGTCTCTTTCCCTTCATTTCTCTTCCTGTCTTTTTCACTTCATTTCCCTTCCTGTCTCTTTCCCTTCCTTTCTCTTTCCCTTCCTGTCTCTTTCCCTTCCTGTCTCTTTCCCTTCCTGTCTCTTTCCCTTCCTGTCTCTTTCCCTTCCTGTCTCTTTCCCTTTATGTCTCTTTCCCTTCATTTCCCTTCCTGTCTCTTTCCCTTCATTTCTCTTCCTGTCTTTTTCCCTTCATTTCCCTTCCTGTCTCTTTCCCTTCCTGTCTCTTTCCCTTCCTGTCTCTTTCCCTTCCTGTCTCTTTCCCTTCCTGTCTCTTTCCCTTCCTGTCTCTTTCCCTTCCTGTCTCTTTCTCTTCATTTGCCTTCCTGTCTCTTTTTCTTCATTTCCCTTCCTGTCTCTTTTTCTTCATTTCCCTTCCTGTCTCTTTCCCTTCATTTCTCTTCCTGTCTCTTTCCCTTCCTGTCTCTTTCCCTTCCTGTCTCTTTCCCTTCCTGTCTCTTTCCCTTCCTGTCTCTTTCCCTTCCTGTCTCTTTCCCTTCCTGTCTCTTTCCCTTCCTGTCTCTTTCCCTTTATGTCTCTTTCCCTTCATTTCCCTTCCTGTCTCTTTCCCTTCATTTCTCTTCCTGTCTCTTTCCCTTCATTTCCCTTCCTGTCTCTTTTTTTTCATTTGCCTTCCTGTCTCTTTTTCTTCATTTCCCTTCCTGTCTCTTTCCCTTCCTGTCTCTTTCCCTTCCTGTCTCTTTCCCTTCCTGTCTCTTTCCCTTTATGTCTCTTTCCCTTCATTTCCCTTCCTGTCTCTTTCCCTTCATTTCTCTTCCTGTCTTTTTCCCTTCATTTCCCTTCCTGTCTCTTTCCCTTCCTGTCTCTTTCCCTTCCTGTCTCTTTCCCTTCCTGTCTCTTTCCCTTCCTGTCTCTTTCCCTTCCTGTCTCTTTCCCTTCATTTCTCTTCCTGTCTTTTTCCCTTCATTTCCCTTCCTGTCTCTTTCCCTTCCTGTCTCTTTCCCTTCCTGTCTCTTTCCCTTCCTGTCTCTTTCCCTTTATGTCTCTTTCCCTTCATTTCCCTTCGTGTTTCTTTCCCTTCATTTCTCTTCCTGTCTCTTTCCCTTCATTTCCCTTCCTGTCTCTTTTTTTTCATTTGCCTTCCTGTCTCTTTTTCTTCATTTCCCTTCCTGTCTCTTTTTCTTCATTTCCCTTCCTGTCTCTTTTTCTTCATTTCCCTTCCTGTCTCTTTCCCTTCATTTCTCTTCCTGTCTTTTTCCCTTCATTTCCCTTCCTGTCTCTTTCCCTTCCTGTCTCTTTCCCTTCCTGTCTCTTTCCCTTAATTTCCCTTCCTCTCTCTTTCCCTTCATTTCTCTTCCTGTCTTTTTCCCTTCATTTCCCTTCCTGTCTCTTTCCCTTCCTGTCTCTTTCCCTTCCTGTCTCTTTCCCTTCCTGTCTCTTTCCCTTCCTGTCTCTTTCCCTTCCTGTCTCTTTCCCTTCATTTCCCTTCCTGTCTCTTTCCCTTCATTTCTCTTCCTGTCTTTTTCCCTTCATTTCCCTTCCTGTCTCTTTCCCTTCCTGTCTCTTTCCCTTCCTGTCTCTTTCCCTTCCTGTCTCTTTCCCTTCCTGTCTCTTTCCCTTCCTGTCTCTTTCCCTTTATGTCTCTTTCCCTTCATTTCCCTTCGTGTTTCTTTCCCTTCATTTCCCTTCCTGTCTCTTTCCCTTCATTTCCCTTCCTGTCTCTTTTTTTTCATTTGCCTTCCTGTCTCTTTTTCTTCATTTGCCTTCCTGTCTCTTTCCCTTCCTGTCTCTTTCCCTTCCTGTCTCTTTCCCTTCCTGTCTCTTTCCCTTCCTGTCTCTTTCCCTTCCTGTCTCTTTCTCTTCATTTGCCTTCCTGTCTCTTTTTCTTCATTTCCCTTCCTGTCTCTTTTTCTTCATTTCCCTTCCTGTCTCTTTTTCTTCATTTCCCTTCCTGTCTCTTTTTCTTCATTTCCCTTCCTGTCTCTTTCCCTTCATTTCTCTTCCTGTCTTTTTCCCTTCATTTCCCTTCCTGTCTCTTTCCCTTCCTGTCTCTTTCCCTTCATTTCCCTTCCTGTCTCTTTCCCTTCGTGTCTCTTTCCCTTCATTTCCCTTCGTGTCTCTTTCCCTTCATTTGCCTTCCTGTCTCTTTTTCTTCATTTGCCTTCCTGTCTCTTTCCCTTCATTTCCCTTCCTGTCTCTTTCCCTTCATTTCCCTTCCTGTCTCTTTCCCTTCATTTCCCTTCCTGTCTCTTTCCCTTCCTGTCTCTTTCCCTTCCTGTCTCTTTCCCTTCCTGTCTCTTTCCCTTCCTGTCTCTTTCCCTTCCTGTCTCTTTCTCTTCATTTGCCTTCCTGTCTCTTTTTCTTCATTTGCCTTCCTGTCTCTTTCCCTTCTTTTCATTTCTCTTCCCTGTTTCTCTTGCCTTTTTCTTTTCTTGAATAATGAAACAAACATCAACTGACATTCACAAAGAATTCAGCTTACTAACCTTTTTTTTACTAAATTAACCGACCAATAATTTATTCAGCGTAGTTTCAACCTTGTACTCAGCCAAAAATCTAAAGCGTTCTATTAGAATCGAACTCACCCCTCATCTGTGGCTCTAGCTTGTTGTTGACAATTAGAAAAAGAAGGAACCAAAGTTAGCAAAGAAGTTGGCCGGTTAATATTTCGATTCAAAATGTGTCGATATGTTAAAACACATGTTCTTTTATTTCTTATTTGTTTCTTTTTATTGCTGTCTAATTAACATCATTACTTCGGCAAGAGCACTGAATATCTAATTGAGATATCGTTCGCTTCAAAAACAAGACTGATAAATGTTCGTTACTTAGTGTTTTCATATTGTGTTTTTGGGGCGAGGATTGCTTTTTCTATTTTAGTCATATTTTTATACCCACAAGGCATATTCCAGACAACAGATTTGTTATCTGAGACAGTTCTGAGATTATATATATATATATATATATATATATATATATAGTCTATGTGTGTTTGTGTCTTGAGCAATAAAAAATGATGTTAAAAATAAATTTCAGACGCATTGGGTTGTATATTAATATTTTTGTTTATGTTTTATATTAGGTTCCTCGACTAGTTTCGGCAAGCATGGTCATCATCAGAAGTGCATGGGTGATTGTTTGTCTCTGTTGAAGGTGTATTTTGCCTGTAATTGTCATTTGTTTTTTATCATTAATTTTTGGTCAGTCCTTGTATAGGTCAACGACCTTTTTCAAGTTTCTTGAGGAGAGATTGAGAGAATCAGGAGTTGCGAATCTACAGCAAATGTGACAGCTTTCTTGATTGCTGGGAATGGGATGTTTGTGTTACATGTATGTTACCTTTGAGGTTTCTTTTTAGAGGGAAGTGTGTGTGATGTGTTCATTCTCTTTATCATTTTGTTGGATTGCAACCTATATTTCATCTGCAATAGATCTTCAACTCTCTCTCTCTCTCTCTCTCTCTATATATATATATATATATATATATATATATATATATAATAGAATAAATCCTAACGAGCCAGACAAACCTACCAAAGTTTCACCTAGACGGATCTTCAGGGTAAACTTGAGCCCTCTAGGTTTTCGTTGTCTTTATAATCGCTTGGGCTTTTTTCTTTGGACTAAGAACCTAAGACACTTGACGATTTTTCTCGCCTTATTCTTATGTTTTAGATCTATCTTTTTTTTACATCTAACTTTTTCCTCGGGTACCAATTTTCCCTCATGTGTCTACAATTTGAGCCATCTGAGGTTTTTCAAGCGAGTAATACTGTTTATATATATATATATATATATATATATATATATATATATTGAGAGAGAGACAGACAGTTTGTTTATAAAAATTACATTACACTATATGATAATTGTTGGTTACAATTTTCAATGCGATATTCAGTCCGAGTCTATATTTATAAACGCATAGACTCCGTTATTAAGCACACTTCTCTTATTAATTTAACACATTTTAATAACTAAACTCTCTCTCAGATATATATACATTGTAATTTTAATGACTACTCTCACTTTCTCATATATATATATATATATGTATGTATGTCTGAAACTAAAGGAACGAAGAATAAAATTCAAACGTTCAAAGCTTTAATTTAAAACAGGGCTCAATACAATAGTAGAGCAATAGATATTTATTTTACACTGTTATCTTCGAACATGTAAGTTACTACTACAAAATTGTACATTTTGTTTCGTCGTCTAATAAACAACGTCTCATCAGGTAGTATGATTATAATCATTGTTAACTACCTGATGACACGTTGTTTATTAAACCTCGAAACAAAATGTTCAATTTTGTAGTGGCAACTTACATGTTCTAATGTAACAGTATAACAGAGATCGGATGGTTCTGCAATGGTTTTCAAAATGATAAACAAAGCATATCTGTGGCCTAGTCTTACTGTTCATTTCTAGCAACCTGTACAGTTGAAACTCATACATCGAAGACAACAGAATGGTCCATTACACGTACATATATATATATATATATATATATATATATATATATATATATATATATATGCGTATTTGAGAGACAGAGAAAGTATTTATTAAAATGTGTTACATTTATAAGAGAAGTATGCTTAATAACTGAGAATAAGCATTCAGTTCCAAGATATGAGTTGCTGTATCCTCATACGTCGAAGAATTTGTAAGGGTTTCGGTATATATGTATAACTGTTATTTAACTTTGGCATTCAAGTGTTATTTGAAAGAACGAACATTCCGGCACCTGTGTCTCCTTTTCTTTAGGGCTGCAGACTAGAGCGTATGCTTTGGATTGGATGGTCCGTTTGAATGCAAATTAGTAGCCGTTCTTTTATACGCTTTTTTCCCCTTGTGCAGATTCTGGTCTGTACATTCAAAATACAGTCGCTTGAACAGTACCAAATAGATATGCTTCCCACGTTCATTACTCCATGTTCTTGTACACTTTGAGGGCTGGATAATTTGCTACAGTTGTTTATCCTATATTTGCCATTTTCCACTTCATTTCCCTACAGTCCACAATTGCTGTTCTCCTGTGTTTTCCGCTTGTACATTTGGTTCTTACAACATTGCTTGGGGCGACTGTGTTTCTCTCTTTCTTTTTCCTCATACGTAGCCATGTTGATCTATCTACTCGATTTGCCTTTCGAATGTTCCATAACATTGTTTTTCTTTCCCATTAATTGAATACTCGTTAGTCTGTCTTTTTATCCTTCTGTTCGTCATTGTGAGGCATTATCATCATCATCATCATTATTATTATTATTTCGATATTGTTAAATATATACGCTCTTATTATCTGGTAATCATTTGTTCGTACATTGACTATATCTCTCGCATCTTATCTGGTTCTTCCATTGTGTATCTAAAGAGTTTCGACAAAAATCCTAAGAATCTGCAATATTATTGGTGCTGACAAGCATCTCAGCTTCAATCATTTTCCCACCGCTATAACGTAGCTTCTCTTTGCCTTTACTACAAGTGATTTCATGATAACGGTTCCGATGAGCTTTCCTCTTTGGTACCACGAATTTACGTAGTGGACCACAATACTGGCTGACAGCTGGGTCTGTTCATTTTACTGTTGAGCTTACTCGAGGTAACCTTAAGTCTTATGCTAACAGTTTCTTCTCCCCCATTTCTCGTTTATATAGGGGGCTTAATTAAGATGGATCAAAGTCAGCAGTAAATAAATCAGTGTTACCGGTAAAAATGTATTTATTTCTCTGTTGGATCATGTTATTTAAGTCGTAGGAATTATGTGTGAAAAATAATATCGCCCAAATGTCTGTCAAGGCTTCGGAGGCACAACTCCACTCGATGGTTAAAATCTTTGATAACGTCTCTGCATAGTTGCTCCGCGACCTCACCAATACGCCTTACTATCTCACCCTTCAGCTATTGAATTGTTGTTGGCATAGACATTACTTTTGACATGACCCCAAAGGAAGAAATCTAAAGGCGTCAAGTCGCACGGTCGTGGTAGCCAACCGACTTCGCTGTTTCGAGAGATGATGCGACCTGGGAACTTCTCATCGCATTTCTCTTTAAACGTCCATTTTTGTAATAGGCTTCGATAACTTTAACTCGTCATTTGATTGTTAATCTTTCCGAGGATGAAATTACCAAAGACTTAAGTTGTTAAATCTGAAAGAAAAAGAAAAAAAAATCATTAGACGCTTATACTTCATTCACACTTAATCGGCTCAAGTTATTGGAACACCTTTTAGTATTCTTTTTCAGTTTTTTTCCTGTCAATTATGATCTACAAAAATTTAAATGCAATGTCTATCGTCATGTTCTGTCTCCTTGAATCTTGTCTTTTTCTTGTCCTCTTTCTTAATGTTTTTGCCACTCAGATTCTTTCACTCTCAGTAACGCCTTGCGTGTTAGTGGCTATATCTCTGTTTGAGATCGAATGCTAAAAACAGTTAAAAAGGCATGGCTAGTTGACTAGAAAATTTGCTTAAACCCCGCGCTAAATATCTTAAATTTTCCCAAACCATCATATTTCCGTGTAAATGAACGTGCTGAACTCGAATTAACAATTTAATTATGATAAAGCCTACTGTTTTGGAGTTATCGACAAGAAAAAATTCGTCCGCCATTACGGGCATTGTTTTTACTAATTCACCGCGGAACACTTCCGGGTATTTTCATTTGCGCAAGCGTAAATTTTGGACTTTTTACTTTTTTTTTTACAGAATTTCGTCGCAGAAATCACTACGCACTACCGCAAAGCAATGTATTTTTTTTATAACTATACGGATTACTATTCTGTAGTTACTTTTCGAGCGAGTATTATCGAGCAAGTACTCTTAGTGCAAATGCTATTCAAAAGCATCTGACACCAGTATTGTTCAACGGCGTTACTATAGTTTTATCTGCGATTACAAAGTCTCTACTACAACGAGCATTACGAAATGACAACGAGTATTTGTTGACATTACAAAAGTGTCAACCGTGTTCGTTGACATCACAAGACAGAAATACTGCCCACATCATGGTATGACCTTAGTGGCAATCGTGTCTTCATCTAGCTTATGTCTTACCATTATATGGGCAGTATTTCTGCCTCACTATCTACTGCTGAATGTTTGTATAGGGTAACTACTGACGAACTAATTTTTCAGTATTGACAACCAGACTAGCATCATTAATCATTACCCAAGGCCGATTGTGGGTTGGTTCGTTGTATGACATATCATCCCTTGTTGAACAATTTAACGCCGAATACTTGTTTATTGCACCCAGTGAGAGTTAAGTCTCCTGCTTAATGGAACTGTTCAACCAAAGTAGAATCGCTAACCATAACTCAGCTTTCTTTTGTTTATTTTGTATTACGACATATCAAAATGTTTATATGAGGTACACATTGAGAATCGAACTCACTGCTATGGCTGACTAGGCTAGGTTTTCTGACCATTACCCCACACCCAGATAGTTCTCTTCGACTATAGTACTTATTTCAGTGTGAATGGTCTGCGAGTCTACCCTGATTCTATAGGCAAAATCGATAGAAATCCGAGGCAACGGTACGCGACAACACGTAAACAACCGCTGTATCGGGGGGAAAGTTGAATAATAACAGGTTAATGTTCGTTCCTCCAACAGAGAAGCTGAAAGTAACCAAAGGACATGAAAGCGAATAGACTTTCAATTATATATCAAAAAATCGTTCGGTGGCGATCATTCGTCTTGTAGACAGACGGACAGAGAAAAGTTCGTTGGGAAGTCGACATTAATAACAACTAAAAAAACGAAAAGGAAATTAAAAAATGGCGGTGCCTCTGAGATCAAAAGAAAAATATATTCGTAAAGAATCTAAACCAAAAATGACAGAACCATTGAAAACTAATCAGTCAACGTATAATCGATGGTTTACTCCGAATTTAATCATAATTTAGTATTTTCCTGCTATATATATTTTATGCTTTCTGAAACTTGTCTTCGACGGAAATTTTGGTGCCCCAGCATACGGCAATGGTAAAGTAAACCATTTTCTTATAAAGACAAATTTGCCCGATCAGCAAGTTCGACACGGATTATACTTTTCTTTATTTAATAACTGTCGGGATGAAATCAAAATGTATCTTTTCTCCTCATCTCTTATGCTAATGATGATAATAGCCGATTCGTATTAAGAAAACATTCAGCATTGATTAGCCGAGCATCCAATGCAACCGCCCGTTGAAATTTCTTCTTTTTTCTAAGACAGTCATTCGAGAAAATGATTTTTTTCTCTTCATACAGTCATTCAGGAAAATGATGATTTTTTTCACTTAGTACAGTCATTCGGGAAATGATGATTTTTTTCACTTAGTACAGTCATTCGGGAAATGATAGTTTTTTTCTCTTAGTACAGTCATTCAGGAAAATGATGTTTTTCTCTTAATACAGTCATGCAAGAAAATGATTTTTTTTTCTCTTAGCGGCTTTATTTTATACTTTTCATGTTTCCCAAGTGCGGTAACTCGTACTGGTTTTTTTACAATTAATGGGATTTTCCTTCCAAAAGTTTTGTTTAAATTGGTGTGGAACGTCAACACCTTGATTATGTTAGTATTTACTCTTCAAATTAGATGGCCTATCAATTTTGGTTGTTGCTGCTGTCTTTTCATGTCCTCAAATGACGTGGTTTCTTTTATTTGTTAGTGTTATTTGTTTGTTATTCTTTAGCGCCAGCCCTCAAGTTTTAACGAAGGATTCTCCTCGCGGAAACCTTCAGACTTTATCCGTTTGAATCCATTTTTAACACTCGATCCGAGAAAGCAGTGGTATTCAAAGGACAGTTAACATATTTCTGAACGGGTTTGGTGTCATGTAAGTCATCCACGTGAAAGTCCCCGTTTGACGAGACGGGTTTCATTACGCTTATTTAGTGTTGTGGCCTTGTTAGGGGCCAGAAATAAAGACACAAAAAGAGGAATTGAGTTAAACAAATCTATTAACAGAAACAGTAATACAAACAGATACAAACGAGAGTGTTACAACAAGAATGTTCGGTTCGGCTGTCAGAGCTGACTGCTGGAAACTTCCCTCTCCAAAAGGCAGTACCTGCTCCTATTTATAGATGGGAGAGTCCATGCATGCGTGGTAAATTACTATAACAGCTAATTCAATTCCTAAACCGTAGACATTGACTTGTACAATTGTTCGTATTGGTTAATAGTTTAAAACCGGAAGCTGTCATAATTGAAAAAAAAATTAAATCGGTGGATAATTGCAATGAAGATATATTATCCAGAATGCTGCTGACGATTTATAGGCATTGGGCCAGGAGGAATGTGTCTCAATGTCTGAAACGACAATATTAAGAATACGTAAACACTCTCAGCTTGTATAGAATGAAGATAGCTAATTCCTCATCACATTATTCTTTTACATAACTTTATTACTCTTTAGTTACATGGTACGCAAATGGCAATAACAGTAACATTTACGCTTCGGACATATATACCAGGCAGAGATGTAAAGTTCTTGATTACTAGTCAGCTGGTAGTTCCCCGTCCATCTTCTTTAATACCATAACCAACCAGTTTATCTCACACTCGCATGATTGAGCATAGCGATTTTACAAGGAATGTTCTGACTTGAGTGCCTCTCGACCCTTGTACGTGTCTAAGTTGAGTATGCAAATAGAACTCCACTTAAAAATCAATTAAAAACAGAAAAGTACTTTTTAAAAAGCAGCTGTGAGTTTCACGCTGGGAGATCATCGAGTGATTTATTATTATTCAATCCTCCCAGGTTGGTCCTATTTAAGCATCAGCATTAAGAAGCGTAGCCAGCGTCAAATCTTAAACACTTCGTCAAGGGCCGGTAGCGTGACATTTAAGTTTACGTGTACATGCATTTAAATAGCACTTTTGACCTTTAGTTTCATATCCAGTCTAGCTGGGGTGATTCTGAAAGGCCTCAATTTTCTTCCCGATCTAATAGGTATATTTTTTAAAATACCAGGCTTCACGCAAGTGCATCCTTTATATTTATATATATATATATATATATATATATGTATATATATATATATATATATATATATATATATATATATTTATATATATATATGTATATATTTATATATATATATAACCTCGGGAAATGCAATAATCAACTGAGATGCAACGGGTTATGGGATGATGGAGAATATGTGAAAATATTAATATTAAAGAGATATCAATAACGAATAAGTTAACAATTGACATTGCATTTAAATTATTGAAGATCAAATACAGTTTCACATGTTTGGCTTTATAAAAATTATAACAGATGACATAACTGGAGAATTGGATAGCCATAGGACACTTTGAAGGCAACTGAGAAAAACAACGCATAGACGGCTTAGAGAGCTTGAGTAAAGTGATGACGAAGGAAGCGTTCGGAGAGACAACAAAAAGGCAACATTTGTTAAGATTTACAAAGGACAGGTAATTGTGGAGAGCCATGATCGGTTAAAATCTGAAGGAATACTTGCCAGTTGTACAATCAAAATTATCCAAATCGTGTAACAGCATGCGATAATTCTCCATCCCACAAAAAAAAAAACACTAAATTGAGTTTCTTTTTCCCAGGTTTTCAGATAAGACGTTCAGCCATCTCGACACCATTTGTTGTAAGAATCCTAGAAAGAGAACAGGTTAAAATCGTTTTGTGTCAGCACCACAATATCTTCACAACTGAGCAATGGTGAGGGAAAAATATCATTCAGGCCTTTAGTAATGGTACTGAAATTCATACTCCGGCCTCTATCTTCAATATCTATTCAAGAACTATCAGAATTGTGAAGTTTAAAATAGAGGGAGCAGTAGAGAGGAAAACTGGATCATGTGGGCACAACAGCAAGAGGGGTCATCATTACAACTTAGAGCTAAATACATTCTTACTGTTCAAAGTAGAGTCCAAAGAGTGTTATAAAAATCTCGGACACTTCCAGTTAAATATCTTTAATCATTTTTAAGATACAACTGTTCAAATCTTAATCTAACAATTGGACAATTTTGCGGTTACACTCAGTTGAAGAAAGTGCCGCGAAATTACCCAGTAATATCAGCGACAGAAGAAACACCGTCCTTGAGACGTAGTGTTTTTTGACTTTTTCTTCGTATTTTTGTGTTTTTTCTAGCACCTTGTTAATAGTTGTCTATATTTTAAAACATACGCGAAGTTTTTTTTTTTTTTTTGTTAAATTTACTTGATAATTTGATTCGATTCATATCTCTGAAAAATGATGGTGGCAAACTTAGTTTTCTCCAACACTGTTCACATTTAACTTTCCTCTGAATAATACTCTATTTATGCAATATCTAATGCACTTAGATTTTATCCGTTCTTTTTCTTCTTGTAACAATGAATTATAGATGTTGATCTTTCTTGGTTCTGATTCTGTTGCAACAACTTTTCGAGATGTCACGATTAGCCAACTTCTCTCATTTTCGTAAGCCATATCTTTATGTCGATATATACACTAACAGTTCGTATCGATAAATAAAACATTCTTTTTTGGCGTCTATTCCTTGCGACGTATTTCGCATTAGACAAATGGAATCGGCAGAGAATTAAGATTTCATTATAATTATTCCGTTTTCACAAATACATCCTGATATTAATCAAGAATTCCCATTACAATTATCCAAACCGTAATGTTAATATTAAACTTTGGCTATTAGGAAACATGAAGCAGTTATTGACCAAGCAGCCAGTTCTATTCTGATTTGAAGTCTATAAAATTAAACAGTTTTCAGGAAAATTATTTCTATTCGTTTCTTTTCGGTATTGATGAGGGCTTCGGAGTAGTGTGGAACATCATCACGTGCATTGTCATTATTTTCTCTTCGCGTTACCTGTGTTTTACATTTTAGTTGTTGCTAATGTTTAAAGTCCTGAAATGATGCATTTCTGTTATTTGTTTCTGTTTCTGAGGCTCCAATCTATAAGGTTCTGAGAAAGATTGTCTTCGCTCAGACCTAAAGGGTACATTCCCTTGAAGCAGTTCTTGTTTGTTCAGTTGTTTAGCGGTATACAAATTCCTTATGGGTTATTTAATGTTGAAATTTAATTTTCTAAGGAGCATTAATAATTTATTTAGAAAAATGTATTGCTGTAAATGTTTTGTTTTTACACACACACACACACACACACACACATATATATATATATATATATATATATATATATATATATATATATGTGTGTGTGTGTGTGTGTATGTGAATATTGAAGTTAACAATCAGATGCGACAGGCTCTTTCATTCTCGACGCAATTGCCAGGCCACCTCTAGCCCACGTCTAGCATGAAACACCCTGTCGCCTTTAAGTTTTGATTTCAATGCTCACTTTTATATTTACATCTCTGATATTGATCACTTTATCCCATAAATATAGCACACCCTAAAACTATATATGTATATAACCAAAATTGTTTTCTGGCATATTTTTAATATGAAAATATATTACTGGCATTTTTCTTATAAAAATGTATTGTATAATTTCATAGTGTTTTGACCCCAGTTTGGAGGTTACCTATATGCCCATAGCTGGGACCCTAACAGGTGTTACCACCCCGATCCAATGCAGACTAGAAAATAGCAATTAAGAGGAGTTCCACGTTTTTCAGTATCTTCTGATCCGAGGCCTTGCTGCCAGGTAGAGTTTATCGTCATACACAGGACGAGAAGCAATTCTTCATCATCGAATTTTTACACGCTTGTGGAACCCTCTTCCGGTTTCTTCATTTCCGGTCAAATTCGATTTTCAAAAATTTAAATGCACTGTAAATTGTTATCGTCTGTTGTTTTGATTCATGCTATTTTATTTTTCATTCTCCTTGACAATTTTTATCTCATATTTTTTCACACTCAGTAAACCCTTGGGTCATCGTGGCACTATTATCTCAGTTGGGGTGAATGATGATCTGAGAAAGCGGATGTTTCTAATCAACAGTAGACATTTCTGAATGAGTTTGGCCCCAGGCATGACATTCGTATGAAAATCACGTGAACGTTTTAAAAATGTATTGTAATTATGACTAAGAACCCACCATGATAACTTTTTAATCTTAGAACTGGACAGTAAAGTAGTTACGGGAAATTGTTTATCGCAAGTGGTCACTTATAAAGATTCATTTACGTCAAACATAATTTCATTTTGATTCGGGTGTTTAATTGCATATCAATCCCTTATGAGTCATTTAATACCGAAATTTAATTTTCTTGCAAACTGTAGAGTAATAAAAAAAAAAATGTTATTCTGTTTTCACAATTGAATACATGGTAAATTATACTCAGCTTTTATATATATATATATACGTACATATATATATATATATATATATATATATATATATATATTTTGTGGACATAATAACTATAGGCGGTGATTTGTTTTATATTTTAGTTTTGCTGAAGTTATATTTTGGAATACAGAAATTATCGGATATTATATGCCTTAATGTCATGGAAAAGTTCTTTCATGTTGGTTGGTTGGTAGTATTTTAAATGGATTTGGGTCAAATCGCTAGAGTCTGTTAGCATATGCTTATTGTCGGTATTTCTTTTATATATATAAATGTATTGCTGGTATTTTTACTCTGAAAGTGTATTTTATACTTTCATAGTGTTTTGTTTGGGAGGGTTCACTTTTTGCCTATAGCTGAGATTCTAACAGGTACTACCTCCCAGATTCAGGGTGGATCTGGAGAGACCAGCGGGTAAGTGTTTGTTCCAAGGCACCTCAAAACATCCAATCTCCCGATCAGAGGCCTTGTTGCCGCATGTAGTTTATCGTCATGCCCAGGACGATATCCGTGGAATACGAAGGGAATGAGGGTGATTCGTTACAATGTGCGTGGCATGGTGGGTATTAGTAGTGAATGTTAGAAATGGTAGAACTAAGTAATATCTTGGGTTTGAACACTTTCAATGAAAATAGCGATAGAGCAGCGAGGGGATTGCGACGTTTCGTCTATGGGGGAAATGGATTGAAGGGTGGGAAATAATTCATCACCTACATTTATAAATAGAGATGAACAGTGTTTTCATTCAACCCGTCTGTATAAAGATATTTCAATGAAAATAGACCAGCTCACCTCAGTTCTGTTGCTGGGTACGAGCTAATGAATTCTTTACTCACAGCAGTCACAATTCGTTATCGCTTGTGTAATGCTTACATTTCTGACATAGATTAAGGCCAGTTGATTCGCGACCTGAAGTCGAAATATAATTCTCAGTGGAATTCAATATGGCGAAATCGTTGGCGGTCAATAAAAGAGATACTTCTTCTATAAATTGTTCTTGGCTATATTTCTCCTCGATTTGCGCCAGGCATTCTGTCACAATTGGATTTTATCTTTTTCGAAATAGATATAAATCGATATACAGAAACGACATTAATATCAGGTCAAAATTTTCTTCTTTTCTGACTGTGACGTCTGATCCTGGAGAAATAAATTAAATATTGTGGCAGATGACTCCCAGCGCCTTGGTGCCGATCTGGCACCGTATACTCCAAAATAACCCGAACAAAGAATTACGATTCCATGCTATTTACAAAACAGATCGATGCAAATGTTGGAATCGAGGGATAAAGGTGGCTCAATAGTGGACCTGGTTCGTACCAGAGGCTACTCAAAACGTTTTATCAGAGCCAGCGAACTGTGTTAGATCAGAGATAAATAAAAAGCAGAATCTCAAATGCTGATTCAATACATGTTCGGCCTCTCCTTTTAAAAACTGAAGGAACAATATTTGTCTCCTATATATGTTTTGGGTGTATTAAACTATGCCTGTAAAACTCTCTTTCACCTTATTTATTTCCAGTCAAATTTGATCTTAGAAAATTTCATGCAATATCAGTTGTTAACTTCTGTCTTCTTAATTCCTATTAATTATCATTATATCTGCATTATAATGTTTCATTTTCTCATATTCTCAGTAATCCCTTACGTCTTAGTGGATATATTGCCTTGCTTGGAGTGAAATGATTTTAAAAAAATACTTAAAAATATAAGTAACATTTGTCTATCGCGAAAGGGTGATGAATCTTCTGTTCTTGTTAGTAATCAAAATTTTGACTCTAATATAAAACAGAATTTCAAATAATGAACCGAAAAGCACATTGGCCTTCTCCATTTGGTAATATTAAAACAACTCATCTGCCTTTCTTTATTTCCTTTAATTTTTTCTCATACTAAATCAATGTTTTAGGCATCTCGGCTCGGCGTAGAGTAGTATTTAGTGTCTCCAGTGGACTAACCTTACAGTCGATACTCAACATTAAATAACTCAACAAGAGTTGACAATTTAGACAGTCAATCAGATTTACCTAAAATAAATTAAATTTAGGAATAAGATTCGACCTGATTATACTACTATTATTAGTACTACTAATAATAATGCCGGCCAATTGAGCAGGTATTTTATACTAGATATGTTTTTATTACTTCATTTGTTATTATAACTGATACATTCTATTTGAAATAGACGCCATATTTTTACTTATTAAACTACCATTTTCTTGACTAAGATGTATCGAATGCTCAGACCGATAAACGTATTATATACTGTTTAGTAAATAAAACGTTTCGTCTATTTGAAAGGCGAAGTATCCGCTATAATGAACTTTG
Source organism: Acanthosepion esculentum (assembly GCA_964036315.1). NCBI lineage: Eukaryota > Metazoa > Mollusca > Cephalopoda > Sepiida > Sepiidae > Acanthosepion > Acanthosepion esculentum. Next base: position 47,246,723 of record OZ038506.1, on the reverse strand, counting down.
AAGTTAAAAAATTTAATTTATTATAAATAAATCAGTTACTAGTTAAAAAAATGCATGTGCTAAATATAAACTGGTGATAGAAGAAAAGTGCTATAAATATAAATCAGTCACGGAAAACGAAAGAGTAAAGCTGGCTGGTGATCGTAGCAATTCAATGTCATAATGAAATTGAAACATGAAGGGCCAATACTCTCCAGAAGAAAGACACTGTTTAATAATTTTTTGATGACGGCGACCGTTAATAATTAAGTGTAACTCAAGACGTCAATGTTAAGATAAAACAGTATTTAATTACAAACGCAGATAAATACTTAACAAGAACAAACAAGTAAAAGTCATCCAAAAATAATTAACCATTTCAGTGAATAACTTGTTAGTAGCGCGGCTCGGCTTAACACGTGGGAAATCCTAAATCAAAACCCAAACCATCGACGCACAATAATTCACACTAATTCGACTGGATATTTCCACTCAATATTCACAGCAGTCAGTAGCTTGACACCGCTATTTATACACCTGGCGGTAAACATATTCGTAAGTCCAGAGTGTCACGCTCGAACCTCGTTGTCGGTAGTTACTTATTTTATTCCTATATGGCAAGAATCTAGATAGCACTACCAGGGGAAAAAGGATAATTGAGAAAGAAAATAAAAAGGAAAAGGTATCTGGATTTGAAGCATGAGCAAGCTTTTGGGGGGCTGTTTTTTATGAGCGCTCTTGGAATAGTGATGGACAAAATCCGAAAAATGGCCGGGCAAAATTGAAGCTGTACTTCAAAATATGA